>LPNX010952774.1:31524-78366 GCA_001517045.1 Pseudotsuga menziesii | reverse complement strand
ATCCCTTTTACACCTTATCCTCTCAGTGTCGCGGTACGAAGGTGTGTGTTTTATGAGCTCTGGAGATGATTTACAAAGGCATAGTCATATTTGGACTGTGTATTTTTGGAAAAGTTTTCAGGTAAAAGTGAAATTGATGAGAATTAGACACTATCCGATGAAGTTATAGGATCCTTTTGCAGTTTTAGAATTTTTGCAAGGTTTTAGGGCAGGTTTTTTTGAGGTTTTTGTGAAGATGGCAGCTTCATGCTTTTCAATGGCGACTACCCAAGTGTTTCCTTCATTAGAAGCAACAAAAGTAACAGCTTTAGGAGGAGGTTTAGCATGTCTAAAGGATCCTTGTTCAAGGCTTCCTATGATGGCCTTGCCAATGGCTGCCCCTTGTCATTCAGGATATCCCATGCCCGCCATGGGATTTCTTATTTGACCCCTGTTTTGGGCAGGAGACGGGTCCTAAGAATTAGATCGTTGGCACAGGATTCACCAGTGGTAGCAGAAGTGGTAGAGGAGGCACATGATATTCCTTTGGTTCAAGCAAAAGAAGAAGTGGAGGAGCCCCACTGCATCAGGAGTTTCAGAAGGAAAAGAATCGGAAGAGAAATTGGGGGGAATTCAAGCGGTTCAGGAGGAAGAATCAGATGTAGCAATTGGTACAGAGAGCAAAGCAGAGCAAGAGACAGTTGAAGACCAGGATATCCTCCTCTTCTTGAGGGCACTAAACTATATGTGGGTAATATCCCTTTTGACGTTTACAGTGAAGGGCTTGCCAAAATGTTCGACGAGAGTGGGGTTGTCGAGATGGTAGAGGTATTATCCAGTTACCTTTTCATTATTACAAATTTGGGTTTTGGAATGTATGTTCCTTTGTGTGTGTCTGTCAAGTGTTTTGATGTCGAATTTGAGTTGGTGAATATCAGGGATCAAAAATAACACAATGCTTATTAGACATCCTTGTTTTTACTATGCTTTGGGAGGTCTAGACTAACCACCTGTGAATTTTCAAGCAGCTTATGATTTTCTTACAATCCTCAAGAGAGAGTACGTGGATTAGAAAACCAGGCTAGGTAGACTGTGAATTATCCCTTTTTATTGGTCCACCTATGATACAAGAGGAATTAGCCCTTCTTATAGTGGCTATTGATACAAGAGAAATTAATTATGACAGCCCAGGTGTTTTAACTGTGGGCACTATCCCAATAGATACAAGATTTAATTGTGATGCCCCAAATGTTTTGACTATAGGTACCATGCTTATCGATACAAATGGAGTTAAATCTGACATGCCAAGTAGCTTAACAGTGGGCACTATTGCTCTTGATCCCAAAGATATTCATACTGCAGGTTCTGTCCCTAGTTAGTGATGATAGGCAAATATTATAATTTTGACCTCCTAACGTGGGCTCTGAAAGAATCCCAAGTCGGTGCTGTTGGCCATGTGCTAGGGCTCAGATTAAGATATGTGGGTGAACTATCTATTTGCATTGAGCTGAGTGTAACATAGCCATCTGCTAGGGTTTTAGATACTGGTAAAAAGAAAGCTCAACAAGAGGTGTTTTTAGCAATTTCTGTAACTGTAGTTGTATCGACATTTCTTTTCTGTGTTCTAAGTTTGGTATTCGTTTTTTCTATGTCAGGATACATTGTCAATTCATTTGTCAAATTATTGGGAGCAACCATCCCCTTGTTCTTCCAGATAATTAATATCTGTCCAGAAGGTTCTAAATTGTTGGCTGATGTGTTTGCCATATGCTGGTAATTCTATGGTAGCCTGACTTTATGGCCGGGAAGTAATATTGGTTCTTGATTGTCTTCTTTGATTCTTCACCATGATAATTGTAACAAATTTTAGAAATAGTAGCCTCTCGCATAGGGGAGTCAATTTAAGTCTGGATTATGGTGCCAGATTGTGTTGGAAACACATCCTTGTAAAAAAAGCTTACTGGCAAATTCTAAAGGCTATACAATGTCACCACCAGGTGTTCTCTATATATTTAGTTTCCCAAGCAGAGAGTTATTTCATGGAACTCTTATTTGAGCTTTTTTATTTCCTCGTGGATTATTTAATAATTTGGAACTTTAGTTTATGAAGCAACGTCGTAAAGTTATGTAATTATTGCTAAAGCAGATTTGTACAACTGATTTCTGCATATTTGGGGTTGTGGAATTATAAGGAATGTGGAAGGACCAGAGGTTGGACTTTATATATGCAATTTTGTTTTAAATTTTTGTTTTCAGTGAGTGATGAAATGTCTAGTATTACATGTTACTTTCATTCTGTATCGACTTGGAGAATGGATCTTAGAGCCCTTTTCCAGATTTTGAAAGGAATGCTTTATCATGGTGTATTATACAGATAAGCTGTACTCCAATGTCTGGTTGAGGCCCGAGGGAGGGTCGAGGCACAATGTTCTATTATTATGTAAAATGCAATATGGATGCTATTGCAGCATGTTGTTAAACAGTTACTTTGGCAAGGCCACAATACTATTTTTGGCCAAAGGAGAGAAATGTTAAGATCTTCTATGACTAGGGTCTTTTTTGTTAAGTGCTGATGGGAATTTTAGTTCTATTCTTTTTACCTGTTTGGTTCATTACAGTGGTTGCGATTTAAGACCATATATCATCTGAATCCTAATATAGCTGAAGGTGCAGATAAGTTGATATTTTTTATTGGAGGGATATCTGTTCAAAGTTTCAAACAGATCCTATATATGCATTATTCTACTATATCTTCATGAGAATGCATTTCTGTGGACTATGTAGATGGCTCAGGCTAAATGGTTACAATACGGCCGTCGGATTTTTGGTCAAAATGTAGGTTGTGATGGTGGCCCTTTAGAGTTGAGTGCGGTTCCATTGCTTTTTTAGGTCCTCATTGTGCCTATAAATTTGAAGTGTCTTATCCCATTTCTGTGACAATTGCATAATCCCTATAATTAGTGTAGTGTGAGGTTTTGAAGATGGATGTTATGATTAGAAGCAGTGTTGAAGCGTTGGTTTCCATTTTAATTGTTCTACTTGGGAGCATAGTTTTCAAGCTGTTTAGATTCCTGATATGGAAGCCTTATGCATTCCATAAGTTCTATACAGCCCAAGGGATAAGAGGTCCACCATATCAGACACTCATCGGAAGTGACCAAGAGTTGAGAGAGCTTCTTAGGGAGGCTCATGCGCAGCCTATGCAGAAGATTTCTCACGACATTGTTCCTAGAATCATGCCACATTACAATAAGTGGTGTCAAATATATGGTTCTATATGTTTTTCCTCAAGTCTTGTTATATTCCTCTTCTAATCATTAGCCTAATAGAATATTGAATTTACAACATAATATTTCTTCTAGTTGTTTCGAATTCTGCGAGAGTGTTCAGCTTGGAATCAATGTCTGATTAGTACTTGGTAATTGTTTCTGTTCAGGAGAGCCATTTTTCTATTGGTATGGAGTCCATTCTAAGCTGTACATTTCAGAACCAGAGCTAATCAAGGAAGTTTTATTGAATAAATTCGGTCATTATGACAAGGGGAGCGCCAAGCCTCTTGCAGTGGCTTTGCTCAGGCGGGGCCTGGTTTTGATAAATGGATTGACATGGGTCAAGCACAGGAGGATCGTGAGCCCTGTCTTCAATGTTGACAAACTTAAGGTTTGTATTGTTGGAATGCCATAATAATAAGAAATGAATCTTTTTTTATAATTTAGAAACCATTGTCACTTTGCATGTCTAGAAATATTGAATATAGGTATGCTTATACAGAACATCAAAAGCACTTGAAATATGCACCAAGTTGTTATCAATCTATGCTTTAACTGTATTAGGCTTGTGCATACCTCCCTAGCGATGTTACAGTGAAATATATATATATATATATATACCTAGTCATTCTCAATCTATCTTATAAAAACTGAAGATGTAATGCTCGTACAGATCTCCCAAGGCTAGCAAGAGTGAAAACGTGGGTGCCTACAAATTATATCTGATAAGGATAGAATTAAACAATTGAAGAGGAAAAAGGTTTATCAGATTCATAAATTAGATATATATGATATCTTCATATCAACAGTGTTTTCCTCTAGAAACCAAATTTTATGTTATATGCTGTGAATTTGCCAACTAAGTATATGCATAACCTAGACTATTTTTGGGGAGTGCCTGGTAGTTGGAGTCTTGTAGAGTATGCCACTGACTTTAGTTATGCTCTAATGTTGCCAATGGCAGACAATGGTGAAGAAAATGGTTTCTTGCACTTCATCCATGCTCAAGAATTGGGAAGAGAGGGTGGCTCAGACAGACTCTCATGGCAAAGAAATTGACGTCCATCAAGAGTTGAGAGCATTTACAGCACACATCATATCGCATACTGCATTCGGTAGCAGTTACAATGAGGGCAAAGAAGTATTCGAGATGCAAAGAGAATTACAAGAAATGGCGGCCAAAGCTGAAGAATCTGTCTTCATCCCAGGAAGCTAGTAATTACTACAGTGTACTTATCTTCCATTTATATAGTTTTGCATTTGACTGCAAGTTCAGTAGTACTTCGACTTCTGTGTTTGTGTTTTATTTTTAATGTACTTTGTGACCTTTAGGCTACTACCATAATCTGTTTTTGTGTTTTCTTGTTTTCTTTTTAATGTACTTTGTGACCTTTAGGCTATTTCCATAATCTGTGTTTGTGTTTTCTTTTTAATGTGCTTTGTGACCTTTAGGCTAGTGCCATAATATGTGTTTTTGTTTTCTTTTTAATGTAATTTGTGACCTTTCGGCTAGTGCCATAATGTGCTCTATAGGTTAGTGCCGTAATCTGTAGATATTTTACTCATCGATAAGGGTCTTCTTAGTTAGTTCAAAAAGTTTCTACACAAACATAATGGGTCATAGTACTTATAGTTAAGGATTGTCATGTACTTATATTCCTTGGATTTTTGGTAGATATATTCCTACAGCAAAGAACAGGTATGCCTGGAAGATTGATAGAAGAATTAAAGAAATCTTGAATTCTATAATTCTAAGTAGGTTGGAGCCAAGATCAACAACAGGAACTCATGTTGGCTATGGAAATGACTTGCTTGGAATCATGATGACTGCCAACCAGAAAGAATTGGGTGGGTCTCAAAGAAATCTGAGCATGACTATTGATGAAATCATGGATGAATGCAAGACATTTTTCTTTGCAGGCCATGAGACAACTTCCAATATGGTAACCTGGGTAGTGTTTTTGCTGGCGCTAAATTCGGAATGGCAAGATATATTAAGGAAAGAAGTTCTCAGTATTTGTGGCACAGATATACCAGATGCATACATGCTTACCAGGATGAAATCGGTGTGTATTTCATATCATTTATTGGATTTTTTTAACCAACCATACTATAGCCATAATTTTTGTTTGAAAGACTCAATACTTTTGTGCCTAAAACCGTCGACAATTCTAGTTTAGATCTGTATAGGCAGTTTTGCTCCAAAAGCTAAAACTTCTCCCAATTTGAATGGACTAACTACCTTAGGAAAGGTTGTTAGACTAATTACCTTAAGAAAGAGATACAATTTAGATAGTTTTTTGAATTGACGATGATAATAATGAGCTACAACATGGTTACTTCAAATTCAAAACTCTCTATTAAATTATAGACCTCTGGCCATGTGGCACATTCCAAAGTTCATGTCTATAATAAGATAGAGGGAGAAGTTGACACCCGAAGAAAAGCGAATTTCTCTTTGCAGTTGCCACAACTCCAAAAATCACATAGCTGTAACTCCTAACTTGGAATTCATCTCCATGCGACCTACTATGAGGCTAAACCAGTAAGGTATGGTGTTCCATAGTTTTAACCTATTCACACTGGCTTGTCCATTATTATCCCTTTTTTTCCCTGTTATTATGACTCTTCTTTAACATTCTTAGTAACTAACTACAAAATTATTGCTATTAATCCTTTTCTCTGGTTTGTTTTGTGTGGTGAATTATTCTTTCCATATCTCCCCATGGTTGACCTATCTACAGCAATTTTATTAGGATAGTCTTCTTGTACTCAATTCCTAGCTCCCCAGGGTTTTCTATTATTTGTTCTTTGCCATGAAGTAATCAATTCCTAGCTCCCCAGGGTTTTCTCTTATTTGTTCTTTGCCGTAAATTACTCAATCCCTAGCTCAACAGGATGGTTGTATTCCTTTCAAAATGCTAACAGCAATTTTGTTGCGATGGTCATGGTATTATTCAATTCATGACCTAAACCTTTGAAGGTGAGGTTTGGAGTCTTTGGACCTCTCCTCTATAGATAAACCAATATGAAAAAGATGCAGTTTTACCTAGAATTTACTCTAGCTATTTTTAAATTTGGCTTCTCCATTATTTTCAGAATCTGATATCTAAACTGTGAAATATGTTCCTGGAATATTTGTTCTGTATTCAAGTCTCAAAGTGCCCCTTCGTCATATTCTTCTGTTCCTCTTAAGACTTAAATGTACAACCCAGTCTGAGTTAGCCAACTACTGACCTTGGAACCATAATTATATGGCTGGCCCACCTTCTGGTGGGCTGTTTCCTTTACTATAAATGTTTTGGAAACCAGTGAGCAGTCCACTTGGAATTATTTTGGAAACCAAAACACTATGGAATTATCTACAGGGACGTCTTCGGACGTAAACATCTGCAGAAGTTCTGTATAGCTATTTTTGAGTACTGGTAAAGTTTCTAGGTAAAAGTTAAAACACACAGACAGACACACATATATATGTTCCTTTTCTTTTCTAATCTATAGCAGGTAGGTCTCACACAGCCCTAACCAAAAAACCCGAAAAAAGAAAATAAGTTCATGTACATACTATAGTATATATGCATATACAAAAATGCATAATACTTTTATATATATTTATATTCTATAAATATTGTTACAAATTATGACTTCATATTTATAAATATTAATAGTCTGATATGCAAAATATTTGTATTTAAATAATGTCTTTGTGTACATGTGGAGACATAGAGAGAGATGTTTCAATGTACCATACAATTTTAAATTGTCATTTCAGAAGCTTGAGATATTTCCAATTTTCAGTGACATAGCTCATAAACTATGCAGATCAGGTAACCCAGAATGAGACCAGGATATTTGCACTGCAACGCATTTTATACCATTTCCAGGGTGGAGGTCATAGAGCTGTTGGCATCTGGATGGTGTAATAGCTTGTTCGAGCTCCCTGCATTTACAAATATGGAACAACCAAGAGAACACTCAACCCATGTACTCACCAATGGGGAACACTCTTAAAGCTTGATACAATAGGGTATCAACAAGCAGGACCTCTTTACATTCTTGTGGCTCTTGATTCTCTGGTGAGCAGGGCGTGATCTATATTGTAGAGTAAGAGCATTCATTGGCTTCCAAGGCCTCGTTAAATTCTTCTTCCCCTTGATGATTCTCTGGTGAGCAGGGTGTGATCTATTTGCTAAAATAAAAGGAGACGGTGGCTTCCAAGGAAGCACTATTGATTCATCAGTTGGGTAAGCTGGAAAATCTCTTATTCTGTCATTTTTTTTTAATTGGGAAAATCATTTAGTATTCACAAAGTTGGATCAATTATACACAGCCAAGAAGAGCTTTACCCAGGGGGAGGGTTGACAGAGTCCACACACAAAAGGGCCAATCTGAAACAAGCTGACCAACTACAGGCCTGCGAATGGGACCAAGAGACATTACAAGAATTTCATCTATCTTGCATTTTCATATTGTGGATGGACATGCAAGGGGAATTTAAACCGATGTTTATTCTGATTGGAATTCCATCATGGCCTCAAGATTCTCGTTCTAACTAGAATTCCATCATGGCCTCAATATTCTGGTGTCTCGGTAACTCCAAAGTATATTTGTGATGTGTTGGTCTGACATCATATCCTATCTATTCTGAAATATTCCTTTCAGTGGCTACACTGTAAAAACCCTACGAAGGGCACAAACATGTTTAGGATATTTTACTTCTGAACCGGTATGATTGACCAGTTGTTCACCTTTTCATTGGCTGGATTGGCATGCTATATCTACTAAGTTGATCTATTTTGCAGTGACACTGTCAATTTGTGGACAATATGGCATTATCCATTTTAGATTAGCACTGTAAATGTGTCGACTTCATTGGATGAAATCATGAAACGACATGATCTACATGAGCAACTCTCTAGAGTTGTTGGATGGCAGTCTTTGGAAATTCCATTTGTTTCTTATTTTTTGTGGTTTGTCTAGTTTGGTATGTTTCAAACTTTCATTTTTCTAGACAACATATTTGCCTAATTTTTGTTCTTTCTGCTGAAACATTTTTCCTAGTTTTTAATACTAGTTGTATGTTTCATTTAACCTGCAAAACAGATGATTTTTTTCTTATTGATTATAAATGGGAATTAATATCTAGGATTATTGTAGACGTCTTGATCATTCTCTATTGACAATTAAGTATCCTGCTTTGGTTGCTTTCTTTTTAATGATACATATTTCATTTTTACAAGGACGGCAAGCTTGTGTTACTTGAACAACTAATTGCATGTGGATTTTATGATATCATTTTGAATGTTAATTTGTGATGTAATACTTGACAGTGATGCTGCAATTTCATCCCTCGTTTTCCATCCACAGAAGAATATGGCAGTGAGTTGTTCCTATGGTGGAAACTTCAAGGTAACGTTTTCTCCTTTTCTTGTTACTGGAAGAAACATATTTTTATTGTTACATCTTAAATGTTCTTGAGATGATTATTGTGTCTTGGACGCAAGTATTTTGTAACTGTCTTAAAGGTGTGGGGATTAGCAGTTCAACATGGCTTAGCGTTTAGTTGTCTCGAAACGATAAATTAACTCTTGCCAGAAGTTTGATTCCTTATTTTCATTTCATGTAATTGTAGTTCATCATTTATTTATTTAATTTCCTTGCATTATCAGGTTTGGGTTGAAAATGAAAATATTCTGAGCAAAAAGGAATTTGGTCAGGTTTGTGGTTGGAGATGCCGATCAATTGGAACATACAAGTGGGTTTCTACTTCATGTTTGGTTTTTATTATGATTTATTGTTGTGATTGTTGTCCTCTGTTCTATGAGTTTCATTAATGCTATTATGATTGATAAGTATTAGGGTAGACTCAAGTGAAATGAAACAGTGCTTTGAATGCTGCTGTTTTGTATTTCAGTACAATAGAATCCACCCATTTTCCATGTTACAGTTTGGATTGTTTTAGTCTTTATTGAAGTTTGATTTAATGCAAGTCTAACTTCATTGGAAAAAGAACTGATAGAATAAATCCATATTTGTCTGAAGCCAAAACTCATAAGGCAAATGATATTGTTCTGAGATATTTTTCTGGAAGGGTACTTTAAAATGAGACTGTCATTTCGTCCAATGCCTGATTTTACAGGATATATCTGTGTGTATTTCTGTCCATCAATACAACAATTTTTTTTGAACACCAGGTAATTTAAGTTTATTCATGTGGTACAGACAGAAGCCTATGTTATGTGCTGGCTTTTCTGGAGATGGATCCCTTTTGGCTGTGGGTGTAGGAGATCTTATCACATTTTGGAACCCAGAGACAAACAGTCTTGTTTCTGTCGTTGGTGAATCATTGCACTTAACGGTAATTTTTATAGCTTATCTGGTTATCTTTGATTCCTGGATATGAATTATTTAGTTCTCTATTTAATGACCAATTATTATTTATGGTCGTTGTTTTTCTCAGTCAATCTCAGCGCTATCATTTATTCCGAAGTCACATCATCTTGTATCGGTAGCAAAAGGTTCAAACCCACCGTTTTCTGTTTGGAACCTATCAACATTGTGTGTCTGGTGGTCATATCATCTGTCAGTAGAAGGTATTGAAAAATCCTATTTGCAATTTACATGGTGTTTAAAAATCATTTTCTATGTATGGTTGAAATCATTAGTTCTTTCATGTGCAGCCTTGGCCACTGATCCCGACAGGGCCAATTTTGTTGTTCTGGTACCTGTCCCTGTTGACATTACCGGCAAGTTGAAATCAAACAAGGATGCCATAATTGTCCTCTTCAATGTAGAAGATCCCATTTCGATTGCTTCCTAGGCTGTGAGGAAGGTGAGGGAATGGGAAGATGTTGGATCTTGATTATGGTACTTTCATGGATTTTGCATCTACTTTTGATTGATCTTATTTCAGGGATTGGGTGGCGCACTTATGTTTATCCAGCAAAGTGCATTATTGCATGAAGAGACTATTACTGATAAGACTGAAGAACCAGAAAGTAGGCTCGTCTTTTTGAATGGGGACCATGAGTATGCAATTTTTAATCCATATAGTGGCAATGATGAAGCTCATATCATACCTCTCGTAAGATTTACTTCACTCAAAGATCAGGGTGAGAGTCACTATTTTGATTCTACTATTGCAGCCTGATATTGTCAATGGTTTCCAAGATATCACAAGCTTTGCAAGTTTTGAATTTCACAAAAGCATTTTAAGTTCTTTGATTCCTTTCCAGCAATTTATATGATGTTTATAGGATATGATTAAACCATTGCAAAAAAGAATACACTTGGTGTGATATATGAAAGAGGCCTTATTGGAATTTATCATGGCTGGTATGGTTACCCTTCATTTCTCTTTTAATTTCTGCAAGGCTTTAATTTCTGTTATAGAAATATAACCTATAGTTGGAGGACCACAATTCACAACAATATACATGCATAGGTAGAAGACTAGGTTTCCACTCTCATCCCATTTTGGGAAAATGATTATTGGAACAAACTGCATCTAATATGTAATATAACATGTAAAAAATCTGTTTTTGTATCCTTATGCCTTTTTAATGGACCTAGTGAAGCACAGTAGATTGACAGACAAGATGCTCACCCAATTGAAATCATGCCATGTGTCTGCTACACGATGCACCAATAGATTCCATTCTATTTTAAAATGAGAGGATCCCTCCTCGCCATATAACATAAAAATCATGGTTTTCATAAACCGATATGGGTATCTCAAGTATTGTGTAGAATACATCCAATTATTATTTTCTAAGAAGGCCTTATATTAAGTCCACCAGTCTTTCAATTTTTTTACTAGATTGAATTCCTTGGCTCTGTACTCATCCAGAAATGTTTTGTTCAATAGCACTTGAATTTTCTTCAGCTTGAACATTATTTTGAATGAATAGGGTTGTAAATAAGCTATGGAAACCCTACCTTCACTTATGATTGATCTCATTCCAAGATTAATGTGTCTGAATATCAATTTGACAACATCGTTATATGGTAATATTATTGGTTTGGCGGCAATCAAGTAAAGGATGTGCTTTTTGATATTTCAAAAAACCTCTAATTCATCATGGTCCTTATGGAAGTCTCCATTGACGAACATTCTATACATGTATTTGGGCACTCAAGTTCATCTTGGAATCCAATTAAATTATTTGTATCCGTGAGCAACATTGGATCTGCATCTTTCCAAGGGTTGGGACTTTCTTCAACTTCCCATTTTAGGGTAGCTTCCCTATTGCTTGTGCTTTTGACATTTTAAATAATAAATATCCTACAATAAAAAATGAAAATACAAATGTTAAATCTTGTAGACATAATTATGTCAATAGGTGAGTTATGAACATAAATCAAGTCTACATCAAGTTTCTAGCTAAAACAAATGGACTTTGAGAAATAAGATAGCGGGTGAACAAACTTGGCTTCTCTAGCAAGTTTACAAAGGATAATGGTGAATATTAATTGTGAAATACCTCCCTAAGCTGGTTAAGATTATTAATGACAACTATATATGTGCACGGGTGGCAAAGTTTGGTGATAAGTCCTGTATTTTGTTTTTGCAATGATTTATGGAGTTTGAGGATATGCCCTTATCTACTATCCTTATGGCATGCTTAGGTGGCAAGCTGGGGTGCATAACTTTTGAAGAGAAATGTTTTGACCATGTCATTTGCACCAAGGGATTCACATGAAGCCCAAGTGTAGTTTTCTTTGGAGCGAGGCATGCCTGCTGTGATTGGTGTAATGGGGACACATCAGCTTCCTTACCCTTCCCATAGTATAGATCGAAACGTCGAGATTTGTGAAATCATCCAACGCAGCTCCTTCTTATTTACAATTGTCCACTGCGTAAATGACTACTTTCATAAATACTAGTTACTGGTAAGTTCTAATAGTAATAATTATGTAGTTTGTAGATTGATATCTATCATAAATTTGTTTTAATATCATCATTGTCAAGCAATAACAACTTCTTAAAGGGTGCTAGCTCAATGGTAGAGCGCCTGCCTAATTATAGGCAGGGGGTTGGTGGTTCGATTCCTCCGTGCCCTATCATAAATTTGTGACTACAAAAATGACTAAATTCACATATATACGACTATTAGTAGCTAATTTCTCGTATCTTAGTCATATTTAGCTTAGTCATTAATATCTTAACATCTAGTAGTTTAGTTAGTCGTATATTTGGTCATTAATGGTTGCAATCAGTGACTAAATCAACGACTAAATCAATGATTAACTCAGTGACTAAATCAATGACTAAATCTGTGACTAAATCAATGACTAAATCAATGACTAAATCATTAACTATCAATGACTAAAACAATGACTAAATCATTGTCTATCAATGACCAAATCAATGACTAAATCAATGACTAAATCAGTGACTACTAAGTCAAGCTATTAATGACTAGTGAAATATGACTAGCTATAAGATAGTGGTAATTTGCTACTATTAGTCACCGACTCAAAAATAGTCGTTTATAGCCTGATTTTAGTCATTTTTTTAGTCATTAATTTCTCATTTTCTACTAGTGAATCAAAAAACCAAAAAGATAGATAGGAAACGATGTTATCTTTGGAAACAGTCTAGTCGTGTCACCTTCGAACAGAGCACTACATATTAGATATGTTGGTTGGGTTATTAGTTTGACTTTAGGAGTTGTACTTGTTACTCTGATTTTATCTCCACCACTTGGTTAAGCTTCTAGTTCCCATGGAGCCTCTATTGATTCCTCTTGTGTCATAGAGATGTCCTAGTTTTCATATTGATTCCATGCTGCCTACCTTCAGTCACCACTTAGCTTTATGCTCTTGTTTGAAGGAAGTTGAAGCCTAAGTCAGCCATTCCTCATTTATCTTGACTTTGCATTTCTTGCATTCTTGATACTGCTACTGGTTCATGCACACCTTGTTCGTTGAGTTCTTCCACATTATACAGCATTACTGAGTACATCATGTTGGTTGATATGGGATGCTGTGATTCCCTCCTTCTAGCCGATTCCATTCCATCGAAATCAGATCATTTATTCTGGAATAGGATTCTAGAGTCCTTTGAGTTCCTTGAGACTTACAGTCATTAGTGGTAGGTTTTATTGCCATCAACAGAATTTGGAATACATCAATGTCCCTTGATCCATGGACTCTTCCAAGTGTTCTACCTCAACACATTTAATCACACTTGTTAGATTGCACTATGTACCTTGATTCCCATTTTCATTATTGATGGGTGATCTCGCATCTGTTAATGGTATACATCAATGACCGGTAATTATACGGTGGAATACTATGTTCAACCTCGACACATCTATTCACATAGTAGGATATGTACTCATATATTTTCATGTAGTATACCTTCTAGCTTGGTGGAATTCCATGTATTCTACCTCCTTGATCATGCCAGTGTTCATGACATTCAAGCTCTAGTGATTTGATTCCAGTGTATATCAAATATCTTCAACTACTATGGAGATCTTGATCCATTGTATATCTTCATCTATTATGGAGATCTTGATCTGTTGTATATCTTCATCCATTTTGGATATTCTGATCTATTGTATATTGTATGTGGCGATGAGCACACAGGACATATTTTGTATATCATGCCTATTCATGGCCATTTTACTCTTATGTATCCAAGACTGCTCCATGTATTTGCAGTCAAATGAAAAGATTTATCATTGTATTGTATTGATGAGTGGCTGGTTATTCCACCTAGGTCTTCATTACTCCACTTCTGGGATGGATTTTATAATTTATTTCAACCATCATGTTACCCCTCTAACCTCACACATTAGGGGGCATCAGTTATACCTGATTTTACCATACATGGTTAGTCACATATTTATGGCCTTCCCTGTACCTCTGCATACTCTTTAGACCCCATGGAATTTTATTATCCTTTGATGTTCCAAGATCATCCCTAAAAAAACCATGTTTATTGTTGTACATGACTTTTAAACCCATACTCGTGTGTACACGCGAACTTTGACCTCAAACCTATGTACATCGGGATGTGCGCATAAGTCCAAACGTTTTTGGAATTTTCCTCATATAAGTCCGAAGATCCTGACTCTTGGCCTTTTGAATTCCTTGAGAACACTTGGATTTGACCCTCCATTACCCTTTTGGAGTGCTATATAAGGAACCCCTTGCATACATTGAAGAGTAGGAATTAAAGAGCAAAGAAACTATATCCATTGTTGCCTCAGTTTGCTTATACTTGACTCTACATACCTTTGTCCATTTGGAGAACTTTGCATTTTTCCCAAGAATTTATGTGTCTTGTGATATTGGTATCGAGAGATTGAGGATTAAGGTGGTGGTGGCCTAGGTGGAGGACTCAGTTTCTCCGGTTCGTAGATGTGCCGACAGAGGTTGTCACTCTTGTAATCTCTGATTTTATTAATAGAAATATCTTTTCCTGTACAATTAATGTGCATTTGAATATGAATATTGTCTCCATGGACATGTTTAATTACTTATACATTGTTGAATATATATGCTAGAGTAGGTCTAACACATCATTATATAGCATGTTTGTCTTGTTTGTTGTTGTTGAGAGTGACTTCCTAAAGAAAGCGTGAATTAGAAAATCTCAACGAGGATCCACTTCAACCATCCAGAACAAGGTATGATTTGATATCCCTTAGAGTTAGATGTTTGGTTTCTCTTGCATATTGGGAAAGATTTATTTCTGGTGTCAAGATGTCTTTTGTGGTATTCCCCAAGCCATAGGAAGTTTCTCTCCATAACAACATGGTTAGAAACACTTCATAGGACATATGCATAATGAAAAATTCTTATGCATCATGCAACTATTCTAGCCAATACAGCATTTATCTATATCTCAAAGAAAATTTCTAGATTCCTTCTGTCTCTACCATAACATCATTGATATTGTGGACTAATCGAATATGTTAGCAAAGAGGTTTCATTCTAGATAAGTAGCAATGGAGTGTTGTATAGCACCATGGGATACTTACCCATAACATGCATATTAGTAGTATATTGTCATTAACGCAAACATTCTATAATTCATAATGCACAACATATATATAATCCAAATGCTTATCTTTGTTTGTTCGGTATATTCGTTCTTGTTCTTTTCCCTTATCTCCTTCTAGATATTCAACTTCTCCTTTAAGCAATGAGATTGCTTCAATCTCATCCTTGCTTAGCAATCTTTTTTGGAATGATGCTTCTGGTGGACCTAGGGTTTGACAAAGAAAACTTAATTTTTCAACTCAGGTATCTTTCATATCTGATTGGATATAAATATGCACCTCCTTAAGATGAGTTGAGCAGCATACTCATTTTCCCAAAACTGTGATCAGAACCGCAAAATGTCTGATTCCCTAGTTATCCTCAATTTCTTCTACATAAATTCATGATCTTGTTTTTGATGTATCTCCAAAAGTATTGCTCCTATGTGTCTAAAATTTTGCAATGAGGTATCATGGTCTGTCTTCTTTCCATTCACATATGTTATAGCAGAATTGGTTTCACCAATTGGGAATTATGTGAATTTTACCAAGGTGACTTATTTCCATACTTCTCAACATAACAAACTTGTACAGACTTCCATATGTCACTCTTTCATATTTGGGATTTGAAAAATTTACCACATAAAGTAATATATGTTCCCTATCTTCAAAATCTTGCAAAATTTCAGTTGGACCTTTGTATCCCGATATATAGTAATTCTACCTAAATCACCTGTTGAAGGGTGAATCCCATGAGAGGATGGAACATTGAGTTGGAGGAATCATTTATCCTATATTATAGCAAATTTGAGGTTGAAACTTTTACACAGGGTACATCAGGATTTCATCTTTGGCATGTAAATTTTTTGTCTCCTTATTTTTCTCCAATATCGATATATCGATAAAGTACGAACATGACTAGTTTTAGTCTTCTAGGGTGTTCAACCATGAAACCCTAATCTTTAATAGTTGTAGTTGTACCAGGTTTTGGATGCACAAAGACTCCCTTCAGGGTAGCTCTGATACCATGTTAATTTTTTAATGGTTATACCATATCTGATAACATTTAGCATTATAACATCATAAGCAAGTACAACCACACAAAAAGAACAAAAACATTTATCCTAGGTAACCATCATGGGGAAGAAAACCCATCAAAAATTCCTATGTATAATATATCAAAATTAGAAGACAATACTCCACCCAGGTGTGCCTCCTCCAGAAGATATATATATATCTCTCCTATGTGATATACACAAGTGCCTGCATTTATACTCTTTTTGTCAATTAACTTTTAACGTAACAAGTTGACCCCACTTAACTAACTGGGTTGAGTTCACTTAGGAAGACTCAGTACAATATTATATTATATTAATTATTGTACTATTGGCATTTCTTATAATGGAGGCTTTACCTCATGCCTCTATGATAACCATTTACAATAGTAACACCCAGATGGAGGAATAATAACATCTCCCTTGGGTTACATCCATAAAATACATTTAGAATATCCTTTGAAGTTACAATATTCAACAGTATATGGTTTTATTCATCAACGAAATACTAATCTACTCAAAGAATGAGCAAGAGAATAAGGAACATTTAAAGATAATTCTGCAAGTATTAAGAGAACAACAACTATATGCAATGTTCAATAAATGTTATTTCTTTAAAGATAATATTCAATACCTCATACTATGTAGTGTCCAAGGATGGAATCTTGGTCGACCCCAACAAAATCAAGTCCATCACTAAATGCCCAGTTCCTAAAAATGTAACCAACATCAAATCATTTATGGGGATTACCGGATACTACTAGAAGTTCATTGAAGGATTTTCTAATATTTCCTACCCATAACGTCCTTACAAAAGAAAGGTAAAAATTTTGAATGGGCTGAAAAATGTGTGGAAAGTTTTAATAAACTAAAACATCTACTAACTACCGCCCCAATCCTAAAGATTATTGATCCATTCAGGGACTTCGTCGTATGTAACGACACTTGCAAGGAAGGGTTAGGTGGTGTTTTAATACAGGAAAATTATGTAGTAGCATATGAGTCTAGGAAATTAAAAGAGCATGAGAATAATTAGTCTATGTATGAATTGGAACTTGCTGCCATAATTCAAGCCTTAAAAATGTGGCGGCATTGCCTAATTGGAAGGAAATATCTACTTGTCTCAGCTAACATAAGTATTAAATATTTGTTTGATGAGCAAAATTTAAATGTGACACAGGCAATATGGTTGTCCTTCTTTAGCGAATATGATTTTGAAATCAAACACATAAAAGGAAAGGAAAATGAAGTGGCAAACAATTTAAGTCCTCATGCAAATTTATTGTTTGCAAGCAGCAACTATGAATCCGATATGGAAAATCAAGTCCTAAACGCTAAAAAATTATGATAGGGAATATCAAATTTTAAAAGAAAATAATGCTAAAAATGAACAAAATCATGTAAAAATACATTTCAGCCTAAATAAACAAGGATTTTTGCTGCATAAAATAGGCTCTACATACCAAATATAGAAGGAATTAAACTTACAGCTATGAATGAGCTACACAAACGACTGTATTCATGGAATCCTAGATACTAGAATATGATCATCGTGATAATAAAATATTTCTTTTGGCCAAACATGAATAAATAAGTAGCATAATACTTATCTCATTATCAAGAATGCCAACAAGTTAAGGCAGAACATCAACATCCAGCAGGATTGTTGCAGCCACTACCCATTATGGAATGGAAGTGGGAAACAATTAGTATGGATTTCATAATAGGCCTACCAAATAATTTACGAAAACATGATTCAATAATGGTCGTAGTTGATAAATTATATAAGGAAGATCATTTTATTCATGTTAAATCTAACTATAAAGATGTTAACATTTTATATATTTTTATGAAAGAAATATTTAGTTTAGATGGTGTATTAAAAGTAATAGTCTCAGATAGAGACACAAAATTTATAGGTAACTTCTGGAAAGCTTTGTGGAAAGGTTTATGAACAGAATTGAATTTCAATACTACATTTCATTCGCAAATGGATGGGAAATCTAAAAGAGTAAACCAAGTCCTGGAAGACATGCTAAGGATGTATGTCATGGAAAAACCAAGTTGGAAGACTACCTACACTTAGTATAATTTGATTACAATAATAATTTTCAAGTTTCTACATGTATGACTCCTTTTGAAATATTACACAAGTGTAATACTCCAATTTCATGGAGAATTCCATTGAATAGGTTAATGCTAGGACCTGATTTATTAAAATATATGAAGCTAACCATGAAATAGGTACACAAAAACTTGAAGTCTTCCCAAGACAAGAAAAAAAGTTATGTTCATTTAAAAAGAACTCTTAGAGAGTTCCAGGTGGGTGAACAAGTGTATATAAAGGTAAATCCCAAGAAATATTCCTTGATATTGGGAAAGTATTCAAAATTTGCACCAAGGTATTGTGGGCTATTTGAAATTTTGGATAAAGTAGGGTCATTTGCATACTAGTTATCCCTACCACCCAATGTTAAATTGCATAATGTGTTTCATGTTTCTATTTTAAAAAAGATATGTTCATGATGCTTCTCATGTGATTGATTGGAATGTGATCTAGGTGTAACATGAAGGAGAGTGTAATACCTTGGTTTTAACCCCACTTGCATTAAAAATACATGATACACATATTGTAAATAATCTTGGTGCGGAGCTAAAGTCCAAGGCCCCACCATCAATTTGGTTATGTTGTGTTTCTATTTTGGGAATGGTCGTCGATGGTATATCGGGACTTATGATGTATATTTAATTGTGCATCATGTAAACATGCATTTTAATTAAGTAACCCAACCAACTATGTTCGCAGAAACTAAATTGAGAAGGGGTATGATTCCAAAGGATAAGGAAGGGTAATTTTGAACATTGAGTCATGTGGGAAATCCATGTGTCACCACCACCCTTAAGTATTTCTATTGTTAGTTAGGACAACCATTGGATGGTAGGAAAACCACCAGCATACCCACGCCTATTCACTCTCTCTCCACAACGCGCCTATTGGCCTGTCCACTACCCCAATCCTGGTTGTTCTGTTTCTTCACGCATACTAAGTTAAAGTTTCCACATTCCAATTCTTGGGGGTTCACCTTCCCTTTTTCTGCACATATTGTTGGCCTACGGGGATGAGGTTTCTCCTCTGGCTCACAAATTTGAGGGCTAGTGGATTGTTTTCTCTCCTCTGATTACGCAAAGAGGATGTCTTTTTCCACCATTTGCATATTTCTTAATGTTCTATTCTTCCCATCATTAAAATTGTGTCTGTAATTGCATCCATAGTTCTATGGGTTGCATTTTGTCTCTCACGTAGAGTTTGGAAGTATGGTATTTTCCATTCCTGGTCTGTGTAAGTTTTCCCATGGACTACAATGAGAATTGTGTGCTGTGGGCTAATGGTTGATCATGGGCTGTCATTTGCCACGATTTGTTTGGCTGTGTTTTTTTTCCTTTTGTGGTGGTATCGCTTGAAGGACTGTTGTGAGTTCCTACTTTCTGGTCAACTGTATTTTCACCCTGTAAAAGCTTGAATAGCTGTTTGGCTGCTTGCATGCAGTGGTCTTGTCCTTGGACTGCATTGGAGTGGTGAATGAGGGCCTGAGGTGCTTGATAAACCTGGTGGATTGAGAACCACATAGACAGAGCTACTGAGCTGGCTTTCTTCTCCACAACCCTTGAATAGCACTGGAAGGGAGATCAGGGTATGAGGGACTGTGTTGTAGAGAAAGGGTTGATTCCTTGTGTTGGGTGTTTGTGGGTGTTCTAGAATCTAGGCCGGTTCTAGTGTTGGTGTTTGTAGCTCTTCAATGGGCTATCCAGCTTAAAATATAGCCTTTCCCAGGTCTTGGATGTCCTAATAAACCCAACTTTGTTGGCTTGGATAATCTGTTGTTCGCTTGATAAAACCAACTGTGTTGGCTTGGCTGAACTATGTACCCTAGTGGGTTGTTATACTTGGCTATGTGTAAGTCTTTTAGTTTTCTATTCCTTGGGGAATCATACCCAACTTCGAGGTGGCAACATTGCTGAGAGATTAAGGAGCACACAGGCCTATGGTTGGGTGGAACATTGCAGCGACGTAGCTGGTTGCGGAACAAGTTCTCTATAAGATAAGTACTCTTGCCTAAATTGTGTTTGCAATTACATATTTACCATTGATGAATGATGATATACATGTTAAATGTTGATCTATATCTGCATGAATGCCAATTGATATGTTTTGCTTCCATTGTGTATATGAATGATTATGCTTCATAAAATGTTTTATGGTTTAAGTATCATGCTTCAGCACTATATGTATGTATGTTCATGTTCAAGGGGCTAGATTCCCAGATGATTTGATCTATAGTAGTGTCATATTCCCCGGTCGAAGGGTCGAGGACATTACAGTGTGGTGTCAGAGCTATGGTTGCAGCGTGGGCCTGAATGGGCCATGACAGATCAGATAGCAGAGGCAGGTTGCCTTCTGCCTAGCAGCACTTAGAAAATTGTGGCAGGAAAACTCAGAAAATTTTCTAAGTGCCAGAACTATCGGCCCATCAGAAGACTCAGTGACAATATCTTCCGATGCAGTGGGCACTTGGTGGGAAGGCCACTTGATGGACGATAACCAAAAAAACTTTGAAAAATTTTCTAAGTCCGACCATCGGTGATCGGAAAAAGATAGTTGTTCTCATCATCGATGGTTAGACGAGGAAAATACTTATGAACATTGGAAAGAATTAGTTGAATGGGTTGTCGTCATTGTGGCTACCATGGGGACTAAAATGCTGATACAGCAGTGCTAGTGGTTCCGACTGCCGACATAAGAAGAAAGTTTCAAAAAAAAATTAAGTGTTGAAATAATCAGTGGACATTAGTTGATTGAGCACCCACCGTGATGGATGGCTAGACCACTATGCTTCTGATGCATAGAGCCTCTGACCATTGATGGCACAAAATTTTAAAAAAATTTCTAAGGCCCGAAATCGTCGTCCATCGGAAGAAGATAGTGTTTTGTGCCTCCACCATTGCGGAAGCCTAGAGCACTAGTCTTCCGATAGGGATAAGCTCCGACTGCCGATGCTGATCGAAATCATGCTTCAGTTCGCTAATCAAAAATCATTAGCGGATTGGACTATCGATCAAAAAAGGATCGAAGATGATGAGCCGTCATTGCGGCTACTGATCGAACTAACCCGCCGATGCTTTAGTCTTCCACTCGCCGATGCCGAGGTGTTAGTGGATTATGGCGGCAACAAGCAGTTACTTGATCAGCGAAGGATAGGGGATATGGAGCCACCAAATTCAGTGGAAGATAGAGAAAGTTTTCACCGACAGATAACAAATGGATCAGCAGAAAATAAGCGATCGTTGAGTCGATGAAGGTTTGGAAAGGACGAGAAAAATTTCAAATTTTTTTCTAAGGCATGGAATCATCGGCCATCGATGATGGTTAGTTTATCACATCGCCGATGATCAGATGATTTGGTCGTCGATGATCTATGATAGGTAAAGTTTGTTGAACGTACGTCGTTGTGGAGATCAAAAAGACTAAGTACCATGGCATCTAGTGGAGAATCTGCGTGGAGATAATTAATTGTCGACATTTCGAACCAAGCATGGTTCATCCTCACGACATAGCGATGCCTGGAGATTGTTCATCTTTCATTTGTGCATTCATACAGAAACCGTTTCTTTAAGAGGGCCGACACGGTTGGTTTTTTAGGCTTACAATGTTTTTATTATTTAAAACCCTAATTAATTTTGTTTTTAAGATTAAAATCCCAAGGTTAGGGTAGAGAGGTTTGTTTAAGATGAAATTTAAGGTATAGTTAATACATTTATCAATTTCAAAATCAAAATTTTTTATTAAAAATTTTTAATAGTCAAAATTTTTATCAAATATTATTATTAAATTGAAATTTTATTTAATTATTAAATTATATTAGTGTATTTGTTTAAGGTATAACTTTATAAACTTTATGATTTTAATTTAAATTTTTTTATAAATTAAAATATTTAAACTTCAATTAACTTTTGTAAATTTATTGTAGTTGTGATTTAAAAAAAAATTAATATAGTCAAATTTTGTTATTATATAGTAGTAATAATTAATTCTTATCTTAGATTGTAATTAATAATTAATTATTAACTTAGATTTTTAACTTTAGTAACTTTATAAAAAATTAATTCTTATCTTATATTTTTAAAAATTATTTCTAATCTTAGATTTTTATCTTTAGAAAAGGATAGTTAGGGGAATTAATATATTTTACTACATTTTAATTATAAGGTATTGATTTTAATTTTAATTTTAATTATTTTATTTCAATTTTTAGTTTTAATTTTTAGGTTTAATTTTTTAGGTTTTTAGGTTTTTAACTGAGTTAAGTTAGGCAACCACGATAGACTAATGGATAGGCCATCATCTCTATTTAGGCACTTAGGGTTTTTTACTATCTCAATAGCCTCTCTAATTCTTCTCCTTGATTAGTTGTCGACTTGTGCTAACACCTGCATATCCTCAATTTTAATTGGGTATTTTGTGTTATGTGAGTGTTTCGCTAAGGCTGACTTGTGGGTTCTATTGAGATGGATATCTACACAGTGTTCTTTAACCCTAGTTCAGATGGACCATCCTGTTTCACCTATGTAGGCTTTTCCACACTCACAATGAATGAGGTAAACCACCTTTTTAAGACTCGGGTATACAAGATCTTTCACTGACCTAAGCAGCTTTCTGATGTTGTTGGGTGGGGAAAACACTGAGTCAATGTTCTTCTTTTTCAGGTGTTTGGCTATTTTGTCTATAGTCCCTTGAATGTAAGGGAGAAATGCCTTATGATGCCTGACTTTCTTCTCTTTAAAAGCAGCCTTAGGTCCTTTTTCTTGGGCTTTTGTAGTTCTTTCAAGGGCTTTGTTGATTTGAGCTAGGCTATAACCATTGTTAAGAAAAACATGGCGCATGTGGTCTTGCTCGGAGTCTAGGTGATCATTATCAGAGATCCTTAGGGCTCTAGTGAACAGAGTGTTAAGAACCCCCATCTTCTGGTTTGAGTGATGGTGTGAGATAGCGTGAAGGTATTGTTCTGTGTGCGTTTTCTTCCTATAAACCTTGTGGGCTATGCCTCCATCATCTTTCCTGATGACTAGTGTATCCAAAAAGGGAAGCGCGTGGTTCTCTTCAAACTCTTTTGTGAATTTGATGGAATCAGTTTGGCTGTTCAAATGATCAACGAATTTGTCTAATTCTTCCTTCCCATGGGCCCAAATTAAGAAGGTCTCATCCAAAAATCTGGACCACCATTCACGTTTTGGATTGGCAGAGTTCAAGGATTTTTGCTCAAATTTTTCCATGAAAAGGTTGGCTATAATGGGAGAGGGGGGGGAACCCATCACCACTTCACAAGTCTGTTCATAAAGTTCACCCATAATACTAAAAAATGTGGAATTGAGACATAGAGATATGAGTTGCGAGGTCTCAGGATCAGTCAAATCCTCTATAACATTGATGGCTTCTTTGATGGGAATCATGGTGAAGAGGGATACTACATCTAATCTCAATAAAATATCATTCTCTTCCATATTTCTGTGTTTTATTTTCTCAATGAATTAAGAGGAGTCTTTAATGAATGAGCTTGTATTTCCTACTAAGGGTTTTAATTTTTTTGCAAGGAATTTTGCGAGCCTATAGGTAGGTGAGCCTATAGTGTCTACAATGGGTCGGAGGGGGACCCCAGGCTTGTGGATCTTGGGAAGTCCATATATTCTTGGAACCAAGGGGTCAGAGACACTGAGTTTTTTCTTTATCTCCTCATCTAAGGAATATTTCTGTATGTCTTCGGTAACTTTTTTTATGATCCGATTCAAGGGGTTCTTGTTAACTTTCTTGTAACAACCACTAGAATCCAAGTGAGATTTCATCTTATTAATATAGTCTTCTTTGTTGAGAATCACCGTAGCTCCTCCTTTATCATCCTTCAAGATCACAATATGGTCATTCTTTTTGAGTTCTCTAAGGGATCTGCTTTCTTCCCTAGAAATGTTGGGTTTTGGTGGTTTTGCTCTTCTTAAGGTTATACCTCTTCAACTTCATTTTCTGGTAGGTTCCTAATGCTATCTTCAATGCTACATATGATGTCTTTCACCAAAATATTTTTCGGAGCTATGGCAAAATTAAGACCTTTCTCTAGGAGTCTTCTCGCCGGCATGTTTAGTTCAAAGGTAGAGAGGTTGACGACCAGTCTATTGAGATCCTTGGTTGCGAATTTATGGTTAATGTTTCCTTCAATTTTATGGTTGTTGTTGACCCTTTTTTGGTTAATGTTGCCTTAAATTTTATGGTTGTTGTTCCCCCTTTTTTGATGGTAACCGTCCCTTGTTAGTGCGTTATTGTGATCATCATCTTGGTCTTCGTGCCATGGGAGACTG
The DNA here is from genome assembly GCA_001517045.1 of Pseudotsuga menziesii. Lineage (NCBI taxonomy): Eukaryota > Viridiplantae > Streptophyta > Pinopsida > Pinales > Pinaceae > Pseudotsuga > Pseudotsuga menziesii. The sequence goes on along the minus strand of LPNX010952774.1, from coordinate 53,664 downwards.
GCTCTCTGCTCATGCATGTGCATATTTTTGTTTATACTGGCAATGTTGCGCATTTATCAGGGTCCAATCCCTTTCATTGTGTGTTAATTTTTAGATTGGAAATCTCATCACTAGCTAAGTCACGTTCTTCATTTCTTAGCCAACGATCGTTGTTATCAACATTTTTTGTGTTGGATGCTATCTTGGAGAATAGCCTCATGCCCTTTAGTTTACTGGATGGTAAGATTCCAGCCAAGTTTGTTTTGAATTCTACATTAACCTCCCTAATTGTTGTGTTAGAGTCAACTCTGGGTGTTGTGCTGAGTGACGCGTTTGAAGACATCGTTTTTTGTTTTCTTGAGATGGATAAGTCATCTCTAGGTGTTGTGTTGAGTGACATCACTTTTTGTTTTGTGTTGTCTTCTATGTTGGAGAACAGCCTCATGCCCTTCAGTGTGCTGGATGGTAAGATTCTAGCCAAGTTAGTTTTTAATTCTACGTTAACCTCCCCAATTGCTACGTTGGAGTCATATCTGGGTGATGTGTTGAGTGACATCGTTTTTTGTTTTTTGTTGGCTGCTATGTTGGAGAAAAGCCTTACGCCCTTCAATGTGTTGGATGGTAAGCTTCCAACCAAGTTAGTTTTGAATTCTACATTGACCTCCCCAATTGTTGTGTTGGAGTCATCTCTGGGTGTCATGTTTGAAGACATCGTTTTTCATTTTCTGGAGCTGGCTAAGACGCCCTGGAGTAGACTCACGTCCTTCAATGTGTTGGATGGCAAGCTTTCAACAATGCTTGTTCTGTATTCTAAGTTAACCTCCCCCTTCGCTACAATGGAAGTTAAGCTCTCTACAATTGTTGTGTTGGAGTCTGTTTTGGGTGTTCTGTTAAGTTCCCAATTGGAAGCAAACATTTTATGTTGTCTTGAGCTCACATCAATAGCTGTAATTGATTCTTCGTCATGGGATTCGTTGTCTTCTTTTACGATGGCTGTGTTGGAGTCGGGGTTTATAATGGGTGAGGTGCTGGGTACATCGCTAGAAGCCATCTTTTTATGCCTTCTAGTACTGTGGCTTCTCTCTTGAAGGTATTGAGGGTGATTATTGCTATCAGGCAACCCATTCGCTGCTTTGGATGAGCTATCACCATTCGTTCGATTGGCTTTGCTTGGTGGTTTGTTGGGTGAGGCGTTGTGAGATAGTATCTAATAACTTCTAGCAATTAGCTCTTGGGGATTGCTCTCTTCTAGGATGTGTGAGTTGTAACTATCTGAACTAAATTGTTGTTCAAGTTTTGACAGTTTTAAATTATGTTTGATCCTTAATTTCTTGGAAATCAAATCAACTCTTCTACTTAAACAACGATCCCAATAGTCCCAAGTGATTTTATTAACAGAGTTTGCTAGCTGGGTGTGTAAAAGCAAGAGCTGGAGATCTAGCTTGTCCAGGGAAAACCGAAGACTCCTAATCTGATCACGTACCAACATGAGACTCATTTTCTTAAAGAGCAGATTGTTATGATTGTTTTCAGGGGATGGGAGATTTTAGCAAAAGTGGGAATAACGTTTGTATCTCTGCATTGTTTCAGAAATGAAAGATGTGCAATCCTTTTGCATTTATCAATCTATAGTTTTTCCAGGCATCTCAAATCTCTCATGGTTTCCGCTCCATACCGATTAGAAATAAGGTTTGCTGAGATTCCGCATTAAAGATTCACGGCATCTAGTGGAGAATCTGCGATGAGGTAATTAATTGTCGACATTTTGAACCAAGCGTGGTTCATCTTCAGGACATAGAAATGCCTAGAGATTGTTCATATTTCATTTGTGCATTAATACAGAAACCATTTCTTTAAGAGGGCTGACACGGTTGGTTTTTTAGGGTTACAATGTTTTTATTATTTAAAACCCTAATTAATTTTGTTTTTAAGATTAAAATCCCAAGGTTAGGGTAGAGAGGTTTTTTTAAGATGAAATTTAAGGTATAGTTAATACATTTATCAATTTCAAAATCAAAATTTTTTATTAAAAATTTTTCATAGTCAAAATTTTTATCAAATATTATTATTAAATTGAAATTTTATTTAATAATTAAATTATATTAGTGTATTTGTTTAAGGTATAACTTTATAAACTTTATAATTTTAATTTAACTTTTTTATAAATTAAAATATTTAAACTTCAATTAACTTTTGTAAATTTATTGTAGTTGTGATTTAAAAAAAAAAATTAATAGAGTAAAATTTTGTTATTCTATAGTAGTAATAATTAATTCTTATCTTAGATTTTAATTAATAATTAATTCTTAACTTAGATTTTTAACTTTAGTAACTATTAAAAATTAATTCTTATCTTAGATTTTTAAAAATTAATTTTAATCTTAGATTTTTATCTTTAGAAAAGGATAATTAGGGGAATTAATCTAATTTATTATGTTTTAATTATTAGGTATTGATTTTAATTTTAATTATAATTATTTTATTTAAATTTTTAATTTTAATTTTTAGGTTTATTTTTTTTAGGTTTTTAGGTTTTTAACTTAGTTAAGTTAGGCAACCATGATCGACTAATGGACAGGCCGTCATCTCTATTTAGGCACTTAGGGTTTTTTACAATCTAAATAGCCTCTCTAATTCTTCTCCTTGACCAGTTGTCGACTTGTGCTAGCACGTGCATATCCTCAATTTTAATTGGGTGTTTTGTGTTATGCAAGTGTTCCACTAAGGCTGACTTTTGGATTCTATTGGGACAAATATCTCCACAGTGTTCTTTAACCCTAGTTCGGATGGACCGTCTTGTTTCACCTATGTAGGGTTTTCCACACTCACAAGGAATGAGGTAAACCCCCTTTTTAAGACTCAGGTCTATAGGTTCTTTTACTGACCTAAGCAGCTTTCTCATGTTGTTAGGTGGGGAAAACACCGAGTCAATGTTCTTCTTTTTCAGGTGTTTGGCTATTTTGTCTATAGTCTCTTGAATGTAAGGGAGAAATGCCTTATGATCCCCAACTTTCTTCTCTTTAAAAGCAGCCTTAGGTCCATTTTCTTGGGCTTTTGTAGTTCTTTCAAGGGATTTGTTGATTTAAGCTAGGCTATAACCATTGCTAAGAAAAACATTGCACAGGTGTTCTTGCTCGGTGCCTAGGTGATCATTATCACAGATCCTTAGTGCTATAGTGAACAGAGTGTTAAGAACCCCCGTCTTCTGGTTTGGGCGATGGTGTGAGAGAGCATGAAGGTATTGTTCTGTGTGGGTTTTCTTCCTATAAACCTTGTGGGCTATGCCTCCGTCCTCTTTCCTGATGACTAGTGTATCTCGAAAGGGAAGAACATGGTTCTCTTCAAACTCTTTTGTGAATTTAATGGAATCGGTTTGGTTGTTCAAGTGATCAACGAATTTGTATAATTATTCCTTCCCATGGGCCCAATTAAGAAGGTATCATCCAAAAATCTAGACAACCATTCATGTTTTTGATTGGCAGAGTTCAAGGGTTTTTGCTCAAAGTTTTCCATGAAAAGGTTGGCTATAATGGGAGAGAGGGGGGAACCCATCGCCACTCCACAGGTCTATTCATAAAGTTCACCCATAAAACTAAAAAATCTGGAATTGAGACATAAAGCTACGAGTTGCGAGGTCTCGGGATCAGTCAAATGCTCTATAACATTGATGGATTCTTTGATGGGAATCATGGTGAAGAGGGATACTACATCTGAGCTCAATAAAATCTCATTCTCTTCCATATATCTTTGTATTATTTTCTCAATAAAGTAAGAGGAGTCTTTAATGAATGAGCTTGTATTGCCTACTAAGGGTTTTAATTTTTCTGCAAGGAATTTTGCGACCCTATAGGTAGGTGAGCCTATAGTGTTTGCAATGGGTCAGAGGGGGACCCGAGGCTTGTGGATATTGGGAAGTCTATATATTCTTGGAACCAAGGGGTAAGAGACAATGAGTTTTTTCTTTATCTCCTCATCCAAGGAAGATTTCTTTATGGCTTCGGTAGCTTCTTTTATGATCCGATTCAAGGGGTTCTTCTTAAGTTTCTTGTAACAACCACTAGAATCCAAGTGAGATTTCATCTTAGCAATATAGTCTTCTTTGTTGAGAATCACCATAGCTCCTCATTTATCAGCCTTCAAGATCACAATATGGTCATTTTTTATGAGTTCTCTAAGGGCTCTGCTTTCTTCCCTAGAAATGTTGGGTTTGGGTGCTTTTGCTCTTTTTAAGGTTACATCACAATCCTATCATACCTCTTTAGATTCATTTTCTTGTAGCTGCCTAATTTTATCTTCAATGCTACATATGATGTCTTCGACCAGAATCTTTTTAGGCGCTATGGCAAAATTAAGACATTTCTCAAGGAGTCTTCTGGCCGACATGTTTAGTTCAAAGGTAGAGAGGTTGACGACCAATATATTGGGATCCTTGGTTGTGAATTTATGGTTAATGTTGCCTTCAATTTTATGGTTGTTGTTCCCCTTTTTTGGTTAATGTTGCCTTTAATTTTATGGTTGTTGTTCACCCTTTTTTTATGGTAACCCTCCCTTGTTAGTGTGTTATTGTGATCATCATATTTGTCTTCGTGCCATGGGAGAATGGCTCTCTACTCATGCGTGTGCATGTTTTTCTTTATACTGGAAGTGTTGTACGTTTTCTCATGGTCCAATCCCTTCCATTGTGTGTTAATTTTTAGATTGGAAATTTCATCACTGGCTAAGTCACATTCTTCATTTCTTATCCAACGATCATTGTTATCAACATTTGTTGTGTTGGCTGCTATGTTGGAGAACAACCTCACGCCCTTCAATGTGCTGGATGGTAAGCTTCTAGCCAAGTTTGTTTTGAATTCTACGTTAACCTCCCCAATTTTTGCATTGGAGTCAACTCTGGGTGTTGTGTTGAGTGACACGTTTGAAGACATTTTTTGTTTGTTTTCTTGAGCTGGCTAAGTCATCTTTGGGTGTTGTGTTGAGTGACACATTTGAAGACATTTTTTTTTGTGTTCTTGATCTGGCTAAGTCATCTCTGGGTGTTGTGCTGAGTGACATCACTTTTTGTTTTGTGTTGGCTGCTATGTTGGAGAACAACCTCATGCCCTTCAGTGTGCTGGATGGTAAGCTTCCAGCCAAGTTAGTTTTGAATTCTATGTTAACCTCCCCAATTGCTTTGTTGGAGTCATCTATGGGTGTTGTGCTGAGTGACATCATTTTTTGTTTTGTGTTGGCTGCTATGTTGGAGAATAGCCTTATGCCCTTCAGTGTTCTAGATGGTAAGATTCAATCCAATTTAGTTTTGAATTCTATGTTGACCTCCCCAATTGCTGCGTTGGAGTCATCTCTGGGTGTCACATTTGAAGACATCGTTTTTCATTTTCTGGAGCTCGCTAAGTCGCGCTAGAGCAGCCTCACATCCTTCAATGTGTTGGATGGCAAGATTTCAGCAACGCTTGTTCTATATTCTAAGTTAACCTCCCCGTTCGCTACAATGGAAGTTAACCTCTCTAGAATTCCTATGTTGGAGTACGTTTTGGGTGTTCTGTTAAGTGCCCAATTGGAAGAAAATGTTTTATGTTGTCTTGAGCTCACATCAATAGCTCTAATTGAGTCTTCATCATGGGATTTGCTGTCTTCTTTTACAATGGCTGTGTTGGAGTCGGGGTTTATAATGGGTGAGGTGCTGGGTACATCGCTAGAAGCCATCTTTTTATGCCTTATAGTACTGTGGATTCTCTCTTGAAGGTATTAAGGGTGATTATTGCTATCAGGCAACCCATTCGCTGCTTTGGACGAGCTATCACCACTCACTGTATTGGCTTTCGTAGGTATTGTGTTGGGTGAGGCGTTGCGAGATAGTATCTGATAACTTCCAGCAATTAGCTCTTGGGGATCGCTCACTTCCAGGATGTGTGAGTTGTAACTGTCCGAACTAAATTGTTGTTCAAGTTTTGACAGTTTTAAATCATGTTTGATCCTTAATTTCTTGGAAATCAAATCAACTCTTCTACTTGAACAATGATCCCAATAGTCCCAAGTGATTTTATCAATGGTGTTTGCTAGTTGGGTGTGTAAAAGCAAGAGTCACGTGATCTAGCTTGTCCAGGGAAAACCGAAGACTCCTAATCTTATCACGTACCAACATGAGACTCATTTTCTTAAAGAGCATATTCTTATGATTGTTTTTCAGGGGATGGGAGATTTTAGCAAAAGTGGGAATAACATTTCTATCTATGCATTGTTTCAGAAATGAAAGATGTGCAATCTTTTTGCATTTATCAATATGAAGTTTTTCCAGGTGTCTCAAATCTCTCAGGGTTTCCGCTTCATACCGGTTAAGGTTTGTTGAGATTTCGCATTGAAGATTCATGGCATCTAGTGGAGAATCTGCGATGAGATAATTAATTGTGGACATTTGAAACCAAGCGTGGTTCATCTTCAAGACATAGCGATGCTTGGAGATTGTTCATCTTTCATTTGTGCATTAATAAAAAACCGTTTCTTTAAGAGGGCTAACACGGTTGGTTTTTTAAGGTTACAATGTTTTTATTATTTAAAACCCTAATTAATTTTGTTTTTAAGATTGAAATCCTAAGGTTAGGGTAGAGAGGTTTGTTTAAGATGAAATTTAAGGTATAGTTAATACATTTATCAATTTCAAAATCAAAATTTTTATTAAAAATTTTTAATAGTAAATTTTTTTATCAAATACTATCATTAAATTGAAATTTTATTTAATAATTAAATTATATTAGTGTATTTGTTTAAGGCATAACTTTATAAACTTTATGATTTTAATTTAAATTTTTTATAAATTAAAATATTTAAACTTCAATTAACTTTTGTAAATTTATTGTAGTTGTGATTTAAAAAAAAAATAATATAGTAAAATTTTGTTATTATATAGTAGTAATAATTAATTCTTATCTTAGATTTTAATTAATAATTAATTCTTAACTTAGATTTTTAACTTTATTAACTTTATCAAAAATTAATTCTTATCTTAAATTTTTAAAAATTAATTCTAATCTTAAATTTTTATCTTTAGAAAAGGATAGTTAGGGGAATTACTCTATTTTATTAGGTTTTAATTATTAGGTATTGATTTTAATTATTTTATTTAAAATTTTAGTTTTCATTTTTAGGTTTAACTTTTTAGGTTTAAGTACATCTGAGCATCGATGTCGTAGCTCCTAGGGGTTTCGATCGCCGATAGACTTACAACTATGGAAGAACAGGTTATGCTATCATCGATGAAGCTTGAAATGATAGACCACTACGGGGCCGACACGGTGAAAGGGAATAGACCAACGAATCGTCGATGAAGAGTTAAAAAGCATCAGAAATTTGTTGATGATCGAATCACTGATCGGAAGATCAACTGCATTCACCATGGAAACGGTAGGAAGATCATTTTTCGCCATTGTGGCTGCTCAACGGACTATGCACCTGATGCACAATTGTTTTGCTTGCCGATACAAATCGGAAGTCTAGTTGTTTTGCCCACCGAAAATACCAGAATGAAATTAGCAATAGACCACCGATGCGCAGTCAACTTGCTCGCCGATGCAGATCGGAAGTGTAGTTGTTTTGACCATTGAAGAATCGAAAAAGTAGCTAGGATGAGGTCCGATTGGGCCTAAGAAAATTTGGGTTCTTCGATAGAAATTCTCAGTGATTTTTCATGCAGTTTTTTACTGTCTTCCAGTAAGTTTTCAATGGATTTCAACAGATTATCAGCGGTCACAGGGATGAAAAGAAATAGGGAAAATTCTGTGTTTTAGCATAATTGTTGTTTATAAAAATAAAAATAAAAATCCAGAATAAAAGGTAAGTAGTTTTGATTTATATTAATGTTATGCATCTAACAGTTTGCTACTAACACATTTGCAAAATGTTAGATAACTTCCAAGAGCAGTACTCTAGAAAGAACAGTGTGGTAAATCAAGAGGTGGTCCAATCATGAGAATCCATGATGGGTATGATGCTCGGGAATATTACAAGAGAGCAAAATATGCCATGGGAGAAAATTTCCATAATGGAAATGATGACATAGAGTCTAATGGAAGGAGATTCCAATAAACACCATTTGAGCTTACGACCACCATGAGAAGCTTGGTTAAATCCCAGGAAGAGCAACATCAGTTGAATGCTTCCAATATTGCAGAGTTTGACAGATTTACAGAAAAAGATAGATTCTGGACGAAGTACATCAAGGCCAAAAGGTAGTAAGAGTAGCACTAGGAGAAGAAGAAGGATTTCCAGTGGATCATCTAACTCTGAAGAATCAAGTGGAGATACAAGTCCATCTTCTCATAAAAGGAAAAGGAGAAGGCACCATAGGGATCACTCTCGAGATGAATTTAGGAAAGATAAACCTCCTACATTTGACAGTGAGATAAAGACATGACAAGAAGCTGAAGCTTGGCTTCTTTGGATAAAGAAGTACTTTCAGGTGTAGGATTATTCAAGAAACATGAAGGCCAGAGTTTCCATATTCAATCTGAATGGATGAGCATCCATTTGGTGGGAACACTTCAAGCAAGTAAAGAGGATTAGTGAATGGAAACTGAAGTGGAAATAGTTCAAGAAGTATTTCATGCAGAAATACCTCTATGACAAGTATTATGATGATAAGATTAAGGAATTCCATGAACTGAGATTGGGACAGCAAACCATGCGTGAATATGCAAATAAATTCTTGGAATTGTTGAGGTATGTCCGGTACATCAGAGATGAAAAAGTGAAGATCCAACAATTCCTAAATAGACTGCCTTAAGCCTACAAAGATAGAATTGAGTTTTATGAGGAAAAAAATATCGAAGAAGCAATAAAGAAAGGATAAATATTGCTATGAGAAAAGAAAAGTTAAATCTGATTACCATAAGGCATGGAAGGACAAGAAGACTGAAAAGTTTGACCAAAGAAAGAAAGGTTTCAAACCTTCTAGATCCAAGAATCAGCAGAAGCAACCATATGAAGCTGCGAGTAATCTAGTTGGAGTGGCAGGTGGAAATCCTAAAGAGCCACATCCGAATAAAGGTCCACTCAAATGTTGGAAATGTGAAGGACCTCACTTGCATAGATATTGCCCACTTGAGAATGAAAGTGCAAGACCAGCTTATAACATTCAGGGAGCAAAAATAGTGGGTCAGGTAGCCAGAGCAGTCCCTAGAATTTTTGCAGCACTGGAGGTCCGCCAGGTAGATCACCAACAAACAGTGGTTGAAGTTGTAGGTAAGATTGTTGAACAATTTGTTTCTATTTTGATTGACCCTAGTTCTACTCACAGTTACATTACTCCTAGGGTAGTGGAGATTTGTGCTTTTAATAAGGTAAAGCATGGAAAATATTGGTTAGTCCAGCTAGCCACTAGGACTAAGAGCAAAGTTAGTGAATTGGTAGAGAAGTGTCCATTGGTTATGAATGGATTGATTACTTGTGTAGATATGAATGTTCTACCGCTTGGTTCCTATGATATTATCATTGGAATGGATTGGTTAGAAACTCATAGAGTGAAGCTTGACTGTTATAACAAGACTTTTGAATGCATGGATGAAGAAGGAAACTCAGTAGTAGTGAAAGGTATTCCGAAGGTAATTTCAGTAAGACAGGTTTTAGCAATGCATTTTAAGAAGTTCTGTAGGAAAGGATTCCAATTGTATGCAGCTCATATTCTGGAACCAACAGGAGATGAGACTCCTAGGTTGGAGGACTATTAGGTGTTACAGGAATTCAAGGATGTTTTCTCGATGAGATTCGAGGGCTTCCTCCAAATAGGGACATTGATTTCACCATTGAACTTGTGCCAGGAGCATCCCTAGTGTCCAAGACACCCTACAGAATGAGTACACCCAAGATGCTAGAATTGAAGATGCAACTGCAAGAGTTGTTGGAAAAGAAGTATATCCGACCGAGTGTGTCTCCTTGGGGAGCACCAGTTCTATTTGTAAAGAAGAAAGATGGTACACTCAGGTTATTTATTGATTACAGATAGTTGAACAATGTTACTATGAAGAATAAATATGGATAGGGGCTTGGAGGATTCCTTATGCAGAATAACCACGTGATATGTTATGAGTCAAGAAAGTTGAAGGAGCATTAGAATAACTATGCCACTCATGATTTAGAGTTTGCAGCCATAGTACATGCTCTCAAGATGTGGAGACATTACTTGATGGGTAGAAGATTTGAGCTCAGAACAGATCACCATGAACTGAAGTATTTGTTTGATCAGCATACTCTGAATGCTAGGCAAGCAATATGGCTGGAATTGTTATGTGAGTTTGGTTTTGAAATCAAGCACATAAAGGGAAAATAGAACAAGGTAGCTGATGCACTCAGCAAGAAGGTACAAGAAATGCATGTGGCATCTCTTAGTATTTGCCAATCAGATTTGAGGTAGTAGATTGCAAATCATGTTGCTGGAGATGAATTGTATGAGAATGTAAAAGACAAATTGCAGCAACAAGGTCTTGCGAAGAGGTACGAGGGATATAAATTGGAAGAAGATGGACTTCTCACTTATAAAGACATAATTTATATTCCGAATGTAGCATATTTGAGGAGAGTTGTTATGGATGAAATTCATCAAGCTCCATATTCTGGTCACCCAAGATATCAGAAGACAATTGCTACAGCTAGAAAATAGTACTTTTGGACAGGAATGAAAAAGGACATGACTGAATACATTTCAAGGTGCATGAAATGTCAACAGGTAAAGGTTGAGCATCAACATCCAATAGGTTTGTTGCAACCTTTTCCAGTTCCAGAATGGAAATGGGAAGTTATTTCCATGGATATTATCATAGGATTGCCGATAACTTGGAGACAACATGATTCCATCATGGTTGTGGTAGACAAGTTGGCCAAAGCAGCACATTTTATACCAGTGAAGTCTACGCACAAGACTGGTGACATTGCAAGGATTTTCATGAAGGATATTTTCAAATTGCATGGGTTGCCGAAGGTAATAATTTCTGACAAAGATGTCAAGTTCACTTCCAATTTATGGAAGGGGTTGTTTGCAGATTTGGGTACAAAGCTAAACTTCAGAACTTCCTACCATCCTCAAACAGATGGGAAGATAGAAAGAGTTAATCAAGTGCTTAAAGATATGCTTCGCATGTATGTGATGGACAAACCAACCAAGTGGGAAGATTAATTACACTTGGTAGAGTTTGCTTACAACAATGGACAACATGCATCCTTCGGGATGAGTCCGTATGAAGCCTTTTATGGAGGAAGGTGTAGGACACCAATGACTTGGGATAACCCAGTGAAGAGAGTTGTTCTTGGACCAAAATTGCTCAAGGAAATGGAGCAAGAGGTTGTAAGGATTAGGCGGAATATGAAAGCAGCATAGGATAGATAGAAAAGATATGCAGATAAGCATAGGATAAACAGAGAGTTCAATGTTGGGGATCATGTTTACCTCAGAGTGAAGGCAAAGAAAAGTTCATTGAAGCTTTGGAAGTTGTGCCAAGTTGTTACCTAGATAATGTGGGTCATTTGAAGTGCTTTTAAGAATAGGGCCTGTTGCATATAGACTTGCATTGCCTGCTAGTACTAGATCTCATAATTTTTTTCATGTTTCTTTGCTTAAGAAATATGTACATGATCCTAACCATGTGATAAATTGGGATGTGATTCAGGTGGAACCCAAGGGAGAGTTCCAAATCGAGCCAATGCGCATCCTCGACAGGAAGGTCACAATGCTCTGGAACCGAGACATAGGGTAGGTAAAGGTGCAACGGGAGCACTACAAACCTAAAGAGGTTACGTGGGAGCTGGAGGATGCCATGCAATTGGTACATCCATTTTTTTTCAAGCCCACGGAACACTAAGGCAGTACCAGTGTATCATTTTGTTCAAATTTTGTAAAGCAATGGGGATAGTGCTATTGAAGGGGGAGGGGAATGTAATACCCCAGTTTTAACCCCACCTACATTAAAAATACATGATACACATATTGTAAATAATCTTGGTGTGGAGCTAAAGGCCAAGGCCCCACCATCGATTTGGTTATGTTGTGTTTCTGTTTTGCGAATGGTCACCGATGGTATATCAGGACATATGACATATATTTAATTGTGACATCATGTAAACATGCATTTTAATTAATTTTCCAAACCAGCTATGTTCACGGCAACTAAATTGAGAAGGAAGGGGAAAGCCATGTGTCACCACCACCCTTAAGTATTTCCATTGTTAGTTGGGACATCATTTGGCTGGTAGGAAAACCACCACCATGCCCACTCCCACTCACTCTCTCTCCATGAAATGTTTGTTGGAATGTCCACTGCCCTGATCATGGTTGTTCAGTTTCTTCACACGAACTAAGTTAAAGGTTCCACATTCCGATTGTTGGGGGTTCTCCTTCCCTTTTTCCACACAGATTGTTGGCCTACGGGGATGTTGGTTCTCCTTTGCCTCATGAATTCCAAGGCTGGTGGATTGTTTTCTCTCCTCTGATCACACAGAGAGGGTCTCTTTTTCTACCATTGGCAGATTTCTTAATGTTCTATTCTTCCCATAATTGAAATTGTGTATGTAATTGCATCCATAGTTCTGTGGGTTTCATTTTATCTCTCACGCAGAGTTTGGAAGTCTAGTATTTTCCATTCCCAGTCCGTGTAAGTTTTCCCAGTGACTGCAGTGAGATTTGTGTGCTGTGGGCTCAGGGTTAATCATGGGCTTTCATTTGCCATGATTTGTTTGGCTGTGCTTTTTTCCCTTTTGTGGTGGTATTGCTTGAAGGACTACTGTGAGTTCCTACATTCTGGTCAACTGTATTTTCCCCCTGTAAAAACTTGAACAACTGCTTGGCTACTTCCATGCAGTGGTATTGTCCTCGGACTGCGTTGGTGTGGTGAATGAGGACCTGAGGTGCTTGATAAACCTGGTGGATTGAGAACCACACAGACGGAGCTACTAAGCTATATTTCTTCTCCACAACCCCTGAATAGCACTGGAAGGGAGATCAGAGTCTGAGGGACTACGTTGTACAGAAAGGGTTGATTCCTTGTGTTGGTGTGTGTGGGTGTTCTAGAAGCCAATCTGGTTCTGGTGTTGGTGTCTCTAGCTCTTCAATGGGCTCACCAGCTTAGCATATAGCCTTTCCTAGCTCCTTAATGGCCTAATAAACCCAACTTTGTTGGCTTGGCTAATCTGTTGTTTGCATGATAAACCCAAGTGTGTTGGCTTAGCTGAACTGTGTACCCTAGTGGGTTGTTATACTTGGTTACGTGTAAGCATGTTAGTTCCTTATTCCTTGGGGAATCATGCCCAGCTAGGGGGTTCCAGTGTTGCTGAGAGATTAAGGAGCACACGGGCCTATGGTTGGGTGGAACGTTGCAGCGACGTAGCTGGTTGCGGAACAAGTTCTCTATAAGATAAGTAATCTTTCCTAACTTGTGTCTGCAATTACATATTTACCATTGATGAATGATGATATACATGTTAAATGATGATCTATATCTGCATGAATGCTGATTGATATGTTTTGCTTCTGTTGTGTATATGAATGATTATGCTTTGTAAAAAAATTTATGTTTTAAGTATCATGCTTTAGCACTATATGTATGTATGTTCATGTTCACGAGGCTAGATGTTCATATGATTTGACATATAGTGGCATCCTCTTCACCAGTCAGAGGATCGGGGACGTTACAGAGAGTTCCGAGTCGATCTGGAGTGCATTCTTGAAAAAAGAGAAATTTTACTCTGGAACCGTACCATCAAACAAGTCAAGGTGAAATGGAAGCACTTTATTTCGGAAGAAGCTACTTGGGAATTGGAAAGTAATATGTGGGAGGAATATCCAGTTTTATTCGAAGATGATGAAATGGAAGAATAAATAAAAAATCTTATAATATCTAGGACGATGTTATCCTTTAAGGGGAGGTGTATTTAATGAACCAAGAATTAATAATTATTATTAATTCTGCTCAGAAATACTTTAACTATTATTTTATTATTTTTGGCAGAAAGTAAAAAATAAAACATTTTCTAATAAATTATTTTTTATTTAATAAAATGTGTTGAAGGGGGACAAAGGTAGAAATAAATGTTAAAGAGTGTTTTCTAACCCACAAGAGGAAAACACAACTAGATGAATCCACTGAGTGATAGCTCAATATGCAGGAGGTATCATCCCCAAAAACTAGGTCACAACTCATAGTTGAGTGATGAAGAACAGGAGGCTCATAAATGAGAAAGTACTAGAAAAAATACTATATATTAGTATGTGCATAAGTAGCAATAGGGTAGAATTTGACGGGGATTGAATTTGAGATTGCAAGAGATGGCACATTCAAGGATTTTTCTCTTGGGGTTCAATGAATAGGCTTACGGGTTCTTGAGCAAGTAACTTGGTTTCTCTAGGAGTTGGTTGGGAGGAACAAATTCTCCACTTTTTTTTCCTAGCATTGGTGCCAGGTTCATAGTTTATATTTTAGAATGCCTAGAGAATTTTTTTTATTCTAGATCTGAAGAGGTTAATGTAGGACCTAGTATGTATCAGTTATTTTAACTATGCTATGATGAAATGTTTAGTAGCAATTAGGAAATTCATTGATTAGACGTCTATACTTGAATTAATAACTATGTTTTTATTTGAAACTATAATTGTTCACATAAATGGATATGTATCGTCTATTTCTAATTTCTTCCTACAGTACCGATTTAGCAATGCATTGTTGTACTCCTCATCTATATTATTTTCTTAGTCTACAATTGAAACTAATTGTAGGTAGAATCCTTTAATAATCTTAGTGTAAGCCTATTTTACTTCAAATTTAATAGAGTAAGATATATATATATATCTAATCCTTCTAATTACAAAAATATGAAGGTCATATATATATGTAGACAAGGAGACTATCACCAAAAATAGAAATATAGTAGAATGCAATCATATGATCTTTTTAATATATAGAATAGATGTGTATGATTAAAACATATGAAAGAATCATGCATTATGATAATAATACCGTAAGTATACAATCTGTAATAAAACTCTACATCAAACTTCTACAGAATGATCATCACTTAAACGAGTCTTACTAATCTAAGAAACAACACCACTGGATCAAGGATCCCAAAAACATACATCATCGATGATTTAGATTATCTAAATCATAGATACAGTATTAAAACATAAATGAAAATTATATAAATCTAACAGGCTAGATGCCACCGTAGAAAAATCAAGATTTTATCAATCTTCTCTTGAAATCAATTTAAAAACAAATCAAGGAAATGTGTTATGATAATATTTTTAGATCCGACATAAACCAATATATACGAATCGAATATCCTAAGATAGTATCATACTATCCATGATGTAAATAAAATCCAGATAAAGAATTAAATCAAATCTATTTACATTCCCAACATATATGCTAGTTGTTGCAGTCACGTTCTTTTACATCAAACCCCAAATTTTAAACAAGCTCTCGTTTTTCCCAGGGATCGGTGTTAAAGACATCAATGATGGAAGTCAATCCTTAAAAAAATCATGATGCTATCTATGATACATGAAAGAACAGACCGTATGGCTCGTATATTTATTTCAACAAAACAAAGTAAAGATAGGGTTGTAAGTCCATATAATGGCCACCGTTATCTACGTAGAAGCAAAAACCTTAGTATAGAACGCAAACACCTCAATCATATTCACCAAATGAATCTAGCAGTATAACACCATCAAGATCACTCTATTTATGGTCGTAAGACCATCGATGATGGAAGAATTTGTTTTTAAAAATAAAGAGTGTACAAATTAACATAAAGCAAAAACGAATATTGAAACTATGCATCTCGAAGGCCGCGCATCGGTACTAATAATAAAAACATATAATAAGAAGTGGATGTAATACCATATGTGATGGATTCCATGCTCTTAAAATACCAATGATAAAAATTTAATAGAATGGGAATAAGAACATTCAAAAGGCACCCAAGAATTTAATAAAAACATTACAGAACTCTATTTCACAGTGCCGAAGCAATGATCATCAGGCTAGTGCAAGGAAAAACCATAGAGTTCTGCAAATGTATGTAACCAAATCAGTAACTTATATTAAAACAAATGGTGGCTACCACTTATAACCTTACGACTCCTACCCTACGTGACCTACAACCACAACCATCGTTGGGTTAGTGTGTTGCTGAAAAATTGTAAACAAAAAGAAACAAGATTTTAATTATGGGTTGAGCCAAGCTTACGTGGTTGTTTTGAAATGCGGGTTTAGGAGTGACCCTATCACCTTCATCTCCAACTACTTTAACCTGTACATTTTGGTTACAGTAAAAAACTAATAAACATTTGTGAAATAACTTAAATGAAGGAAAAATGTGGGATAAAACCTTACCTCATCATTTTGTAGAAAGGGCCAGGGGTTGGCTCCTCAGGAGCACCCTTATCCCTCCTCTTCTTGCAACAAAAATGAAAGAAACACAGTTAGTGTTGATGCTAAATATTTACAAAGTAAAATGTAGCAGTTGAGTTGCAGTTGAAACCCTTACCTATTAAGCAGAAAGTAGGGAAAGGTGAGGCCATGGAAAGCCAGGTCCTGGAACACACTCTGCATTGCAGTTCACCAAAAAAATTGATAATACCATTAACACCTCAGGAAAGATGCAAATAGCATGATTTTATCACTTACGTAAACAAGGAAAAAATACCCATACGCCACCATAACTCTTAAAGAGAGCGGATCTCTTCAGCTCTTGCTGGCCAGATAAAAGACCCAACAATGATACATTTCCACAATAAATAGAGTATATCTCTTCAGCTATTTCTGGCCACACCAAAGTTCAAAAAACCTATACATTTTCCATCACAAACAGAGAAGAGCTCTTCTCTTCCTTCCCATACAAATGAAGCGGGAAAAATGAGGTTTATGACAAACATCCAAGCACATTAAACCTCTGTCCAAACCCTAGATTCAATATGGATAGAGGGATGATGGAGATTGTAGTCTAGTATCCACATGGAAGGTCTGGATGTGATGTAAACTCGCAGCAAGGTCACGCTTTCAATTCCAAAGTTAACAAAGGATAAATCATAATAACTCTTGGCTAGCATAGTCATAAATGGTAATCATTGCTTTCAAAACCATACTATACAACCTGAATCCTAAGAATCTTCGCATCATATCAACCATGTTATGTAATGCCTAATGATTTTTACTATTCTAGGAATCTCAAAATACATTACCACCATGGATTAAAACACATATGCCAAAAAAAACATATTATATTGCAATCAAGGTATAAACTAAATATGCCAAGAAACATAACCCATCGTGGTTCATAGGGTAAGACATACCATAATTACAAACCACATATTTCTTATTGCTACAACTTTATTTTAAGCCCTTGCAACTTTATTTTTATAACGAAGTGTCACCATATGGTTCTACCATATGTCTTAAAAACCATAAGCCATTACGTTTAAAGGGAGGATCACCACACACTATAACCTATATTATGGCAAGGCCTAAGGCCTTTCAAGTTTTCACTTAACCAACTTTACATAAGGGTTGGGGTCAAGACTATGGATAGACTTCCAAATCCTTAGGAAAGTAAATCCCTCATACAAGGTAATCAAATTAAAAAAAGAAAAAGAAAACGAACAACATCACCTACATGGCCATGGTATAAAATGTCGAAAGGAACTCCACACTACCACAATCAACAGAATGTATTATAAAAAATAGGATAAACTATATTAAAACATACATAATTAATTTTTTGTCTTTCTTCCCTTTCTCTATCCCTAGACCCATGTTCAATCCCTTCTTCTTAACACAAAAAATCGCAATATATCGGCCTGATGGAGCGGAGCTCAATTGGGAGCACCCGAGACACAGATGTTGTCTTACCTGAGATATCTCAGTTTTATGTGTAACTACCAGAACCACGTTCCTAAACTTTGTGTGGGAGAGTGTTTTAGTACCTTGGCCCTACACTAAGGTTTTCCAATTAACACCAGGAAGGTGGGTTACTTGTATGAATAGTATTTCAATACAAAGATAGGATCTAACCCTTCTTTATGCTAATTAAGTGAACATAAGTATATTCATTAATATAATGCATAAATCATACATTTATCTAGTTGCAACACAATAATCAAACATTAATTCAACACAATATCTACGCATATAACTAAGTTACTCAACATTCACACATATACACAACATATAACATGGAAACCCATACGAGAAAAAACCACAAGGTGCTCTTCATCTGGAATGAGGAAATCTATGGACCTTTTCTCTAGGTAGAAAGATGTAGACTCTGTTCAAGATATTCTCTTCTATATTTATATACCTTTCCTCCCTCTCATGCTCTCTGATATCTCTCTTTCTCTTTCTACTCTACTCCTAATAAGGATCATCACATAGCCTAAATTGACTCGACCTTCTCTACTGGTCTACAAAGTCAGCTACATAAACACTAGATTGATGCACTTAGTGATCCATAGTCATTAACCAAAACTTCGTATTTGAAGTCTAGCTCAAGTGCCTTTTCCAAGAGTCTACAGATTACTAAAAATGTTGTTTCAACTAATTAGCTAAAACCATCTAACCCGTCTACATATTGAGTTCCTTATTTTATAGCCCCATGACAGACTCAATACAAATTCCATACATGCTTGTTACAAACTCAATACTGATTCAATACAAACTCTAACAAACTCATTACAAATTCCTCTTTACTCGCTATCCCACCCGACTTATTATGTTCATCCAACAAGATTTATTTCCTATTCTAGTAACACATAACACAAAGGAACTATCAAGATGACTTACAAAGGTACCTTCACGTGTGTGGTTTCTGCAAGCTTCAAGTCAAGATCTTACCCATGATCGCGAAGGATGTCAATTTCTTAGCGTTATTCCTTATTGTCCTTTTTTTGTCGTTGTATTTATTTACATGCCTACTTTTGTGGATATTTTGACATGTCATCTTGTATCTCGTTCTATCCCTCTATCATGGCTTACTAATATGGTGCAAGTTCCTCATCCCATGCCTTCTCTTTCTCTTCTTCTTCTCTTTCCTTTTCTTGTAACAACATCATAATTCTCTTTTCCTTGATGCTCCTTCCTCTATCATAGCTCCTTCCTCTTTTACTCGATTTTATTCTCCATACTTAAGTAGAATTCTACACAAATTTTTCCCTATAGTCTGGAGTCCCAACAGGCCCCCAACACTCACCTATGGCTTGTCCCAAGCCACACAAACGATTCCTCCATGGTATGACTTGCAGTGAATTTTCTCTAAAACTCCTCCATGATTTTCAACAACTTCTCTTTCTCCATGTGCACTTCTTCTTCTCTTTTCTACATGTGCTCCACCAGGTCCGAACTGATGTGTTCTAGCATGACTCTTTCTATAGATGTCACTACTTCATGCACCTTCTCGTGTACATGATGAATTATGTTCCTTCTGTGTTTGACTATATGTTCCTCTTTGTTTGAAGGTACGTTCCTTCTATGTTTTCATCTTGATACAATATTTATACTTCTGGTACAACTATCATTTTTGCAAATATAGATGTCAATAAGGCAGTTTCATTCACCAACAGTATTAAACCTTTTCCAGACTCATCATTTTTATCTCCTTCTAGATGCTTTTACCACTAAATGCAGTAGGATGTAGGGGTAGGGTGTAGGGGATGAGGGACTTATCGGTAACTGTCGGTGTCCTTTGTCATAACGTCTTGCTCAAAATTCCAACTCATCCCAAGTTTTTCCTTCCTACCTTCAGAATCTTGCTCAACGTTATCCCTGAATGGGTATGCAACATCTAGGGAAGCATCAAAGTTTGACGTATTCACTTAGTCCAACATTTTCTCAGTGTTTCTCTTTTATAGTTCTCGTGAGATCTCTCATCCCCAATATGTAGTACCTCCTTCCTTCCAGGTGCACTAGGTCAATGGTTCTTTGGAATCGTCATCACCTCCCATATATTCAACAATTTATAGTAATGATGGTCATGACCGAGGAATTTTTTATTTTTCTGACAGTATGAAAATTTGTTTAGACTTGAATGTCCTAATAATAGATACTATGCACTATGTCAATGAATTCCACAATATTTTCCAAAGGCTTCGGTGGGACATCCTCTATCCTTTGAATTCTTTCCATTGCTTCTTCAGTCGTGCTCAACTCCTTCAAGACAACATTGCTCTTACAGATATCATAACTTCTTCACATTGGCATATTTACCATGATAGTTGTAGACACTCTTGCATGGAGACCTGACACAATCCCAAAGTGGCTCCCAACCTCAAGTGGAAAATACCCAACAACATTGCTCATACTTAGAACAATCTTTACAGTTTCCTTGACAGGGACTAGGGCCATTAGCACTGTCACACTTATTAGTGATACTTCTCCACAAGTTTTTGGTCATTCTATGTCTTGCAAACTATTCTGGTTGTGATACTATAAGGACACAAGCTGGTAGTTGGCCACCAGTAATGAGTTCATTCCATCAACCAGTCTGTCAAATATTCACACAAACCATCATCGAGTAGCATAATGACAACATGAACCATTATGTGGGTTCTTAGTCCAATTTTTTATGTGGAGGTGCCAACTATGCTTCCCCTTTCCATTGTGATTTCAAGATACTAATGGCGGAAGTGACCCTCAAATTCCCTTGCTATCTCCTCAAATTTCATTGTTCTCTGTGAATTTAATATTTGTCACCACAACAATCCTTCCTCATAATTGTGCCAACGCACCATTGTTTTTAGTGCCACACTTCCCTCATCGTGCCTTGTGTGAAATTCACTACATTCTCTTCTCCTAGATGCCATTTGTATCATTATCAACATCAAATTTTTTTTATTGAACGTAGTCGCAGTTAGAAAATTCATGCTTCACTCAACTCCCATTTATGAGCCCTCGGAATTTCGTGCCATCTAATTTTTCCAATTTCATTGCTCATACATCAGTGATTTCCTTAACCACTTAAGGACCTAACCAATGTGTCTTCAGCTTGCTTGGGTGCTTGAAATTTTTTTTGGCATACATAAGAACAAGGCCTCCAAACGAAAAGTTTTGTGTTCTTAATGTTTCTATCATGGCATACCTTCTACCTTTTTTTTAATAGATTTTGATGGAATCCTGCGATGAAGCATTCTTCTTCGAAGTGGATTAACTAAAGTAATCTTTGTCCGATAGAATCAAAATATGTCATTTCTATAATTTATGCCACTCTTAAATTTGATATAATATATTCCATAGGCATGACAACTTCATTTCCATATACTAACCTGAATGGTGTATGGTCGGTTAAATTCTTACATGTTGTGCGATATGCCCATAGTACTGCGGAAATTTTCTGGTCCAAATCATCCCTTCTTGTATTGCAGACCTTGGTTAGGGGATTCTCCAGAATCTTCTTAAATGCTTCGACAACTACATTGGTTTGCGGGTGATATGGAGTTGTTCTTATATACTATATATGAAATTCATCAGTTAGTTCTTCAATAAACTCATTAAAAAAATGTGTACCTTGATCGCTAATCAATATCTTTGGGAACCCAAACCTTATTACAAAATTTTCAAATAAATTTTTTTCTATTGTTGCATCTATACAATCCTTGATGGGCACATCTTTTACCCATCGAGTTAGGTAATTCATTGCAGCGATAAAATACCTAGCTCCTCTGCACTTCCATGTTGGACTAATAGGTTCAACAAAGTCAACAACCCATTTATCAAATTCTTGTAAAATAGGTTGTGGAACTAATGGCATTTCATCTCTTATGGGTGGATTTCTTGTTCTTTGGCAGACGTCACAACTGCGACAGTAATCTCTAGCGTCTGCATGCATAGTAGGTCACGATAATACCACCTATAATATCTTTCACATAGTCGCCTTTCCTACATAGTGTACTCCTGGGATTCCAGCATGTGCTTCACTTAAAATAATAGGGAGCTCATGTTCAAAAACACAACGTCGAAGTATCTCATCTAGGCCTAGTTTATACAAGTGGCCAATAATTAATTCGAAATATGCAGCTTGTTTTACTAACTGTTTCTTTTTTATGTTGTAAACTCGGTTGGTGAAAAACTTGTAGTTAGGAACTGTATGCTATATTCATATTGATTATCAAAGGTGGTTATCGAAAACAGTTGT
>LPNX010952774.1:6726-23536 GCA_001517045.1 Pseudotsuga menziesii | reverse complement strand
GATGGGTGTTGACTAGGCTCGATGGCCAACCAGTCAATAAAACAGTCACAATGCAAGGGAGGAAGGATAGGGAAGTACAGAATGCCTTCTAATTTAAAAAAAATACATTCCATTTCTAGTGAGAACAATAGATTGATTAATTTATATACCATATGCAAATTGTTACTTTTTAATGTATCATTATGCAGATTAATTGATCTATAGATCATATGAAAATGGTTTACAACTAATTTTTCTGCTTTCACATAAACAATATGAGAATTTTAACTAAAAAAATTCACAAGTACTAAATGAGTAAAGGCATAAATTCCATCTCTATATGTGCACAATAGATTGATTAATCTATATACCATATGAAAATTGTTACTTTTTAATGTATCATTATGCAGATTGATTGATCTATAGACCAGCATAGATCCAAATTCTAGGTTCTATCAAACACCGAGAGGGATCAAATCTCTCAGGTGCAAACCTCTTCTTAGGTATCCATTTATTTGATTCAAACCAAACGACATGTATTTTTATTTAAGTTCCACATATATTATTTTTATTATTAATATTTAATATTATTTATGGTGGACATATAATATTTTTTATTTTGTTAGGAACAAACATTACAACATTTCTCCATACATGGTTTTAAAACCACATGCAAGGCCCTCCTACAACCATGGGTTGTTTAGGAGGCCTTGCACATGGTCTTAAAACCATTTGCAAGGCCCTCCTAAACCATGTACAATAAAACCATGGGTTGTTTAGGAGGCCTTGCACATGGTTTTAAAACCATGTGCAAGGCCCTCCTCAACCATGTACAATAAAACCATGGGTTTCACATAGTTTTAAAACCATGTGCAAAGCCAACCTTTTTTTGAGGATAATTCAATTTGTTATTTTTTACTATTTTGTTAGGTAGAAACATTACAACATCTCCCCCATATTGTGTTTTTTTCCTAACCCATATTTTTTTACGAATAATTAATTTTTTACCATTTTATTGTTTTGTTAGGTAGGACGATTACAACATCTCCCCTATTAGATTGTTTTTTTGGCCAACATTTATTTTGGCCTATAATTAAAAAAAAAATTATTAATAAAAATAACGTTACGTAACATTACATAACATTACAAGATCTCCCCCATACTAGGCTGTAGAGCGCCTCTCGGCTCAATCATATGAAAATGGTTTGCAACAATTTTTTTTGCTTTCAAATAAACAATATGAGAATTTTAACTAAAAATCACAAGTACTAAATGAGTAAGGGCATAAATTCCATCTCTATATGTCTTGTCAAATTAAAAATGTGACCACAACATATTATAATTCATGAATATACTTAAAATGTAACCACAACATATTATAATTCGAGAATCTATGTATCACATGGAAGAACAAAGTGCTTTATGCAATTAGAGGTTGAAATAAATTATAATTTATGAACATGTATCACAGCAAATAACAAAGTTCTTTGTGCACTTTGATATTGAAATAAACCAAAATTTGTGAAATTGAAATAAACCATAATTCATGAATATGTATCACAACAAATAACAAAGTGCTTTCTGCAACTAGAGATTGAAACTAGAAATTGAAATAAACTGTAATTCATAAATATGTATCACAGCAAATAACAAAGTGCTTTTTGCAACTTGAGATTGAAATAAATTATAATTCATAAATATGTATCATAGCAAATAACAAAGTCCTTTCTGCAACTTGAGATTGAAATAAACCATAATTCATGACTATGTATGGCAGCAAATAACAAAGTGCTTTCTACAACTTGGACTGAAATAATTTTGATGGATTTGAAGCTTGCGACTGAAATAAACCATAATTCATGACTATGTATCACATCAAATAACAAAGTGATTTTTACAACTTAGACTGAAATAATCGAAATGGATTTGAAACTTCAGACTAAAATACCTATCTGCTATGTACTCTCTCCAGCTTGCGTTTTGATTCCATTCTCTTAAACTAATCTAGCAGCTTCTGATATGGGATTTCCAATCAAGCTCTTCTTGAATTTATGGAAATGTGTAGTTAATCTTGCAACTTCTGATATGGGATTTACAATCAAGCTCTTCTAGAATTTATGGAAACTGCACGTGTAGTTAATATTGCAGCTTCTGATATGGGATTTTTTTTTCAGAGGAAAAAATACCAGTCTTTGTTATTCAAGAGAATCAAAATATATCATTTACAATTCATCTTTGTGACTGAGAGCACTTCAGCATCACAATGCAACACATAGACATAAA
This sequence comes from Pseudotsuga menziesii, assembly GCA_001517045.1. Lineage (NCBI taxonomy): Eukaryota > Viridiplantae > Streptophyta > Pinopsida > Pinales > Pinaceae > Pseudotsuga > Pseudotsuga menziesii. The sequence continues at coordinate 21,274 of LPNX010952774.1, read as the reverse complement.
ATATAACAAGTCTATCAACAACCATCCAGAAAAAGAAAAAAATTCTGATCATAGCAGACTTTTCTCATCATCCCTGAAATATCAAGTCAGAATATGCTGAGTATGAATTGACAATGATCGTCAAGCAGATATTCCTGAGCAAAACTTGCTAGCTGAGAGGACTCAAACATAACAGGTAAAGCTGATCAAACAAATGTTGAAAGTCAAATACTGAGATACATGAGACTCGGGAACTAAAAAAGAACAAAATGGCCTTTATTTATGACCATACCATCCATATTTTCAGAGAAGAATCCATGACCCATATCCAATTTCAAGGCCTGTTTGGAGATTCCATCTGCCAGTGAGTTATGCTCATGGAAAATGTGCTTGAAAATCACCCGAGGGGCCATTTGAATCATATTTATTATTTCCTCACACCAATGCTTCAGAGCAGGAACATCAAGTGCAGAAAATATGTTGAGCCAAGAAATGACAACCATCGAATCTCCAAATATCAAATGAATGGGAAGACCCATCATTAGACTAACTCTCAAAACTGCCCAAAGAGCCAATAATTATGCTCTAGTATTCGTGCTGTGGCCACATCCCATGAAGAAACTGAAGTAATGATACTTATTTAAATAGATGACAAAACCTGTGCCACCAATTTTCTTTGTTGCAGCCCCATCGAAAAAACCCCATGGAAAGGCCAACCTTGGTTTTGGACCAATATCCTGAATTTTAACAGTTTTTAATGGGGCAGGGTAAGAATTTAAGAAACCTTCAATCCTAGAGATCATAGTAGGGAAGACAGGTTTCCTATTTTCAAATAGGCGTTTAATACGATGAAGCCAAATACTCCAGAAAATAAAAATGGCAGATATCTAAATGGAGTAGAGCGCAAAGAGGAGCTAAACCACTGAATCGGAAAGGAAGAGACATAATCGTGGAAAGGGTAGGAGAAACCATACTTTGTAGTGAAGTATGAGAGAATACACACACTGAAAGGGCAGGTCAAAAAGAGATGATAAATATCCTCTAGATTCCTTTCACACAGAACGCATCTACTCGGTCCCTGAAAACCTTTATTCTGAAGCTGATCCCATGTTAATATACGTCCTCTTTCCAATAGCCATGTAAAGCATGTTATTTTCATAGGAATACGTTGAGTCCACAAAAAATCCAGAGTAGGAACTTGTAGCTCGAAACAATTGACAAAGATGCAATCATAACCTTTATCAGCTGATAAGGATCCTACATAATTATTATGAGACCAAAGAAGGGTATCGCGTTGATCAGAAAGTTTTATTCTATCATATTCCAACCCCCGGATAAACTTATTCCAAAGAATTTTCCAATCACCACATAGGTCTAACTCCTCCACCATGAACCAGTAGCCCGAAGCAGAGGGAGTAAGATTTCTGGCTTGAGCTAGAGTAGCAATCCCATAATCTTCCAAATACTCTCTCATATCTCTTGGAAAAATGAAAGAGGAGCCCAATCCCACCACAGGATCCGTGCCTAAACGGATAGCCGAACCATTTCCAACATGCCAAATCATCCCTTTACCAATCCATGGTAAGGTATCAATGAAACCTCTCCACATTATTGAGACATTCCACAAATTAAATCTTTTTTCCCTTAGCCAAGTATGAACAGGTCTGTTTTTCAAGTAGTTAACAGAAATGAGATGATGCCAGATACCATTACTATTAAGTGCTAGCCAAAAACTTTTCATTCTCAGAGAAATACTGAAACTGGGCAAGTGCTTTATTCCCCAGCCACCAAGAGAAGTCGGACGAGCCAGCAATTGCCAGTCAGCAAGATGGAATTTTTATTTTTTGCAGTAGAGCCCCAAAGAAATGAAAAAATCATTTTTTTGAGCTTGTCTAAGATTGTGGCAGGTATCAGAACGAGGGAGAACCAGTAAATAGGAATACTCGACATAATCGATCGAATGAGAACTAGACGTCCACCAATAGACAGCAGCCGGTTAGTCCAATGGGTGATCCTCTTCTCGAATTTAGAGACTAGCCAGTGCCAATCCTTAATCAAATAACCTGAAGGCTTAAGGAAGTAACCAAGATAATCAAAACCTCTATTAAGAGAATCAAGTCTATAAGGAAGGAGACCATTGATTCTTCGAAGGAGAGCCTCATCCAAATCACTGTGAAGGAAGTAGGATTTATTTATATTTATACTCATACCGGAGGCCTGACAAAATGTATCGAGGATGTCTTTGAAAGCCATCCATTCCTCAAGGGAACCAAATCCAAATAAAATCACCTCATCCACAAAAAGTAAGTGAGTGAGGAAGAGACGAGACGAGATCTTGATTCCTTTTATCTTACCATTCCTTTTAGCCTCTTCCATCAAAAGGCTGAGGCCTTCTATAACCAGGATAAATAACAGAGGAGACAAAGGATAGCCTTTCCTGATTCCACGAGTGGCCGAAAAAAAGGAAGAAGGAGAACCATTTACCAGGACAACAAAGTTAGCTGAAGAGATACAACCCAATATCCAATTCACCCCAACCAGAGGAACTCCTATTTGAATAAGAATAAGATGGACAAAGGTCCAATTTACCCGATCAAAAGCTTTTGACAAGTCCAACTTCAAGATGAGAGCACATCTTTTATGAGTTATAACAGTATGCAAAACTTCCAAAGTTATAGCTATGGGATCAAGGATCTGGTGATTCTTAAGAAATCCAAATTGTTGAGGAGAAATGGAAGCATCTAAGAAGGGTTTGAGTCTGAGATATGCAATTTTTGAGATCAACTTATAGCAAAGATTACAAAGATAAATAGGGCGAAAATCAGCAAAGGAAATAGGTAGATCAACTTTAGGAATGGGAGCAAGGAATGTGGAATTTAGGGCGGGAGCCACTTTGCCTAAGATCCTAGAAGTTTCCACCATCTTGACAAGGAGAGGAACCAAGGAGGTCAAAAAAATTCAAGAATAATTCAACAGGCCAGCCATCTGGGCCTGGTGCTTTATCTCTTTTAAATGTTTTAAGAGCCCTCTCAACTTCTGAAATATTGATAGTGGTCATGAAGGCCACATTCTCATCAGCACTGATATAGGAGGGAAAGAGACGGATAACCCTAAGTTGGGCAGCTAAGTTTGTCAAATGATCATCTTCAAAAATCTTTCTGAAATGACTAGTCCCAAGGGATTCGATACTATGATCATCCGAAACCCAAGTACCTCTTTCATCCTGCAAACTCCAAATAGCATTATGATTTTTCCGAGTTGAAGCCACCGCATGAAAATACTTGGTGTCAACATCCCCATTGAATTCCCAAGTAACCCTACTTTGAAGTCTTGCGGAGTACAGTTCATGATCTAACATCTTTTGAAGATCATCCTTGAGAGAGTTCAATCTCAGTTGTTGTTCATCATTTAATATAGCTGAATCAGAGGAAGAAAGGAGAGAATTAATCTCCTCTTCTAAGAAGACTGACTTGTCCTGCATCTTTCGATATTTGACTTTAATCCAAGATTTGACTTTATCTTTTAGGAAACGAAGTTTAAATGAGAGTTCAAACATGGCATCCATCAAGTTATCTGAGTGAATAAGCGGCCATTCAGCTCGAATCATCTTGGTAAACTCCTCATTGGCTAACCATGATTGGTTAAACTTAAAGGGATAAGCACAAGTATTTTGTTGATCCAGATAGTCAAGTATGACAGGGAAATGATCAGAAATCCCACATCTATGAGTCCAAACATGATACCTGGGGAGAGAGTTGACAAGCTGATCTGATAACAAGAAGCGATCAAGTCTTTTCGAGATACCATCTTCCCCCATCCTACCATTCCTCCATCTAGGGCCTGCACAGGAGGGGGCCACATCCACTAGGTGATGATAAGAGAGAAGCTTGGAGAAGAAAGGTCCCAAAGGATCCAAAAGTGCTCTGGAGCCCCATATCTAAGAGGCATTTAAAGTGAAGTTTAAGTCACCAGCTAGGATGAGATTAGGAAGTGAGAGCAGACCACTAAATGCCACAGCATTCCAGAAGGAATCACAATTAAGGTAGGGGCCATAGCAGTTTAGAATAGAAAGCTCAAGAGAAGAGCCTCGAATGGATGCTTTGAGAAGGATACCAACAACTGTATGAAAAGCTTTACATTTCACGAGCTTAGGATTCCAACCAAAGAGGATCCCCCTAGAGAGACCTTTAGAACTAAGTGCACAAAACTCCCATCGCAGACAGAGCTTGGAAAAGGAAAATAAGGAAGGGTACGAACTGGTCATGGTTTCTTGAAGGAGAACCACATCAGGAGAGAGAGTAACAATCAGATGGCGAAGGATTTTTTGCTTGGCTAAGCCTCCCAAGCCTCGAACATCCAGGGTGAGAAAACGCATTAGGAATCAATCAGTTGTGGGGTCGAAGCTCTAAGGACCCTTTGTGGAGGAGAGGAAGGCTTGCGAGCTGCATCTTTGAGTCTTGTGGATAAGGGAGTATAAGGGGCCAGGACATGATCCACATTCTCCAGAGGAGACTTAACTTTCTTCTTCCTTCTTATAGTAACATTCTCAAAACGTATGGAGTCGAGAGGAAGAACCGAGGGAGAAAGTGGCTTCTTGTCCGAAAATATACTCAAGGACTTTTGTAAGGATGGATCGGAAAAGGAAGGAGAAGTGACAGGACTATGTGGAGGGAAATCCGCATCAGTAAATAAAGGAGAAGGGGAAACACAATCCGGAGGAGAAAAAGGTGAAGGCTGTGGACTGACAATCACCGAAGTCGATGCCACGGGAAACAGAGAAGTAGAGCCCTGCGGGGCCTTAATAGAAGTAGGGTGAGAAGGAGGGTTAAAGGGTGGAGAAGAGGGACAAGGTGGGACTATCTTTGAATTTGCAGCATTGGGAAACTGTGAAGAAGGGCCCCACAAGGCCACAAGAGAAGAAGGAGAAATGGAAGAAGAGTGAGAAGGAAGGATTACAGGAAAAGGGGGAAGCTTAGAAAGCGGGGCAAAGTTATCAAGCGAAGGAGGGTCGGCATGAGGAGAAGAAACTTCCAGGGATTTAGGAGCTACAAGGGACTTATGTGAACTTCCATTAACTACCACAGAATCCATAAAAGCCAAATCAAGGTCCGAAGCATCATCGAAAAAGGAACACGTATTGTTTAGAAGACCGATAGAGGGGGCTGGAGGATCCGAAGACGAACATACCTTATTCTCTTTTAGAGCCGCAGGAATTGATTGAAGATCCGGGGATGAAGAGCCATTATGATAAGACGAACAGGCTCGATGCAAATGACCTGTTTCCCAACAAAAACTGCATCTAAATGGAATACCTTGATAATCCATGCGTTGAATAAATAGGTGTTCTCGATAAAGAATCTCAATTTTTGGTGGAAACCCTTTCGATATGTCCAATTCAACTAAGATTTTGGCCATCCTCTTGTCATAGGAGTTCATGAAGTCATCATCAATCGCCATGAAATGACCAATAGTGTTTCCCACACCTTCCAATAGAGGACGACTCTAGAGCGGGAATGGAAGCCCCAGTAGAAGAGTCCACAAGTGTCGTTTCTTTATCCTTTCACACGCAGGATCAAAGTTTACATGCCAACGATCTAAAACCAGAGGCCCTTTACCAACTCTCCAGAGGCGATTTAAGACTTGGGTAGCATGATTATCCTCAAGGAAAATGAAAACTATCCAACCCCGAACCAGAAGGCTAATGGCTGGAACGTAGGATAGGAAGGGCTTCCAATTATCAGTGGCCCAAGAAAACCAGTTTTTTTTATCCATCGAAGCGTATTCCAATCTGCCGATCAGTGCTCGAGCACATAACGCTTCCACCCTGTCCAGATAAATATCACGGCCAACCACAAATCGCAGTTTCCCATCTAAAATTTTATGGGCCTTTGCCTTTCTACGTCGACGAAAGCGAGCAACCGCAAAGTCAGCCGATGGGTCGGGCAACCCATCATAGGTCTCCGACATAAGGACAGAACTGAGATCCCCAAATGTGACTCACCAGACAAACAAACCCTAGTTAAAACCCAAATGCCACAGAGGACCTTTAAAAAACAAACCCTAGTTAGAACCCAAATGCCACAAACCCTAAGAATCAGGGTTGAAGGAAGTCAATACCTTAAACAAGCCATAGATGGGGAACAAGTAATCAAACCCTAATCAAACCCACAACCCTGAAGACAGCAACCACAATCGGACAAAGACACAGCGCAGACGTGGGTGAAAAGGACAGATAGCCCCAAACCCCCAAAAGTCCGGGAGTGTAGAATCTTCTAGAGTCTTGAACAAGAATCACGACGACGCTAGAAGAAAGGTGACATAATCACAATCATTCAAAAATCATCCCATCCAAGGACCGAGCCAAAGTCAACTGCTATGTACAGTTCCCACTTATTTTTAACTGGTTGGTACTAATCCTCAGCACATGAGGATGGACTCGAGTCGTCGACAACGGCTCATATCACAATCCAAAGAAGGTGCTGAGGAGACGAAGACAGAAATACCTATAGCCAAGGAAACGAAAGGGATCCAAGAAAGCTGGTACGAGTGTGAATAGTTACCAAGAATAAGCCTAGAAAAAACAACGTCTCGGCGAAGCGGAGGTGGAGGCGCTGCCGAAGGGCACCGCCATCCTGAAGCCTGCAGACCTCAAACCCTCACCAAAACCTTCGCTGAAAAGATATATTGTAGACATCATCTGATATGGGATTTACAATCAAGCTCTTCTAGATTTTATGGAAACGTGTAGTTGCTCGTTTATTTACATGAAACCTCATAATTACAATGGATTCAGAAAGCCTTAATTTAAACACTTCTAAATGCAAACCTAGATTTAAGTGACTTATGGATGCATGCTACATCGCAACTAGAGTACAACTGCTGAGAGTTATTATCGTTCTCCAACAAATAAGACCATCCTAATGTTTAAAGGGGTGTCTACAGGAAACCCCATCCCCTCTTGTTCAGAGGATCGAGTATATGAGTCGAGAAGAGAGGCCCTAAAGCATTCCTTAAGCAATCCTTGAACATTTAGAGAAAAACTAAGAGTCAAACTGGGAACAATGATAGAAAAACTAACAATCTAGCTAAAGAATTGGCGGCCTTCGAAGGCTTCTACCTAATGCAGAAGATCGCAATGGGAGATGTAGTTTGGATCCGAGATTTGAAATTGAACACCGAGAATGGCAATTATAATCCTTAAAATATGGAAATTGACAAGTTGATTTGAAGGTGCAACTTCATCCTGGGAAATTTCTCCTTGGTAGATAAAAGCAACTTCTAAGGCGCCATGATGGTGCAAAGGATAACATGACTAATGAGGTGATAGATCTGCTAGATGGGTGTTGAGCAGGCTGGATGGCCAACTAGTGCATAAATCAGTGCAATGGAAGAAAGATGGGGAAGCAGGGAAGCTTTCCTATTTAAAAATAAATAAAAATCAATTTCTAATAAGCATAGTATATTGATTAATCCATAAACCATATGGAAATTGTTACTTTTTAATGTATCAGCCGGCAGATTGATTGATCTATAGACCATATGAAAATGGTTTGCAACTAATTTTTCGGTTTTCACATAAAATTTATTTATGGAACCCAGATGAAGGGGCCACCATGAATTGATCTATTGTTTTTTACTATTTTGCAGGGGGTGGAAAAGCTAGTCTTGGTGCGATTGCTGATATGGGCTAGCCGCTTTTAGGCAGGCTTAATTGGACCCTGGAGGATTACTGGTTAGCTGGCGGCCAGCAAGTTGGTCCTGGTTCAGCTGGTATAGCTAGAACTTCTGAATAGGCTGGAAAGACAGGATCTACTCTTTTGGTACTGCTCCACCCTTCTAGATTTCCCTGAATATTCATGACAAGACCCTTCACAATTGTTTGCTAGACTAGGGGGCGAAAAATTTAACTAAAAAATCACAAGTACTAAACCCCTTAAGGCATAAATTCCATCTCTATATATCTCCTCAAATTAAAAATGTGTCCACAATACATTATAATTCATGAATAGATGTAAAAATGTGACCACAACCTATTATAATTCAAGAATAAATGTATCAGAGCAAATAACAACTACTTTCTGCAACTAGAGATTGAAATAAACCATAATTCAAGAACATGTATCACAGCAAATAACAAAGTGCTTTCTACAACTTGAGATTGAAATAAACCATAATTCATGAGATTAAATAAACCATACTTCCTGAATATGTATCACAACAAATAAAAAAGAGCTTTCTACAACTAGAGACTGAAATAAACGATAAATCATGGATATGTATCACCTCAAATAAGAAAGTGCTCTCTGCAACTTGAGACTGAAATAAACCATAACTCATAAATCTGTGTTACAGTGAATAACAAAGGTCTATAAAAATGGTTTGCAACTAATTTTTCTGCTTTCAAATAAACAATATGAGAATTTTAACAAACAAATCACAAGTACTAAACTAGTAAAGCCATAAAATCCATCTCTATATGTCCAATCAAATTAAATATGTGACCACAACATATTATAATTCAAGAATAAATTTATCAGAGCAAATAACAAAGTGCTTTCTGCAACTAGATATTGCAATAAACCATAATTCAAGAACATGTATCACAACAAATAACAAAATGCTTTTTGCAACTTCAGATTGAAATAAACCATAATTCATGACATTGAAATAAACCATACTTCCTGAATATGTATCACAACAAATACAAAAGTGCTTTCTGCAACTAGATATGAAATAAACCATAAATCATCAATATGGATCTCAACAAATAACAAAGTGCTCTCTGTAACTTACAGTGTTCAATAAACCATAATTCATAAATATGTACTATAACAGCAAATAAACAAAGTCTTTTTTGCAACTTGAGAGTCAAATAAACTATAATTCATGACTATATATCAACGTAAATAACAAAATGCTTTCTGCTCCTTGAGACTAAATAATCCAGATGAATCTGAAACTTGAGACTGAAATACCTATATGCTAGGTACTCTCCAGGGAAGGAGTATTAAACTTGAGTTTCTATTCTCTCAAACTAATCTTGCAGCTTCTTATATGGGATTTCCAATCCAGTATTTAAACCTGATTTTGATTCTACTCTCTTAAACTAATCTTGTAGCTTCTCACATGGGATTTCCAATGAAACTTTTCTATAATTTATGGAAACTTGTAGTGGCTTGTTTGTTTTTTCACATGAAACTTCTTAATTACAATGCAGGTTGAAAGCCTTTTTCTTAATACTTTTACAGGCAAACTTAGACTTTCTACACTTGTCATAAATCCTTTCTTCAACATGTATCACAACAAATAAAAAAGTGCTTTCTGCAACTAGAGATGACATAAACCATAAATCATGAATATGGATCGCAACAAATAACAAAGTTCTCTCTGTAACTGTTCAATAAACCATAATTCATAAATATGTACTATAACAGCAAATAACAAAGTCTTTTCTGCAACTTGAGAGTCAAATAAACTATAATTTATGACTATATATCAAAGCAAATAACAAAATGCTTTCTGCTACTTGAGACTGAAATAATCCAGATGAATCTGAAACTTGAGACTGAAATACCTATATGCTGGGTACTCTCCAGGGAAGGAGTATTTAAACTTGAGTTTCTATTCTCTCAAACTAATCTTGCAGCTTCTTATATGGGATTTCCAATCCAGTATTTTAACCTGATTTTGATTCTACTCTCTTAAACTAATCTTGTAGCTTCTCACATGGGATTTCCAATGAAACTTTTCTATAATTTATGGAAACTTGTAGTTGCTTGTTTGTTTATTCACATGAAACTTCTTAATTATAATGGAGGTTGAAATCCTTTTCCTTAATACTTTTACAGGCAAACTTAGACTTTCTACACTTGTCATAAATCCTTTCTTTAAACACTTCTACATATAAACTTAGACTTTCTACACTTAGACATAAGTTACTAAGTGACACTAAGTGGATGCACGCTACCTCCAAATAGAGTACAACTTCTGTGATGATCTTCACTAAGACTAATCGGAGTAATTACAGTTATCCAACGAGAATAAGACCATCCTAATGTTTAAAGGGGTGTCTACATGAAAGCCCGTCCCCTCTGGTTCAGGTGGTTGGGTATATGATTCGAGAAGAGAGACCCTAAAACATACCTTAAGCATTCCCTGGACATTGGAAAACCAAAAATCAAACCAGGAACATTGATAACAAAACTAACAATCTAACTAAAGCATTTGTCGACTTACAAGGTTTCTAAATAAAATAGAAGATCAAAATGGGAGATGTAATTTGCACCGCAGACTTAACATTGATCACGGAGGCTTGCAATCATAATCCTTAAAATATGGAAATTCACAAGTTGAGTTGAACGTGCAATTTTATCTGGGGAAACTTCTCTTTGTTAGATAAAAGCAAGTTGGATCTGCCAGATGGGTCTTGAGCAGGTTGGCAGGCCAACCAGTCCATAAATCAGTCACGACGATAGAATCAGTGCAATGAAGAAAGGATAGGGAAGCAGGGATAGACCATATGAAAAATTGTTACTTTTTAATGTATCATTCGATTGATTGATCTAGAAATGATATGAAAATAGTTTTTAATGTATCATTCGATTGATTGATCTAGAAATGATATGAAAATAGTTTACAACTAATTTTTCTGCTTTCACATGAAGAGTATGATAATTTTAACACAAATTTCATCTATATATGTCTCCTCAAACTCAAAATGTGACCACAACATTTTATAATTCATGAATATATGCAGAACAACAAATAACAAAGTGCTTTCTGCAACAAGATATTGAAATAAACCATAATTGATGAACATATCATAACAAATAACGAAGTGCTTTCTGCAACTAGAGACTGAAATAAACTCTAATTAATGAATATGTATCACAACAAATAGCAATAAAGACTGAAATAAACCATAATTAGTGAGTATGTATCACAACAAGTAACAATAAAGACTTAAATAAACCATAATTGATGAACTTATATCACAGCAAATAACAAACTGAGATAAACCATAATTCATGAATATGTATCACAACAAATAACAGTAGAGACTGAAATAAACCATAATTCATGAATATGTATCACAACAAATAACAGTAGAGACTGAAATAAACCATAATTCATGAAAATGTATGGCAACAAATAAAATAGTGCTTTGTGCAACCTAAGATTGAAGTAAACCATAATTCATAAATATATATCACAACAAATTACAAAGCCATTTGTGCAACTTAAGACTAAAATAAACCATAATTCATGATTCTGCATCATAGCAAATAACAAAATGCTTTCTGCAACTAGAGACTAAAATAAACCATAATTCTTAAATGTATGTATCACAGCAAATAACAAAGTGCTTTCTGCAACTAAAGACTAAAATAAACCATAATTCATGAATATATATTACAGCAAATAACAAAAACTAGAAACTGAAATAAACCAGATGGATCTGAAACTTGAAACTGAAATACCTATCTGCTACTTACTCTCTCCATGGAAAGAGTATTTAAATATGGGCTTTGATTCTATTCACTCAAAATAATTTTGCAGCTTCTGATATGGGATTTCCAATCCAGCGTTTCGATCTGTTTCCCTTCGCTTCCAATTGATGATGAGGATGAGGGTTCTTGCGTTTCGATCTGTTTCCCTTCGCTTCCAATTGATGATGAGGATGAGGGTTCTTTCGTACTTTCAGCTGATGACGACGATGATGGTTCTTTCATACTTTGAGCTGATGACTATAATGTCAGCTTTTGGTATTCTTTTTTGTGTATAGCAATAAGAACAGCTGCATCAAGAGCAGCATAGTGTAGCTGACTATTGCTCAAGGGGCGCTTCTCCCAGCCACTCAACCGAACACTTTTGTTTAAAGCCTTTCCCAGTACAGTCTTTGCAAGGCCGGAAAGTCCCCCTTGAACAGATGGAGAAGCCTCTTGAATGTCTAATATAGGGGCTTCACAGTAGTGAAAGCATTCCAGCTCTCCATAGGATTTGAAAAGCTTTCTCAAGTCATGGTGCAAAGAATACCCCGACTTCAAAATATTAGTAGAATGAAATACAGCTTTAAGGCACAAGTCCAGTGCACTTGGATAAGCCTCAAACAGATTTATCATGTCAAATATTAACATATTTTTTGCTGTTGCAATCTGTAATATGGAAACCTCTCTTGTGTGGTACACCCACTCAGAATCTATTCCAATCACATCTACTTCATTCCCCGAAAAATGCAAGTGAGCCTTAGATAGTCCTTCGATTGTATCAACCATTATAACCTCATTTTCTTCTGAAATACCTATGTCTTGTAATTTCAAAAAGTCAGTCTCTGGTTTGCATAACTCTTCGCATAACTGTTCTAAATTTGAATTCTTTGATTCAAATGCGAATTCTTCTAGGCGCTGGAAAAGCCTCATCCCAACGTTATCGTTTTCATCATCCTTGCCTAGGCCCAACGTCATTTTACTAATAGCCATACACCTTGCCTCATCCCAACGTCCTTTCCCAGCACACTTGATCATCTTGCTTTCTTCGTACTCATAGAAAGCATCTGGAAATTCTGATAACAGATTATACTTTTCTAATATATTCAATCCAAGCTTAAAAAGCTTCCTGCGATAGTAACACTTTACAAGTAAGGAAATCATATGGTTCTGACAGTGATGAGAAGCAGCCCATTCTTCTGCTAATTTATGCTTATCATCATCAAACAAAGGCTCCAGAAAGTCCTCCCAAGGACACCCTAATCGCTCTATGACAGACGAAGCAGTACAGAAACGATGAGATCTTATAAACTTCAAAAGCAATGTTTTTAATAGCTCAAACTTCTCACGATCTGATACCACTTCCTGCGATAGTAAGACTTTACAAGTAAGGAAATCATATGGTTTTGACAGTGATGAGAAGCAGCCCATTCTTCTGCTAATTTATGCTTATCATCATCAAACAAAGGCTCCAGAAAGTCCTCCCAAGGACACCCTAATCGCTCTATGACAGACGAAGCAGTACAGAAACGATGAGATCTTATAAGCTTCAAAAGCAATGCTTTTAATACCTCAAACTTCTCACGATCTGATACCACTTCCTGTAAATCTTTTAACTCTTCTATTTTAAATTCAAAAATCCTCGTCAGATTAGAAAAGACATGCTTATTTCTACTAAATGATCCTGAAAGTATTAGGTTACTGAATATATCAGCCGCTAACAACTTTGCTGCATGATCTTGAGCAAATGCCGGGTTCAACTGAGCCAGACCAGTTAGAACCATAAAGAATAAGGGTGTTGGCTGTTGACCAAACGGTGCAACAATGTAAATCAAATCCTTCAAACATTCCATCATATAGGTCGGCTGTATTACATCCCTTAGAGCTTCTATTATGACCTCGGCAATTTTACGGTAACTTGCATTGCCTCTTTCTTTATATAAATTAGAGTATTGTCTTAGAAGATAAAGAAAGTGGAATGAACTTACCCGTTGCAAATCTGAAAATGCATGTAACATTATGGATTTCTCTGCGTTCATTCTTCCCATCCCTTTAACTGAGCACAACAAAGACGTTCTGGAGATAACAACGAACTGGCAAAAAAACCATAGTACTTCCGAGAACTGAACAATAACTTCAATATGTTCCAAAACGATAAATTTAAATCGTTTCTTTGCAGTATATATAATTTGGGGAAGTTATTATATTTTTAACAAGTTATAGGTTCCATTGTTTATGGCTACTACCGTCTTTTGCTGGAATTTTTTAATTTTTAATTTTTTTTAATTTTTATTTTAATATTTTGAACATTTTTTTATTAACGGTCAAAGTCATATGGTTGGTATAAGTTTTAAGAATTTATAGTTTTTAACTATAAGCCTTAAAATTTTATTATAGTGCTTAAAATTTTAGTGAAACTTAAAATTTTAAAATTGCTCTAAATTTTAATATAGTGGTTAAAATTTTATTAAAACTTAACTGAATGTGGTTTAGTTTTAAATAGTTAGAAATAAAAATAAAGTTTCATGATTTATATTTTTTTCAGTTAAGTTAAATTATAACTTAGAATAGCATAGATTTATTTTAAACCTCTATTTACAAGGATCCATTCTTTTGAGATGTATATTTTCTTACCATTTGGATCATTCTTGGTACTTGATATATCGGGGTTTAAAATGGATCTTACATGTAATTTATATAATTCATTCTTTTTAATATTTTTTATTTATGTTGGTTATCCTAAAGTGACTAAGGTGACACAATCTCCCCCATAGTGTGTTGGAGAGCACCTCCAAGTGTATTTTTAACCATAAGGGTTAAAAAAATTTATAGTACTTAAAATTTATTAAAACTTAACTCAATGTGTTTATAGTTTTAAAATTGACCTAAATTTTATTAGAGTGGTTAAAATTTTATTAAAACTTAACTAGATAGGGTTATAGTTGTAATATTTATCTAAACAGTTAGAAATAAAAATAAAGTTTTATGATTTATATTTTTTTTAATAGAGTTAAATTATAACTTAGAGTATCATAGATTCATTTTAAACCTCTACTCACAATCTATTTTTAACCACAAGGGTT
>LPNX010952773.1:493365-648288 GCA_001517045.1 Pseudotsuga menziesii | reverse complement strand
CACACACACTCACTTGTGTAGCACATAAGAGAGAGAGAGAGAGAGAGAGAGAGAGAGAGAGAGAGAGAGAGACAGAGAGAGAGAGAGAGAGAGTTGTAGATGGAGAAGGAGGAGGATCAATTTTGGGTTTTACGTTTTATCTTTTGGGGAATCTATATTGAGGAAGATTTTGCTGGGTTTTTCCCATTAGGGTTTTCCCAGGATAAATCTTAGTGTTCTTTTTTGTGTGGTTGTGCTTGTTTATCTTTCAGTGATATTTTGGCTTATGGTTATGTTGTTATGATGCTAAATGTTTTAAGATCTGATATAACAATTAAAAACTCAACATTGTATTAGAGCCACCTTGAAAGAAGTCATTCTGCAGCTGAAACAGTGCTACAACTACAACTATTGAAGATTAGGGTTTCATGCTTGAAAACCCTAAAATACTAAAACTAGTAGTTTTGGAAGATTCGCAATATCTCGAGATTGGAGAAGGCTCAGAACCCAAAGCTTTCATTGGATGAAGATAATTCCTGATGTACACTGCGTAAAAGTTTCAGCCTCCGATTCACTATATTATGGGAGATATGATTCCTCCAAGTTAGGGTTTCAACCTCTCCTAGGATTCAACCTTAAACAGGTGACCTAGGGAGAATTACTATATCTCGGGCTACAAAGGTCCAAATGAAATTTCACAAGATGTTCTAGAAAGGGCACAAACTTTACTTTCTTTGGTAAAAATTCAAACCCCAAATATGAACTAGTGACACATGGAAGTTCGTACAAGTTCGATATTCTGAACAGTCCTGAAATAATTCACCTTAGTAAAACGTGCATAAGTCCCAACTGGTGAAACCGATTCTGCTCAAACATGCGTTGTTGGATAGAGGACAGAGGAGTATACCTCAGTACGAATTTTCAGACACAAAGGAGCAGTAATTTTAGAGATACCGTAGAAACAATATTAGGCATTCTGTAGAAGAAACTGAAGAAAACTAGGGCGTCAAATATTTTGCAATTTTGATCATAGTTTTGGGAAAATGAATATGTTGCTCATCTTTCCTTCAAGAGGCACATATTTCTATCCAATTAGATCTGAAAGATTCCAACTTTTGAAAATTAGGTTTTTTCTGATAAACCCTAAACCAGCCAGATCCGGAACCAGGACGAACACCTCAAACCGGTAAGATGTAATCTTTTGCCATTTACATTTAAGGTTCTCATTTCAAAATGACCTAGCACCCCAGCTTGATGACAAGCTTGGTGAAGTTGAAAAATTCCGAGCATGGAAGCATAGGATTTCACTGGTTCTTGAAGAAAATGAATTGGACACCTACATAAGTGGAGAGGTTCCAGTTCCAAAGGGAAATGAGGCTAAAGCCTTACACAAGAAGAAACACGACTCATAATAAGAGAAGAGAAGATGGGAGCAACAAAAGATCAAGCGCTCATGATTCAAAGAAGATCCCTTATGTGATGAGGAATATGAAGAACTCAATTCTTGAAGAACCTCTTATCCATCTTAGCATTTGGAAAAGAAATTAAGATTTCATGAATGAAGAAGATGATGAAGCAGAAGGATCAAGAAGGAGTCTACCCATGAAATGAATAAAAGATAAGTATTCAATTGTCATTTGATGATATTTTTTTATATCCAGTTGATGTGTTATGCATGATATCATATTTGTATTAATGACAGTATACTACTAATATGCATGTGATGGGTAATTAGTTCATGGTGCTATACAACTCTCCATTGCTACTTATCTAGAATGAAACCTCTCTGCTGACATATTGGATTAGTGCACAATCTCAATGATGTCATGGTAGAGATGGAAGGCATCTAGATAGTTTCCATGAGATATGGATGAATGTTGTATTGGCTAAACATTTTCATGATGCATAAGAATTTGTCGTTATACACATGTTCTATAAAATGGTTCTAACCATGCAATTGGTACATTTGACTTGTAGGAAAGGTCCTGTACAACTGCTTACAAGAAAAGAAGGATGAGACTTGTTTCGAAGAACAAGTGATGACAATTCAAGATTCACTCCAATAAACATGAATCTGAAGCTCCCAGGGTCAGAGACACCATAACGAAATAAAGAGCTTCAGAGAGTGGTAGATCCACCTCGAAAGATGAAGACCTTGGGTACGAGAGATAACTCAAGATCAAGAAGAGTATGGCGAGACTTCCAAGAGGCTTGTTGACTGGAATATTTCAAGTCCTGCGAACAACAAGGTGTTCCGCTGGTCTAAATGCTTCAGATCCACAACAAATAGATCACAGAGGCTAATAACTCTCCCTAGACGCTGTAGATATCTAGAATACAAGGCTTTGATAGTTCACCTGTGTACCTGCAAAAGAGTTCAACATGAAACAAATCAAAGCAACCAGAATATGATCTACTAATCTACGCTAGGGACTAAGGAATCTAGCAATATATACCTAAAATCAAACATCAACAATATTTATGGGACAGAATATCAACTTGCATTAGAAATATGAAGAAGTTTACAACCAAGCCTTAGTGTTGACATGCATCTCCATGAAACCAACTCTTCATCCCCAAAAGCTACGACTCTAGCTCTCTATGCTCTCTCCAAATGATCTTGGGCCAAGAATCAATCCACCAGTATAACAATACCTTCAATGTTCTCCCCTCAACCATGGCTATGAGCTCATATTTATAGGGCTTTAATGGATAGAGATGGCTGAGAAATTAGTGGGTGAGGTGGCCTCTAAGATCCTAGGATGAGGGATCTCGAGCTCAACCAACCCACAATAGTAGGGATAAGGGAGTACACGAGGCTTATCATCTAGAAGCCTCGAGAAACTTCTCTTTTTCCCTTTTTACCCAGGGTACCATGCTTCTCCTTCTATGATAGAGCAGTTCTGGTAATAACCACCTATGGACCAAGGGTAACAGGCGGTGGCACCGCTTGTGGACAACCGATGAAAAGCGGTGTGAGAAGGGGTACCGCTCCTGGACAAAGGGGCATGTGTGGTGCTGGGAATTTGTATGATAGACTGATAAAAAACCATTTAGTCTTCACTCCAGAAGCTGGGATTCAAGGAAAGTAGGTATGTCAAAGGTCTTATCACTTGATGGTGACAGGATTTTTTTATAACAGGATGCCCCCCTAAGCATGAGTCTTAGAGTGATACGATAAACGAGAGCTTTGAGAAAAAGTTGTTGCCAGGAGATGAAAATGTCGGCTCGATCAGAGTATGCAGTCAAGTAGGCATCTGTAGTACATCAGTATGTTGACTCATAGACACAAGTAACCAAACTCATAACTGTAGACCAATACAAGGCAGATCCATGAGTGGAATAAACAAGCATGGCTACTAGAATACAGCGTAGATCCATGTGATAGAGGACTCAAACTTGGACATAGCTACCAGATATACAATGTAGATCTATTTCATACAAACGCAAATTTGAGCATAGTCACGACCATACAAATGTGGATCCATGCTAGATATACAAAAATCCATCGCAACCTAGGAAAAAGCAATGAGTGCTTTTTAAAAAAATGCCCAGGGTCTTCGTCTCGTCTTCCACAAAGTACGATTCTATCCATGTGATTACAATGATATGAAGTCGAACATGGTAGAAAACACTTGACTATCGGCCAATGATGTGAACCGTTAACAAGTGCGAGGGAGATCACCATTAATGTCAATGATTCCCAAGGTACCATAGTATAATCTATTGAGTGCGAATATATGTCCTGATGTCGAACACCCAGTCGATTCTATCGATCAAAGGTCAATGATGTGAACCTATGTCGAGAGCAAGAGAATTTATCATTAAGGTATACAGATCTCAAGGTATTAAATACTGTTTCTAAGACTATTTCCTGGATGATGAGCTGATTTCAACGAGAATAGTCTCGTCGAAGGAGGGCCATGATGAGCCCCACATCGACGACACGAAACTCGGAACATAGGTCTAGAATGATGTGAATGTAGTAACCATATGATTGACTCAAAGATACTGACACAAAGACTGTGTAGATTGTAGAGGTAAAACATTTTCAGATCCCCTTTGAACATCAGGTGGCACAACAAAATGACTTGGCAGCATGACTTGACAGGACAAATACACAATGCGACAGTGGACAATGAATTATTTTGAAAGACCCAAAGGATTGGCATGACTCATGGAAGTGGATCGTCACGGAGATCAGATGAATACCCAATTGACTGACATGATTGTGCAGACAAGTGCCATGTTCAAAGGTAATGACAGACAACTGCAATTATTTGCAAAATGATTTCCTTTCCCATTTCCCCCATCATGATCGATGAGTGCCTCTTTTCGATTTTATGAGTTCAAAGAGGGTAACAAACACTCGATATAGCTTGTTTGAAGACAAGTCCAGTCTCATATGTTTTATGAACCTGAGAGAGGAGGGGTTCATTCCCAAAATGGGTCTCTAAATGTTTAATTTAACCAGTCCACTGAAAGAAAACTTGGTATCGTTCATGTTTAGAGAGTCTGAACGAATACGGAAGAAGAATCCATGGGGGTCCTTTTTCATATGATTTAGTCTCGACGGCTCGAAAAAGTGTAAAATCATACCTTAAAGAACTCTTCCAGTCATGATTGGCTGGAGTGTTCCTTTCTCGTAAATAGTCCTATCCGAACCGAGAAAGAGATAACCTACCATCAGACGGACGACTCTTCAAATACTTTAACGAGCGTGAAGAAGACAAGATCACTCGACAATCTTTTCGTATTTAGGGAGCGTGAAAAGGGTTTAAGGAGAACTCCATGAGGTTTCTTTACACAATGTCACTTTTTACGAGCCTGGAAAGATTCGGAAACAGACTCGACTATATTTTCATGTTCAAGGAGTCTAAAAAAAGATGTAAAAAGAAGACTCCATGACGTTTCTTTACACAATGTTGTATTTTACGAGCCTGGAAAGAAACTTGAACTGGACTCGGAACTTTGATACTAGGTTTTAACGAGCGTGAAAAAGTGTCGTAATAAACATTCAACGACCTTTTTCGTTTTGTGAAAGTACGAAAAAGCCATAAACAAACTTTCCAAAGCTTTTACTAAAGTCAACCTGCAGACGACTCATAAACAAGTGTTAAATGCATTCAAAATCAACATTAAGGGATTATGACAAATAGATTTTGACTAGAACATGATGTAATATCAAAAATATACTAAGTTAGACCCAAAAATGTCTACATAAGGCAAGTAAATAGTAAAAAATCAAACATTTCACTATTTACCTCTAGCAGAGAGCACTTGGAGCATTTTTTAGTCAGATCTTCCGCAGTTGATACCAGGAGTTTCCACTGTTCGTTTTCAGTCTCGTCAGTTGCAAGTAACAGCTAAGACCCTTATCTTTCATTTCATAGCTTTTATTTTGGGGTTTGGTGGGGTTTTAGGCCTATTTGGCAAGCCCTAAAATCCAATTTGCGGGCACCATGACTACCCGTTGCGGGATAGGTGGTACCACCCGAGAACCGCGCCAAGAAGATGGTGAACAGGCGGGGCCACCACCTGTCTCCAATGGGGCACAAGTGGTGCCGGCCGTGGAGAAGTTAAACCAATGATATAGACAAAATTTACTCATTCTTTTGATTTGCAATGACTCAAGGATGATATTAATACATACCATTGTTGTTTTTGGCAGGTTTAGGCTTCCAAAATATGGTGATATGGAAGGAAAGAACACATGATGACGAGGATGTGCTACTAAAAGGAATCCGGTTTGTATTGCCACACTCTGAAACTGTGGTCTTTTAAAGTTCTTCCGGACACGAAGCATGGTGTCCCACGAGAGGTTACTGGAACACTTACTGAGAATGTGGAATCCAGAACAACAGTATTTCGAGGTGGGGGCACATATACTTACAGTGGAGGTAGAGGACATCTACTTCCTGACTGGCCTATCGAGACGAGGTGCCCCTATCTCACTGACAAGTTCCTGTGGCAGGGACATTACCACCAGAGAGCTCATAGATCGACACTGTGCACCAGGTATAGGCACATCGGGGAAGAAAATCCCCATCAGGGCAATGATAGACAGGGCTATACGGATTGTTCTGTTCACCATGCAGAGGGTGGCAGGGAGCTAGGGTGTACATTAGGATTCCAAGGCACATATGTTGTATGCCCTATAGGTGATAGCACCTACGATGTTCAACTGGGCAGAAGCATTGCTTCCAATCTTCAAGGATCAGCTGACTAAATGTCGGCAGGGAGAGTTGAAGCAGTTCGGCTTTGGTTCTATCTTAGCTTGTTTCTTCTTTGAGCAGGTCCCCCAGATGAGGCCCCAGGTGACTTTTCGGAGTCTGAGAGCATGGGACCCCCGTATGCTGAGGTGGGTCCAGGTCATGGCTCGCACAGGTGTGGGTAGGGGTAGAGTGAAGTTTGGTGATGCATTCTTCAAATGGCTACGAGATCAGATGCTCATGGTCAAGGACTATGCCTATGTAGGCACAAATTTTACAAGTGATCTTGACCTACCACTCCCACCTGGAGGGCAGTGGGGTGACGTTGGTAAGAAACAAGAAACCCTAAATATGGAAAATGGTTTTATGTTTTTTATGTTTTATATTTTTTTATGATAAGTGACGAGACCTGTTTGTCTTCATGCAGATGTTGGAGCAGCGAGGCTTGGAGGAGCATCTCCATTAGACAGGCGAGCCAGAGCTCGCTTCGTGCCACAGGATGATGATATCACCGGGGAGCTGGAGGAGAACCTAGAGAGATTGAATCTAGACATCCCAGATTATGATATAGATGACCTCCCAACTAGATATCAGAGATCTACGACGGGAGTACCAGGCCGATTTAGCAGGCTACTATGCAGGGTGGCTCGAGCAGTGATGTTCTATCATGAGAACCACTAGTGGATGAGACATGTATACTGAAAGCTGATAGCTTCAGGATTTTTGTATGATGATTTTTCCTGAAAGCCTACGTGCTTCAGATGAGGTCTCGGGACCTATATTTTGTAATTTTTTTTTGTATATATATATACATACTTTTACACGGTGTTTATATGTTTCAAATGGATAAATGCATTTTCTATGAGTTCTATGTGTCTTTAAATGTTTATTTACAATGTACCATGTTTTATTTAACGTCATGAATGGGAAATATGCCAATCTAGGATGTAATTAGCCAATGAATCAACAACTACATTATGTTCCCTAGGGATATGCCTATATCTAATGGTTCCAAATGATCTTTCTAACAAACGTACCCTCCGGAAGAGGCGGAGGAGCACCGGGTTCCTAATGGTGTAGACATGGTTTAAATGACAAACCACGAGCTGAGAGTCCATCAAAACTACTAGATCACAGACATCTTGGGAGGCAGCTTCAGTCAGAAGACCGATGACTGCTTCACACTCGACGATGTTATTAGTAGTGGGACCTAAGCAAACCGCTCCTGAACTGACCAAATATTCAGTTGGGGAATAGAGAACCCAAGTAGCCGAGGCTAGATTCAAGGTGTGGTGGCAAGCACCATCAACGAAACTGTAGAAAGCCATTTGCATGAACAAAACATGGTATAAACAGATGCAGACACCAAAACTCAAAACCATCTTGAAAATATTGAAAGCACACTGAAAGTCAATCAATATACATATATACAAGATACCATCCAAGAAAACCTAGGCATAGTACCTTTTTAGGTACAACCCATTGAGAGGTTGCCCCAAAGGGATTCCATCATAATCAACCAACTCATAGGCTCCTTTATCTAACACCTTGGAAATAACAAAAGGTCCATACCACATGGACTCAAACTTACCCTTTCCTAGCTTGTCATATCTTTGATCATAAGTCAAAACTAGGTCACCCTCGTTGAAAACACGAGGTTGGACAGATTTATTGTACTGCGGCTTGACGCATTTCTTATGTGCCTCATTAGCTAAGGCAACATCTCTACGAGTCTCGTCAAGGTTATTTAAGTACACAAATCTCGCTTCCTCTGCGTAAGTGTCTAGGAGAAGTTCGATGACAAGTTGTAAAGATGGAATCTGACATTGGATCGGCAAGACAACTTCAAGTCCATAGACAAGCTGGAATGGCGTGAAACCAGTGGCTGTTTTCAT
This sequence comes from Pseudotsuga menziesii, assembly GCA_001517045.1. NCBI lineage: Eukaryota > Viridiplantae > Streptophyta > Pinopsida > Pinales > Pinaceae > Pseudotsuga > Pseudotsuga menziesii. The sequence goes on along the minus strand of LPNX010952773.1, from coordinate 640,202 downwards.
GGAAGTCTGATAAGCCCAAAGAGCGAAAAAAATAACAAAATGCCAATTGGATTTATGATCTCCAACCATCCGACGAAGCATAGTTTTCAAAACCTTGTTAATGGCCTCTACCTGACCATTAGCTTGCGGATAATACGGCGTAGATTTTTCATGGCGAAAACGTAGCTTAGCACTCAATTCCTCCATCATTTGATTATGGAAATGAGATCCATGATCAATGACGATGGACTGCAGAACTCCAAATCTAGCTATGATATGATTGAACAAGAAGAGAGCGGCAATCTTACCATCTTCTGTATATGTAGGCATTGCCTCAGCCCATTTTGTGAAATAATCCATGGCTACGATGATGTAAAAATGCCCCCTGGTTGAGGTAGGTTTACAATGCATGAAGTCAATCCCCCATTTGGAAAAAGGGCCAACAACAATGACGGGGTGAAGCAGAGCATGATGGGTGCGATTTTTGGGGTAAAAGTGCTGGCAAGGTGGGAATTTCTTAACAAACTCATGACAGTCTTCGAATATGGAAGGCCATAAATAGCCAGCGTGAAGGATTTTCTGGGCTGTAGCCATCCCAGATAAATGACCGCCACATGCTCTAGAGTGGCAATCATTCAGCATGTGGTCAGCCTCCTCATGAGTGAGGCATCACTGGAGAATGGAGTCAATCCCATGTCTATACAAGGTATCATTCAAGATAAGATAGTATTTCGCGTGGTGACGGATGCGGCGACGATCATCACGAGATAGATGTGGCTAAAAACGCTGGGTCTGGAGATAAATCAACAAATCTCCATACCAAGGATCAGTAGTGCTAATTAGGAACAAAAATTCATCTGGAAATGAATCACTGGGCTCAGATTCCATGGAAGCACAGGGAAGGTCACATATAAGCTTGGAAAAAACCAAGGATTGCTTTGATGTAGCCTTAGCAAACTTGAGATCGAACTCCTGAAGGATGACGATCCAACGGGAGTATTCGCCCCCAAGTACCCGAGGAGTCAGAATGTAGTACATCGGGTTCTGGTCTGCCAATACGGTGGTAGTGCGAAGCAAAATGTAGTGATGAAATTTTTACATGGCAATGACCGTGGCCAAAGCTAGCTTCTCCACATGTGAATAACGGGTTTCAAAATCAATAAGATTCTTACTGGCGTAATAAATCACATGCTCCTGACCGTGGAGATTTTCCTACACTAAAACCATGGCGATGGTAGTAGCGGAGGCAGCAAGTTTGCCTTCCGCTGCAAACTTTGGAGTTCAAGGATGTTGGTTGGGGCTGGTAGATTAATGATAGCAGCAGTCTTCAAAGGATTTATCCAGATTCCATCTTTGGATACCACAAAGCCAAGCAGACGTCCCGTCTCAACGCAAAAATCACATTTATGCGGATTGAGCCGTATATTATAATGACGACATCTCAGGAATATGTCTCTAAGATGACCAGGATGGTCCTCCCATCGCTGTGAATGAGCAGGGAGGTCGTCAAGGTACGGTTCAACAATATGTTTAATGTCGTGAAACGCATAGGACATCGCACGCTGGAACATGGATCTAACGTTTTTCAAGATGAAAGGTAACTTCTTATAGGCAAAGGTTCCCCATGGGAAAATGAATGCCGTCTTATGCTGATCAGAGGGAAATATCTCAATTTGATTATAGCTGGAGAAGCCATCCATGAATGAAAAGATGACACTTCTAGCAAAGTTGTCGATAATCTGATCGATGTGAGGGGTAGGAAAGTTGTCCTTGGGACAAGCTTTATTTAAATCCCTAAAGTCGATGCAGACTCTAATGGTGCCCTACTTTTTATTGACAGGGACAACGTTCGATACCCATTCCTTCAGAGGTACAGGATAAATAAAACCAACTTTCAGAAGTTTCTCAATCTCAGCTTTAATAGCTGCGGCCTTCCTAGGATGGAATTGCCTAAGTTTTTGCCTGATAGGTTTAGTCATGGGATAAGTTTTAATCTCGTGGACCATAATGGAAGGGTCAATCCTCAGCATCTCTTCATAGGACCAAGAAAAAATATCACATAATTCCTTAAAAAGTGCCTTATATGCTTCAGATTCATCAGATTAAGGGATGAATCCTTCAACATACCTACCCCAATCGACTGGTAAGGAGGAGGGGACTGACCTAACATGGGGATGTTATTAGCCATGGATGTAGTAACATCTAGCGTACAGAAATCAAGCTAGTCAATGGTAATAATTCTCCTGAGATGCGGGAATTGGACTGTTCGAAATACTTTTGAAGCAACAACATTCATGGCATAGAACCAATTCCTTCCTAAAAGGAGGTTATAATCTAAAGGGGCATCTACCACTTCTACCTAGATGGAAATGGTTTTTCCCCCTAGCTCGATCGTGAGGGCTGATATGAGGCCATGGGGTTGGAAATCCCGTCCATCAAAGGCTTTAAGGGTCGTAGGTGATGTAACAAGCTCGGGAGAGCCAAGAGATTTCCAACAAGTCAGAGATAACATTGAGGTCGAAGCTCCTTCATCTAGTACCGTTCGAAAGACTTTCTTTCCCACTACTTTCGTAATGATCTGAAAATCAAGTTTATGCGGTAATCTAGGTTTATAGTTCTCAACCTTGAAGTGAGTTAAGTTAGTGTTATCCAGGTCTACAACTCCTAATGCGGTCAACAAGTTCTTGCGCTATGTAGGGCAACTTTGGAGTACTTCTAAGGTAGACATCGCACAAGGTGCCTGAGCGAGATCTTCAACCACATTATAGAATTGAGCAGCTTGGGCATTGGGATTAAAGATAGCCTTCCGAAGAGTACTCTTTGGTGGGCGCAAAATCATGTCGAGAGTAGGCTTCTCGATAGACAAGTGAACAGTAGACGAGGATTCTGGAGAACTAGTAGAGGGAGCTTTCCTTGAAGAAGATTGACCTTCTTGCTTATCTGTGGGTTTATCATAATTCTGGCTTCGAGTTTGCAGATGGATGGTATCTGAGGACATCATACGAATTTCCTCTGATGAACTAGAGTTACTCTGGTTTGACATGTGGTCTACCAGTTGTTGTTGAGAAGGAAAGGGATCCGTAAGTACTGCAGGTGCGGGATTAGACTTCAAAAATTGGGAGATTTCGTCTCGACGGGGACACTCCTTTGAGAAGTCGTCACCACCACATAACAGACAAGGGTATTTAGCCTTCCTTTTCCCTATGTTGTTGTTATTATTGGTTGATGGTGGGGTCTCCTGCTGGTTTCCAGGTTTTTTATTTCGATTTTTACCTTTCTTTTTATTACCCGAGGTTTGAGTACTTTGAATAGAATTGACCTCAGCAGAAACCTTAGGAGTCGAAGGAGTAGTGGTTTGTGTTTGCTTGTCAGGTGTCACTGCGGATGGGGACTATATTGAACCAACAATCCCATCAACAGGTTCTTCTGCTGATGGCTTGGTAGGGTCAGTTATGGGGCGAGGAGCTTGAGGAATCCGGTCATAAAGAGTCCTGAACTGGGAATAGACCAAGACTAGGTACTGATCCCGACTAGTAGCCTGCTCTTCGGTAACGACACCACCCATGGCCACATCTCGGGCAATAGGAGGCAACAAGGACTTAGTGAACCAATCAGCTAACAACTGATCCAGAATAGGGGCCTTAATAAGCCTTCTTTGCCTTCTCCACTCATGAATATGATCAGAAATGTGAGTGGAGGTGTTTTGTCGTAGAGAAGTTAAAAGATCAGTGCCCATTTCATAACGAATAGGGAGCTGAAAGTGCGTAAGAAATATGGTTGCCAACGAGCCAAAATCAACAAACGAGTGTTGTGGGAGTTCAATATACCACTTCGCGGCCATACCAGTCAAATTTCACTGGAAGAGTCGTAACCGAATAGAATCATCCATGAGGGAGTTTGAGGAACACCACAAATGAAAAATCATAACATGGTTTCGCGGATCTTCACCCTGATTCCCATCGAATTTTGGAATATCTGATGGTAACTTTACCGGAATGGGAGGCCATGAGGAATTGTGTTGAATGGGATCATTAATCAACTTGGAAAAATTAGGCAAGTCCAAATTTTCTAGGAAAGGTAACTGTCTATTGGTCTGCACATACGGGTAATATTGATATGGCATGTAATTACTAGTAGGGCCATAGGTAGAATGGTAAACAGGTTGCTGTGGGGAAGAACCAGTGGAAAATTCGCCCATGGGGGGTTGATTTCCAGAATTAGGACCACTAGGTCCACCAGGGTCTCCAGGAGGGGGACCACTAGAGTCACTGGGACCGCCAGGACCACCAGGACCACCAGGAGGCGGACCAACAGACCCTCCGGAACCTCCAGGAGGTGGGAAGCCTCCAGAGCCACCAGAACCACTAGGTGGAGGGCCACTAGACCCTCCAGAGCCATAAGGAGGAAAGCCACCAGGTCCCCCAGGACCACTAGGACCACCAGAACCATGAGGAGGAATGCCGGATCATCCGGGGCCATTAGGTCCCCCAGGGGGAGGACCTCCATAAGGTGGTCCTCCCGCACCTCTCATAGTATGTAAAGGTATCCCTCCCATGGATGGCATGTAAGACCAGTTGGGTTGCCCCCATGGCGTAAAAGTGTTGCTAGGGTATGGAATTCTAGTAGGATTAGATGGATGATTACCTACAGGTATTTGATAACCATAACCACTAGAAGATTGAATGGCAACAGGTTGTGCCCCCAAGGGATGACCTGAACTAGATGGGGGATTTACCACATTAGTGTGGCTGGGAGGGACAAAACCTATAGATGTTTCTATGTTAGAGTTCTGCTCTTGACTAGGTACAACTCTGGGATCAAATAACGTAGGTCATGCCGGGGGTTTCCCCTCGACATTCAAAGGTACTGAAGAAACATGAATTGAAGGTTGGGCCCCAGATGCAAAAGACCTGGGAGGATTTGGAACAGACATAACGTAAGAGGTGAGAGGGGTGGAAATTTGACCTGGGCTATGGGTTGTTAATGGATAATCTATAATCAGTTCAATGGGTCTCATGGAATCGGCTAGTGAATGATATCCCACAGGAAGGAATGTGGAACGAACTGGTGAAGAGCCTAATAGGTTGTCAATCTGCTTTTCTACCTCCTGTGCATGGAGGATAGCAGCACGGTATTGCTTGCATTCTTCTTCACTCTTAGGAGAACTTACATGGGTTCCAAATGAGGCAATGGCCTGTCCGATAGGTGTCTCCCAAAAAGGAGCATTAGGACCAAAGTCCGGATGGGTATCATCAACATGACCTTTCGCGGGAGGATGGAATGATGAATCTTCCTAGGAAGGTTGTTGAACCAAGGGTGGCGAGCATGAATAATATGGTACTCCACTTTCCACCACCACATTATCTCCCACTTGGGAGGTGGTAGCAGCTCCTTGGTCGATAGCTTCCATTGGATTTTCTTCTGAAACAGAAGTAAAATCAGGTGGCAAGCCCCGTACTCTCCTGGACCGTCTTAATTCAGCCAGTGTGTATAATTCCTATCTAACCTATGGTCTGAAAATCTAGAAAAAACACACCAAAAGACGTCCCTACTCAAACTATAGGTCAAAACAAGCAGACTTAAAATGACAGGAGGAGTTCAAAAGTCAGGTCTCTCACTAGGATTGTCAAGCAGGTGCCACTCACGATATACCTCGAGGGTACGTGAGTAGTAATCTCCCCAAATGCTGTTTTCGGTGTATGGCTCCAAACAAGACGACCAAAGGGCTTTTCTCAGATAGATAAGGTACCCTAGTGGGGTCTCCTGATATACTCAAGGTACGTGGGAGCTTGAATCGGTAGTAGTGCTGTCTAATGCATAACCGTACACAAGGGGCCTTTCGATATACAATCGAGTACGTGAAGTACCTTTCTATATACCTCAAGGGTATGTGTAAGGCCGTTCGATATACAGACGGTACGTGGAAGAACCATGGAAGTCCCGGAATATAATGCTGACAAATAACGACAACTCCTACGTTTTACGACGCTCGAATACGTCTCTAACCTATCACTCAAGTTACTACATAAATTTTAACCTACAACTACCATTAATTCTAACTTGTACGGTTAGGTGAGTGCATGATGTTCTAACAGAAAAGTAAAACCATGCAATATGCTTGTGCAAATGTTCACTTTACCGTTCAATATGCCTACTTACGGGAGGGAAGAGAGTGTTTTTCTTTTTGTTTCAAAACCAAAAATCATTCCAATAAACAGTCATGAACATCAAATCAAAGACAAGAAAACACTTTTACAAACCAAATTCTTCTTTTCAAAAGCAAATGGGAAGGGTGAGAATCTCTTTTCCTAAAAGAACAACACCAAGCACACCTATATGCCAATGCACTCTAACTTTTCAAATTTCTTAAAAACATAAGCAAATCTAACTTAAAACTACCATTTTTTTAATATTTTGATCGAGATAGTCCTATATGCATGAGAGATGAAAGATCATAAAGGTCCTGAAATCTTATGAAGCCAATCATAAAACCCAAATCCAACGCTCAAATATGATGTCCTAATCTCAAGCAAAACTTTTCTTTTTTGAAGGGAAGAAAAATAAGTTTACTATGCAAGCAAGAAATGAAATCTAGAAGCTAATCTAGTGTTCTTCTTTCAGTATATGCAATGAAAAGAGAGTTCAATGAACACCCTAACTTTCAGAAAACAAGAAATCCTTCTTTAAGCACAACCAACAAGCAAGAAGCGGGTGAACAATAAAAAAGACTAAACAAAATTTTGAAATTCCACTCAAATCAATCTTAAACCATCAAAGCAGCAAGCCACACACATTAGATTCAATAACACATGCCTGATAACAGAACTGAAAGCAATCAAAATTCCAAATTTTTACAAAGAAAAACGAGGAAAGAGAGTTTTGGACTAATGCCTACCTGGTACCTCGCTTCGTAGGTGTTGTAAGAGCGTCTCCAAAGTAGCACCCCTCCTTGCAAACCAGATACATGTGGTGTCACCGCTTACTACCCACTGTGTTCAGGCAGTGGCACTGCTCTTCGTACAAAGCATTACCGTGGTTCCTTGTAGATGGCCAAAACAAGAAAGAGAACAATGGATCAGATAAAAAAAGACTAGATCAAGGCAAATACTATCGAATTGAAAGTGGTAACAGAGCATAAAAAACCGAAATGACTCAGATCTGAGCAGATCTGGAAATTTCAAACCCAAATAATACAAATTAGAAAGTAGATCTGACTGAAAAGAGTTGAAGAAAATGGAGCTTGGGTTCAAACAAGAGTTGCAGACTGAGGACGATCAGAACAACTGAATACAACTACTCCCCAGCGGAGTCGCCGGATTTGTTGACCGAAATATTTCACCTCATAGAGGCTGATAACTCTCCTTAGACGCTGTAGATATCTGGAATACAAGGCTTTGATAGTTCACCTGTGTACCCGCAAAAGAGTTCAACACGAAACAAATCAAAGCAACCAGAATATGATCTACTAATCTATGCTAGTGACTAAGGAATCTAGCAATATATACCTGAAATCAAACATCAACAATATATATGGGACATAAAATCAACTTGCATTAGAAATATGAAGAAGTTTACAACCAAGCCTTAGTTTTGACATGCATCTCCATGAAACTAGCTCTTCATCCCCAAAAGCTCTAACTCTAACTCTCTATGCTCTCTCCAAATGATCTTGGGCCAAGAATCAATCCACCAGCATAACAATACCTTCAATGTTCTCCCCTCAACCATGGATATGAGCTCATATTTATAGGGCTTTAATGGATAGAGATGGTTGAGAAATTAGTGGGTGATGTGGCCTCTAAGATCCTAGGATGAGGGATCTCGAGCTCAACCAACCCACAATAGTAGGGATAAGGGAGTACATGAGGCTTATCATCTAGAAGCCTCATGAAACTTCTCTTTTTCCCTTTTTACCCAGGGTACCGCGCTTCTCCTTCTATGACAGAGCAGTTCTGGTAATAACCGCCTATGGACCAAGGGTAACAGGCGGTGGTACCGCTTGTGGACAACCGATGAAAAGCGGTGCGAGTAGGTGTACTGCTCCTGGACAAAGGGGCATGTGAGATGCTGGGAATTTGTATGACAGACTGATAAAAAACCATTTAGTCTTCACTCTAGAAGCTGGGATTCAGGGCAAGTAGGTATGTCAAAGGTCTTATCACATGATGGTGACAGTATTTTGGTATAACAGGATGGATGGGTGTATGGATGATATGGATGAATGTTGTATTGGCTAAAAATTTGCATGATGCATAAGAATTTGTCATTATACATGTGTTCTATAAAACGGTTCTAACCATGAAATTGGCGCATTTGACTTGTAGGAAAGGTCTTGTACAACTGCTTACAAGAAAAGAAGGATGAGACTTGTTCTAAAGAACAAGTGATGACAATTCAAGATTCACTCCAATAAACATGAATCTGAAGCTCCCAAGGTCAGAGACACCGTAACGAAATAAAGAGCTTTAGAGAGTGGTAGATCCACCTCGAAAGATGAAGACCTTGGGTACGAGAGATAACTCAAGATGAAGAAGAGTATGGAGAGACTTCTAACAGGCCTTAGACACACTCTAGTTGTGTAACATAGTTGGGTGACATCATTGATGTTACAGAGAGAAATTCCTATGGATTGGGGTACCACAACAAACATATTAACTCCAGAAATCAATCCTTTCCTATATGCAGAGAAACCAAACATCTAACACTAAAGGATCTCGATTCGTACCTTATTCCGGACGGTTGATGTATATCTCCGTTGAGATTTTCCACTCTTGCTTGTATTATCAATTTGCTTCCTCAACATTCAACAAACAAGACAAGCATGCTATATATAATTGTGTTAGACCTACTCTAGCATATATAATCAATAACATATAAGCATTTAAAAGCATCCATGGATCAAATACTCATTTAAATACACATTATTGGACAGGAAAATATATTTATATTGATATAAAACAAAGATTACAATAGTGACAACCTCTGTCGGCACGTTTGCGAATCGGAGAAACTGAGTCTACCACTTGGGCCTCCACCACTTCAATCCTCCATCTCTCGATAGCAAGCTCACAAGCAAAAGGCAAGCTTGGGAAGAACACAAAGTGCTCCAAGGGACAAAGGGATACAGACTCAAGTATAAGCTCCGGCAACAATGGACTATAGTTTTCTTGCTTTTCAATTCCTTCCCTTTCAATGTATCCAAAGGGTTCCTTATATAGCTCTTCAATGGGGTAATGGAAGGTCGAATCCGAGCAATCTCAAGGCATATGGAAGGCCAAGAGACAAGTGACTCGGATCCACGTCAAGGAAAACTCCAAAATCATTTGGCCTTTTGCACACATCCCAATGTACGCGGGTTTAAGGGTCAAGTCCACGTATATACGTGATAAAAGGATTAAAAGTCACGTAAGGTAATTATTGCATGTTTTTAGGGATGATATTGGAAACATCAAAGGTATAAAAATGGTCCATGGGGTCTAAAGAGTCTGCATAGGGACAGGGAAGGCCATAAAGGTGTGATCCACCATGTGTGGTAAAATCAGCTGTAACAATTGATGCTAACCTTTCCAGCTATGAAAGAAGCTATGATCAAAGAGTAACATTTGATCATGGGGAATGATGTCTACGATATGGTTTCGAGACCTGAAGGGAAGTCCGTAGTGTCTTCCATATGAATTTACAAGAACAAGTGTACAAAGCAAGGTTTGTGGTTTGCCTCAGAAAAAATAGACTATGGAATGATATACTCTATTGACCATACACACTTCTCCAGTAGAGGTATATATCGAGCAGAGAACCACCTGTACAGAATATGCTTTGTACGAGATCAGAAGGCACCCATAGAAAAGCACACCCAGGAGCTTGACAGACCACCTAGAGTGATGAATATTTTAACCTTTGCTATAAGGTTGAAGATGGAAACCTACAAAAGACAACAAGATCACATATGGGTGCATGAGGAACTTTTCAACAAAGTTCAAGATAAAGGGATCTTGGTAAATTGAAATAGATACATAGTAGCATATAATGCTACCTGTCACTCTAGTACAGAATGAAGAGGGAAGATGATGCTCCGCTTCAGGGGGAGTGACTACAGAAAATATCTAAGTTTGACATGGTATGACATGATGGACAACTTCCTGATAGGCTGAGACTTTACCAAGAGTAAAGTGGGTTCAAACCTTCAAGGTTGAATGCATAAGACTAGGATATGTTGATGACCTAACAGAATGATGGAAGAATACCAGAATGATGTTTGGGATATAGTAACCAAACTGGAAAGCAAGAGCGTGGTATCTTCCAAGTGGACTTGTTAGACAAAACATGTTGCTGATGGAAGGAAAGATTTGTGGATAGAGGATTCTCTCAGAGAGAGGGAATTGATTATGAAGAGACACTTGCTCCAGGAAGCAAGGTACACTTCCATCAGAACTATCATGGCACCTGCTTCCATGATGAAGTGAGATCTACACCAGAAGGATGTAAAGAAAACCTTCCTGAATGATATGATTGACGAAGAGGTTTACATTGAACAACCACAAGGATTTGAATTTGAAGACAGATGGACTCACATATGCAAGTTGAAGAAGGCCCTGTATGGCATGAAGAAATCTCCTAGAGATTGGTATGGAAGGATAGATAGTTTCTTGACGATCTTGGACATTACCAAGAGCAAATTCGATCCTAACCTTTACTTCAAGGTTATAGAAGATGAACCTATCATACTATTACTATATATGGATGGCCTATTTCTGACAGGGAATGAGAAACAAATCACATATTGCAAGAAGAAGCTAGATGAAGAATTTGAGATGAATAGATATTGGATTGGTGCTTTATTTCCTCAGTTTGAAAGTATGGCAGAACTCAGAAGGAACCTTTCTCAATCAGGGAAAGTATGCAGTGGAAATTTTGAAAAGATTTGATATGTTGGAATGTAAAGCCATGGCCCACCCATGGATTCCAACCTGAAGTTGTTAGTTGATGACTCGTCAGAGTGAGTGGATGTTACTCAATATAGATAGATTATTGGGTCATTGATGTATCTAACAAATACCAGACCAGACATTTGTTTTTTTGTGAACACCCTAAATTAGTATCTAGTTCAACCTAGACGTGTTCACCTGATAGTTGCAAAACATGTGATGATATATCTGAAAGGGACTATAGACTTTGGTCTATACTATGATGGAAACCATGATTATAGATTGTATGGCTATACAGATGTGGATTGGGCTGAAAGTGTCTCAGACAGGAAGAGCACATCAGGTGGATGCTTTTGTTTGGGGTCTTCTATAATTTCATGGTTTAGCAGGAAACAATCCAGTATTGCTCTTAGCATGGCTAATCAGAATACATAGCATCTTGCTCTGCTAGTTGTGAAGCCATATGGCTTCGGAAGGTGATGTCAGGTTTATTGGATACCACACTAATTCTATGTGAGAACCATAGTTGTATAAAGATGACATAGAACCCAGTGTTCCATTGAAGCACATAGAAATACGCTATTTCTACATACGAGATAAGATACATATGATGATGTTTCAGTATTCCCATACCGAAGATATAGATGATGTTTCATTATTCCCATACTGAAGATATAGATGATGTTTCAGTATTTACATACTGTAGATGCAGATGATGATGCTTTCAATATTTCTATACTGAAGATATAGATGATGATGCTTTCAATATTCACATACTAGAGATACAGATGATTATAGTTCAATATTCACATACTGGAGATACAGATGATGATAGTTTAGTATTCACATACTGAAGATGTAGATGATGATGGTTCAGATGATGATGTTACAAGATGATGATTCAACACTAAGGTGTTGACGAAGCCTCTGTCTCGGGTAAAGTTCAAACACTTTCGAGACAAGATTGGTGTTGTTCAGAAAGACCTTCCTCGAAAGGGGGAGCAATGATGTAGTAGTGAGATTGTATCATCCCAGGACATTTGTCTAGAAGTGATATGGTGACTCCGGTCCTCGAGAATGAAGAGGGATTGTATCATCCCGGGAGATTTGTCCAGAAGTGATTCGGTGACTTCAATCCTCGAGAATGAAGAGGGATTGTATCATCCTGGGACATTTGTCCAGAAGTGATCCGGTGACTTCAGTCCTCGAGAATGTGGTAGGATTGTATCATCCTTGAAATTCCGTTCAGAATGTATCTGGAGGATTCGGTCCCTGAGAATGTGGTGGGATTGCATCATCCTTGAACCTCAGTTTAGAAAGGTATCAAGAGGCTTCGGTCCCCGAGAATGTGGTGGGATTGCATCATCTCTGAACTTCGGTTCATAAAGGTATCCAAAGGCTTCGGTCGTCGAGAATGTGGTGGGATTGCATCATCCCTGAACTTCGGTTCAGAAAGGTATCCGGAGGCTTCGGTCCCCAAGAATGTGGTGGGATTGCATTATCCTTGAACTTCGGTTCATAAAGGTATCCAGAGGCTTTGGTCCCCAAGAATGTGGTAGGATCGTATCATCCTTGAACTTTTGTTCAAAACGAATCCGATGACTTCGGTCCTTGAGAATGTGGTAGGATTGCATCAGCCTTGGACTTAGGTCCTAAAGTGATCCGTAGACTTTAGTATTCGTACTGTGGATTGTAGGTTGTTGTTGATGATGATGATGATACTAATCGAAAGATCAGTGTGATGGTGATGATTTTACCGATAAAAAGATCAGAGTGTGATGATGATGATGTGACTGATTGAAAGATCAAAGTGTGATGATGATGTTGTTGATCGAACGTTCAAAGTATGATGATGGTGATGTTGCTGATCGAAAGTTTAGAATATGATGATGATGATGTTGCTAATTGAAAGTTTAGAATATGATGATGATGATGTTAATCGAAAGTTCAGAATATGATGATGATGATATTGTTGCTGATCGAAAGGTCAAAGTGCTGATGTTGTCGATCGAGCAGTCAAAGCGTTGCTACTAGTGAAGATTGAATATGAATACTATATGTTGAAGATGATGAAAAAGATTCTGATGATCTATAGATGTATCACCCTGATGATGTTGATGATTCCCTCTTTCTCCTATTGTTGTTGTTGTTGTAGAATACCCTTCTCGTTAAGGGGGAGTGTTGAATTATTGTAACTTTGGATAATATTCTAAATATATTTTTTAGTGGTCCCCAATGCTCCTATCGGGAGAATCACTTGTATTTCTTTGTACCTCGATGTTCCTATCGAAATAATTATTAAATGTCATGAGGAAGTCCCCTCCGTTGTAAGTTGGGTCATTAATACCCTAGTTGTGGTTACTCGAGCGTACATAATTGAGTCAAATATTAAGTGAACGAATGAATATAAATAGAGGGAGGTGCTCCTCATTTGAGACACACTTACTCACTTGTGTAGCGCATAAGAGAGAGAGAGAAAGAGCTGTAGCTAGAGAAGGAGGAGGATCAATTTTGGGTTTTACCTTTTATCTTTGGGGCATCTATATTGAGGAAGCTTTTGCTGGGTTTTTCCCATTAGGGTTTTCCCAGGATAAATATTTGTGTTCTTTTTTGTGTGGTTGTGCTTGTCTATCTTTCAGTGATATTTTGGCTTATGGTTATGCTATTATGATGCTAAATGTTTTAAGATATGATATAACCATTAAAAACTCCACATTTTGAAGGACGCCCATAAAATCAATCTGGACAACACACTTGTCTCATTCTCGTCCATAGATGAAAAATCATGGATGGTAGTCCACCCAAAAATTCTAAGAAATAAACACATATCAGTGTAATTAGCTAGATGCCAAATTGCCCAATGGAAGAGTTTATTAGGAGTTCAAATGATTTTATTAGGAGTTCAACTCTTACATGAGTGCAGATTAACTAGACTCCTAGATGCCAAATGTACTTATACTAAGCCTTAAGCGTTTAGAGTTGAAGTTAAGCTAATAGTTGTAGAATCAAAGGAGTTAACCTAATATTTATATCTAATAGTTAAGCTAATAGTTATCTAATATAATTGTGATTAGAGTTAAAGTTAAGCTAATAGTTGTATATCTAATAGTTAATTTAAAAGTTAATATATCAGGAATTGTAGTTCAAGTAAAAGTTATGATTGGAGTTGAAGTTAAGCTAATAGTTGTATCATCGATGGAGTTAAGCTCATAGTTGTATCTATTAATCAAATATTTGTATCTAATAATCGAATAGTTGAAGTTGAAGCTTAATTTTTCCAACTAATAGTTGTATCTAATAGTTGCAGGTCAAGTAAAATTCATGATTGGAGTTGACATTAAGCTAATAGTTGTATCAACAATGGAGTTAAGCTCATAGTTGTTTCTACTAGTACACTCACATAGTTTGTGGTTGGATCACATCGATAGGGATCAAATGGTTGAGAGATAGGGATGGAATGGAAGACAGTTTGGGATTTTTTTTTATTCCTCATATTCTTCTAGTTAAAAAGGTTCAACTCTGAGTTATCCATATGTAGCTACATGTTATTACCGACATTCTTCCTGTTATTTCTTTATCAACTATATATATATATATATATATATATCACATTCTTCTAGTTATCTTCCATGAATTGTTGGTTGTGCATTAATCAACTATGAGTTATTCATGCGTCGCTACCAGTTATCCATTCATTAGCTACCAATTATATATATATATTGTTTACTTCCTTATATATTGTTTACTTCTAATTTTGAACGAATGCCATAGAATCAATCTCGACAGTACACTTGTGTTATCCTTGTTCATAGATGAAAAAACATAGGCTCTACTCCACCCCAAATTTCAAATAAAAACGCCTATCGACGTAATTAATCAAATAGTTGTATCTAACAATTGAATAGTTGAAGTTGAAGTTTAATTTTTCCAACTATCACGAGCTGTACTTATCAGATGTTAACTAAGCTATTTTTGATTTTTTTTGAAATTATTAATTATGAATTTTGGATGATGCCCATAGAATCAATATGCACAGTACACTTGTCTCATTATCGTCCGTAGATGAAAAATAATAGATTATAGTCCACCCCAAAATTCTAAGATATATACGCCTATCGGCATAATTATTTTTCACAAAAATTGAAACTACCCATACGTGCATTCTTTTAAAACTATATATATAATCCTTATAAGAATAAAACAACGTATCTACATATGAATATCATAAAAATTAAAAATCAACGGTATATCCATAACCATGTGAATCTAATCACACATGTATATATATATGTATGGTTTTCAAAATCAATATGAATATCTTAAAAATCAACAATAGATCCATAACCATATGAATCTAATCACATATGTATATATATGTATGGATTTCAAAATCGATACTGCATATACATTTTTCTTGAAAGTCAACAACATATACACATATTTATTTTTCAAAAAACAAGATAGCATATACATAATTATTATACATGAATTAACACATCTATATTCCAAAATAGTAGTATTCTCAATTGCTTAAAACTAAATTACAATTAACAATAATTTAATATCCAACAGGTCTCAAGTTATCAATTTATAATAGCAGATCGAGTAATTGGAATCAATTTAATAGATAATTACACTGACTTGAAACCTATTGTTGCATAATACCAAAGGTTATGGAGAGTTGTCAAAGTCTCGCTGCAAGTCCACGCTTCGATTTCCAAATGTTGAATGCCCACTGGAAACCAACCTACCACTCCTTAAGAGTACTCTTCTTCCCTAGGACCCCCGAGCCACAATGGGGATGAATGATATAGATTCACTAGCATAGTCAAGGGACATAGATCTCACTAAAAGGGCTCCCAACCTCATTCTTCCAATGACGAACTACGCTCGTAGCAGTCATTGACTACAAATTGACATCGTCTATGCCATCCAACAATAGGAAAAATAAGTGTGTGAGCTTCATGCTCACCTCCTATCCTTATAGCATTGAGAACCTTGCCATGTGTCTCTCACATGCAAAATTAGGAATTTAGTAATTTCTTTGTATTTTATTACTCACCCAGTCATGTGTCACTTTTCTCACTCATTCATATTTTTCCATGTATTTAGTAAGATTTACCTCACTTACTTTCCTAGATTCATTCTGAGATTAATGACTTACACTACGCAGATAATCCAAAAAATGATATATCATCACTCTCAGATGTTTCCTTTGATTTTTCCATTCCACCTAATTTGTGTTTGCATGTGCTTGGAGTTCACTAAGTCTTATTTTAATAATTTTCTTCATTTTCTTTATGCACAAGTTAATTATAATTGCAAATTATAAATTATGACTTTTTAAATTTGCTCATAATTGTTTAAAACCTTGTTTTTATTTCTTTTTAAAATAACATTCTTACTCCACAGTATTCTTACTTTATCGATGTGTTGCGTTACGATGAGCATATCAAGGGTGCCATGCTTCCTGCATGCTCTTCAAATATCCCCTTTTCAATGGTGGGGATTGGCGTGATGGATGAGACCATTTTAACTCAGTCATGTTGGCTCTACTGAGAGACTTGTGTTCTTGGGGAATAAGGGTTTGTCATTTTTGCACGCCCCCCAATTGATCATCATGAGCGACCAATTCTGCGGCCTACCCTCATGACAACATGCATTTTATCAGCAAAAGCCTCTCTCACTTTTCAACTCATTGCACGGAGTAATTACTAACCTTTCTACATCTTTTCCCATTCAACCCCGTTTCCTTTATGTGTACCGACTAGCAATCACAATCCTACCCCTACACATGAAAACACGACGTGCATCAAATCACTCTAAGCATAAACATAACCTATCAAATTATACCATGTTAACATCACCTGTCGTGGATACTTGACTCAATTTGGTGTTTGTGTAGTATCAATGCAACCTTGCATCACATGTACTTGTCTTTCCCTACCACACATGACAACCCGTTAAAAGTACATGATACATAATGGATAAACACAACTGCAACCATTTAACCTTATTTTTATAACTTTATGGAAACACAATCATCTTATTATCATTCATCTCATTCATAACCAATAACTTAAAAACATTTAATTTATCCATATGGTACAAGTTTTCAAGTTCTAATGCCGAAGCGTTTCCACACATAGTCGGGTTATTCATTATTGAATGCCCTCAAATAATATCAAAATAATCAATGTTTGAATCCACACACACACACACAACTAGGTCAATCATAATCAAATTCCATCAAATAATAACATAGTATAATTGTCAAAGTCAACAGTAAAAGCTGGGCACTACTTAAACACAAAATCAAAGCAATACACAAGCAATAGAACCACAAAAAATTCAACACCATTACACAACAATATTTACCCTAGAAATGCAAATGAGAACCAACTTTAAAATGACTATGCTCATTCTTTTTTTTTTCTTTGTAAGTAGCAAGGTGCTTACAACTCAGTACGAGGGAGATGTGTAACGTTACATGCAATGAACTAACGTTATGTACCATTTTTTTTAATGTCGGCTCATAAGATAAAAAAGAAAACTGAATACAAAATAATTAAAAAAATCTATATTCGCTTATAAAATAAAAATGTAAAACCAAATAAAATGTCATTAAAAAATAACACCTCAAAAATTGGATTCCTCTCAATGCTAGATAGATCCACGTTTAAGATAGATCTATGCTAGTAAAAATCTACAAATAATCTAACTTTATAAGATGTAATTACCTTCTCCACAAAAATTTCCAATTTCCTTACTGATTTCTCCGTTTAAACCCCTCTTCGTTCTTGTACATGTGTTTAATATATAGTTTAAAACATTTGTGGATGGTAATTAGAAGGCTAAAAATCCTTACCCCTTCAAATCCTAATCTAGTTACTTTATTGCTAGATGGTTTCCTTATAATGATTAAATGTGAATAATGATCCATAGTGACGTAGTCACTTCAACACACAAAATTTCGGGAAGAAAGAATAATAAACTATATTGAGAACAAAAGTGTCCTTTGTTCTCATAATGCTCACAACATAAAATTAAATATTAAGACATTAGTGGCCCTTGGACTACCCAAGCCATGTTATGTTAATGATAAGCTAATAAGCTCATATGTGAGAATATGCTACTTAAGGATATCGAATAAATAAGTAATATTGTCGACCTTTGAAAGTGTGGCATCATGCACCCACATCATATAATACTTTGAAGGTTCTCATGACACCAAGAAAAGTATCATGCATTCACAAGTTCCTTTTTAAATCTAACTGATGATGAAATTCTTTCAAATCCAATAGCATAGATGCATATTCCTAAAATTCTAAGAGCTTATACGTTCTAATATCAAACCGTGTTTAGACAACCTTCATTTAAATTGAAGACGTTAAATCTAATAGCAATAATAATATTAATAAGATTAATATATTTGAAATATACCGATATGTATATATTTGAATTATTAATAGTTATCTAATAGTTAATATAATATAACTACGATTAGTCTTGGATGCGAGTGACATGGAGCATCAAGGAACACACGGCAGGGATGATGGGACTCCACAAGCCACGGTGCATCACAACCCACATGGACTTGCTGGCAGGGCTCTTCATGCCATTCAACCGACACCCCCTCAACTTCATGATGGGACACCACTCCACTGTCACACTATCACAACACCAGTACATGCCTCCTCCTCCTTCTAAACTTGTGGTGCTTCTAAATTCCCTCATATGATGTGTCCTCTCTGTAATCAAGGCCTGGTACGATGAGGTCAGCGCATTGATTGTTAGCCATAAATGGTAAGTGGTTTCGCACTAGGGGATTAAGTTCTCCAACTTTCGACCTTTTTCTCCATTTTCACCTCTGTTCCTCTCTGCCAACCTCCCGCAAGCTCCCTCACAATGCTATCTCCTGCAATTTCACCACCTCCTGCTCTCTGACTCTCCGGCTGCATTATGCCTCCTTGACAATGAGGCACACCCAGGCAAGGACGTGCCCATAGGGGCACTAACATTCCAAGGGCCATGCCTTTCAATGCTCAGGCCAACTTTGATGGCTTCGACATTGAAGTTCCAACTCCTCCGTTACCATGATTGATGATTGGGAAGACAAACTCACTAGTTCTCTTTCTGCAACCAATCGCCTTATCGAACGACACATGAATTATTGGGTGATCAAGAACCTGCTAACTCGCCTCATTCTCCGCTCTGCCAACCTCCAAGCTACTGCTCCCACTTCAAATTTTATCCTTGTCGGTTCTGGTATCCCCAGCACGGGTATCCCTGGTCCTTCTACTCCCCCTGCTCCTCTCGGCCCCACTCCTCCTCCACCCCTGCCATTCTTGTCCCTTCTCCATCATCGGATCCTATGGACGTCACCCCCCGGTCGCCCCCACCTTAGAGATGTTTCACCACTTATGTAGGCAAAGTTCCTCCTAGAGTTGATATCCCCAGGAAGACCAAGCCCCTGCCGGTCAAGCGCGCCGGTTCCAGCACCAAGGATGGCTCGAGCAACAACATAAAATCCAACAATGAGGACAGCTCCAACAACGATGTAGATAACACCAATGGCAAGGATGCGTCGTTGGGTTTCAGTTTCGGGACTCTCATAATCAGGGATCCCTTCATCAAATTCTAAACCAGGTTTTATGTTTCAGTCTCTCCGCTTTTTGACAAATCTCTTGGGACAGTCGTCTCCCATGGTTAGGCTTCTCAAGCTCAACTTGATGTTTTTTTTTATAAAAATCTTAAACTCTTTACTGTATGGATCTGTTTTCCCTTTAAAAGGGAGGATCACTTGGACTGCTCCAGTCTGCCTTTACCTCATGGGAAAACTGGTTCTTTTTCTTTGCTTTTGCTTGTCTGCAAGTCAAATACACTGCTATGTACTTTTATCTGTAACACTATTTTTTCTCAATAGAATAGATTCTGAACTTACAAAAAAAAAATATAACTACGATTAGAGTTGAAGTTAAACTAATAGTTATAAAATCATTGAAGTTAAGCTAATAGTTGTATCTAATAGTCAATTTAAAAGTTAATATATTAGCAATTGAATTTCAAGTTAAAGTCGTGATTGGAGTCGAAGTTAAGATAAAGTTGTATGTTACAACAATTAAATAGTAAATAAATAGGTTATAACTATTAGTAATAGTAAGCCTGAACCGATGTGGCTCATTGACGTTGATTGATATGAAGTCACTTGTTGTAAATGGAGGTCACGAGATGAAATCCCACTCGAGTTTACTTGTGTCCCATGTCTTACCGGTAGATGTGGGGTACCTAGGGGTATAGTGGTAGCGGGAATGGATCCCTGGACCTGTGTCAGGTGAGTACCAGGTAGCGGAAATGGATCCCTGGACCCGTGTCACGCGAGTACCAGCCCAGCCCCAGTTGCCGATTCCCCTAGTTATAATTTTATTATTATTATCAATAATAATTAATTATTAAATATAGTTATGAACATACATGTCTCTTCAATATTTGATGGCCAAGCCATATTTAAGGCGATCATATCCATTGTATTTTATCATCCATTCATATATTAATATTTATACATTATTATTGAGAAGATGGAACATCTTCCCCTTACAGACTCTCCATTACACTCTCCATTACACTGTATACGGTGTAAAATTGGTATCACAACAGATTCGCTCCTCCTGCACCGAGCTCAGATTTGGTTCATCCACTTACTTTCACCCATCACTCACCTCTTCTCCCATCTCACTCGTCTCTCTCCCCAGTGCACGCTCCTCTCTCCATTGCACTCCCTCACAACCAACCATCTCATCATCTCCCTTTCTGTGCTCACTAATCCTCTTCCCACGCCACTAGTCAACCCTCTTTCCACTGCGTACTTCCATTTTACTGCTTCCCACACCATTGCAAAAGAAACTACACCACACTCCCACCTCACTGCACGCTTGGCCATCAGTTATCCATTACGCGCCTTCGTCCATCACGTGCACCCCACTCTAACATCTGCTGCCTACAACGTGCTCCCATCCACTCTGCCTGCAACTCACACCTTCCCTCCATCGCTTGCCATCATTTACGTGCCTTCTCCTTCCTTCACTCCGCCCGTGACACTCCCACTTTGCAGCTGTCTTCTTTCGCTCCAGTCGTGCGTCTCCCCACCTCTCACAACCTCCTCTGCGTGCCCTTTCCCCATCCACTGCACACCTTCTCTTCCTGTCAGCACACCCTTCTTTCCCCGTCGACCTAGCTGCTCCATCTTCCCGCCTCCTCCCCTCGACGGTCCATTCCACGCCCTTGTCGTCCATCTCTGCAAACCCCAAGGCACTCCATCACCGGCCTCCGACCATTCCTTCGTCTGCTCACCATATCACGAGTACTCCTCATGCTACGACTCCTCCTATAGTTCGCTGGTCTAAATTCCTTCTTCTGCGTACCAATAATTATTCACTCGTATACTCGTTCCAAAACGTCCCAATCTCCCCTCCACGTTGCGTCCACTCCTCACTTGCATTTCATTTCCACGTAAATCCCTACCTTATATATTTTTGAAAAAGTTTTAATAAAAAAAAACAATATTATTATTATTTGAATTATAATGATACTTACTATTATATAATTTTATCCTATCAAAGAATAGAAGACGGCATACAAAAAAGAAAAAATAAGTCAACTTAAAAAAATCCATTAAAGGGAACTACATTAGGGTTATTATACCCTCTAAGCCTAGTTTAATATATATATAACTTTCTAACTTTGGAAGTCAAAAGTGTTTGGTACAACATCCATGGCATCTTATAGTGACGAGTTCATAAATATATTTGAGAAAATCCTTAAGGATATAGATGAAATAAAGAAATCTATTGACGAAACTTTTAAAGAAAATGAAGATGGATGTGAAAATCACGTAGAACAAACCACCCAAGCTAATGTAAGAGATGAAGATACAATAGACTATTATGTCATTTCCGATGAGAGTAATTGCATCAATCAAGATATTGTGCAAGACAAAGATATGACATACCCTAGTAATGAAGAAAATGACAAAGAAATATTTGACAAGGAGAAAGATGATCCGAACCAAGATTGTGATAAGAGATAATCGATGTTACTAACAATAACGATGATCAATGCATTGACAATAATATCACAATAACAAACACACGAAGGACATATGTCATCACAAGGACTTCTATAAAGAACATCAAGAAAATCAACTATAATATCTATCAGACACAAGATAAGACTAGTGTTATTATGAGCATTATAAGCACAAAGACCTCGTTCAAGGGAACCACCACAAAATATGTTGGGAATAACAACACGAAAATAGTTAAGGTTGTCATGTATGTTGAGTATGTTAAATTGATGACAAACATAGTTAAAAGAAGCAATCACACAAGTGGAAAAAGCGTAAACAAAACTTCACCAAGTTCATACTTAGTGCAAATACTAAGACAAACTAATCGAAATGAAGCAATGGTTGTAATCAAAATCGCATCTCTCAAGTCACCAGTGCGACACAGAGAAATAGGTTATAACCACTAGTAATAGTAATTAATTATTAAATATAGTTATGAAGAGAAATGTCTCTTCAATAGTTGATGGCCAAGCCATATTTAAGGCGGCCATATCCATTGTATTTTATCATCCATTCATATATTAATATTTATACATTATTATTGAGAAGATGGAACATCTTCCCCTTTAGTATTCGGATACGGATTCTCCATTACACCGCATACGGTGTAACATTGTATCATCATTAAAGTTAATCCAATAGTTGTATCTAATAATCAAATAGTTGTACATCATCGTGATTGGAGTTTTAATTACTAAGTTGAAGTTGAAGTTTAATTTTTCCAACTATCACGAATTGTACTGATATCATGTTATCTAAGCTATTTTATTTTTTATTTTTTCGAAATTGTAAATTATGAATTTTGAACGATGCCCATAAAATCAATCTAGATAGTACACTTGTCTCATTCTCGTCCATATATGAAAAATCATAGATGGTAGTCCACCCCAAAATTCTAAGATACAAACACACATCAGTGTATTTAGCTAGATTCCCAATTACCAGATGAAGGATTTTATTAGGAGTTCAAACGATTTTATTATGAGTTCGACTGTTACACGAGTGCACATTAGCGAAACTCCTAGATGCCAAATGTACTTATATTAAGCCTTAAGCGATTAGAGTTGAATTTAAGATAATAGTTGTAGAATCATTGGAGTTAAGCTAATATTTGTATCTAATAGTTAAGCTACAAGTTATCCAATATAACCGTGATTAGAGTTGAAGTTAAGCTAATAGTTGTAGAATCATTGGAGTTAAGCTAATAGTTGTATCTAATAGTTAATTTAAAAGTTAATATACCAGCAATTGTAGTTCAAGTAAAAGTCATGATTGGAGTTGAAGTTAAGCTAATAGTTGTATCATCAATGTAGTTAAGCTCAGAGTTGTATCTATTAATCAAATAGTTGTATCTAATAATCGAATAGTTGAAGTTGAAGTTTAGTTTTTCTAACTAATAGATGTATCTATTAGTTACTTTAAAATTTAATATATTGACAATTGCAGTTCAAGTAAAATTCATGATTGGAGTTGACATTAAGCTAATAGTTGTATTATCAACGGAGTTAAGCTCATAGTTGTATCTATTAATCAAATAGTTGTATCTAATAATCGAATAGTTGAAGTTGAATTTTAATTTTTCAAACTATCATGAACTGTACTTATCAGATGTTAACTAAGTTATTTTTTATTTTTTTTTAAAATTATTAATTATGAATTTTGGATGACGCCCATAGAATCAATTTGTACAGTACACTTGTCTCATTATCGTTCATAGATGAAAAAACATAGATGGTATTCCACCCCAAAATTCTAAGTTATATACTCCCATCAATGTCATTAGATAGATGATCAAATACCAGATGGAGGAGTGTATTAGTGTTAATATTCCATATACTAAGATAGATATCATTAGTATTCAATTCAATTTCACAACAATAGCATATACATGATCACTAAAAGAAGTAAAATCACAAGATAGACACCGATTTATCCTGGGAAAACCTCTAGGGGAAGAAAACCCAACAAAAATTCCTATATGTATCAAACGTACAAATACAAAACTCCAAACAGGTGCTCCTTATCCTTGCAAATCTCTCTCTCTCTCTCTATCCTATGTGCAATACACAAGTGAGTGCGTGTTTCCAGATGAGGAGCCAACCACTTGTATTTATACTTTATCTTCCAATTGATTTTTTCCCTAACTAGGTCGGCCCCGAAAAACTTATTGGGCCGACTTACCTAGGAAGACACAAAAAAATATAATATTACTTTCTGGAGGGTTCTATTGAATCGAATTATAACGAAGGTTTTACCTCATGAATCGATGATGAACAAATACAATAATAACATCCCTGCGGAGGAATAAAACATATCTGATAGATTACAACAATAAAATACATTTAGAATATTCTTCGAAGTTACAATATTTCAACACTCCCCCTTAATGAGAAGAGTATTCTACTAACAACAACAACATCAACTGTAGGAGCAAGGAGAGAGAGAGTATCATCAACAACATCAAGGTGATACATTTATATTTCATCGAAAGTTTTCTTCAACAATCATCTGCAACTAGAACAATTACTCGAACATCTTCAACATCTTCAATACTAGAGCATCATCTTCTACATCACTCAGTATTCATCTTTGATCTTCATCTTCTACAACACTCAATCACTCGATCATCTACACTAACACTTGCTATTTCGATCAACAACAACATGATCAACAATACTTGAACTTTCGATCTGCAACAACATCACTTGCAACAACACTTGATCTTTCGATTAACAACAACATCATCTGCAACAACATAGCCTGCAATACACATGATCCAATTATGGGATGATCAATCCCTTTCACTTTAGGACATAAGTCCAAGGATGATGCAATCCTATCCACATCATAGAGACAAAAGTCTGCAGATCACTTTAGGACTAATGTCGAGGGATGATACAATCCCACCACATCACAGAGACAAAAGTCCACGGATCACTTTAGGACTAATGTCCAAGGATGATACAATCCCACCACATCATAGAGACAAAGGTCTGCGGATCACTTTAGGACTAATGTCCAGGGATGATACAATCCCACCACATCACGGAGACAAAAGTTTGCGGATCACTTTAGGACTAATGTTCAGGAATGATACAATCCCACCACATCACAAAGACAAAATTGTGTGGATCAATTTAGGACAAATGTCCAGGGATGATACAATCCCACCACATCATCACTTTAGGACTAATGCCCAAGGATGATACACTCCCACTACAACATCATCAACCACATATTGAAGACAAAATTCTACAGATCACTTTAGGAATAATGTCAAAGGATGATACAATCCCATTGCAACATCATCATCATTGCTCCCCCTTTCGAGTAAGGTCCTCCATTGCAACATCCATAACAAACTATCATACACTAGCGTGTATCCTAAATCATTAAGAATGTTAATAAATGAACATCAAAAGATGCTTTCTTTTGTCAAAATATGTTTTTTTATTGGTTAGAATTGCTCACATCCTATTGAAAATATTATTTTTTATTGTAAAGTAGTTAAATGAGTCTACTCACCGAAAATATTTGAGCCCGAAAAAAGGAAATCAGGACAATTTCTGATAAAAAATATAAGTTAACCGACCGTTTTCTTAAAGCAAGCATAGTCACCCAACCGAAATTTCCAACCCACGGTGAGTTTAACGTAGGTTAAGCATATGGAGATTTGAAATTGCATTAAATTAGCACCGTTAATAACAATCTTGGTAGTGTAAGACATGCCAGGAATGGGTGGCGCAGTTATGATATGAGCCGCCTTTAGATCTACATGGTGGAATGAAATCAATTGAGCATCCATGATCGATTGAGCATGGCGGGTATTTTCAAAAAATTTCATTTCTCATGAATTTGAATGAGTGATTTTTATAACAATGTGTTTTTTTTTTGATTGCCTGGTGTTTTGGACTACCTGGTACCCTGCAACATAACCAAACAAACATATAACATAATTCTTATTATGTAAAAACATCCTGTGGATACCTTCAGAATATTAAATTGGAATAAGAAGCAACATTACCTGATGAGACTCCTTTGGTGTGAAGTCTACCAACCTTGACTCATCCACACAAAATCATATTATTCTAACTTAGGTACACTTGCATTGTACTTCATCCCGTCCCATCCTTATCTCAAGTGATAGTAAATTGCACTTGCATGTCACTTTTGTTGATGGTTAAAAATGGAAAGAATCCAGACAATAGCATATAGAATAAGATTGTAATGAATGTGCTCTAAAAAATTATGTAGAATGCACTTGACTGATATGACATTGTGATATGGATTTTCTTTATTAGTTGCTCATATAGCTTTGATGTCAATGTTACAGTCTGTTAATGTGATAGCTGTTAAGATCAATATGTGTACATTTATCCACTAATGAAGCTGTTATCTATTTTGGGAAAGCTGTTAATTCGTTTCTACAGCCTACTGTAGTCTCAAAGGTTGTTTTTTTCATTACTGTTCAATTTGTCTTTCACTTGGTTTTTGACATTGTTGTTTAGTTTGTCTTTCAATTTTTCTTTCACTTGGTTTTTGACATTGTTGTTTAATTTGTCTTTCACTTGGTTTTTTACATTGTATTTTGTACACCATCTTCTTGAATTTATAAATATTTCCATGTTCTACAACTAGTTTTTATTTTTATTTTTTATTTTTTATTTTGGTTCAAAAAGTGCCTCATGTATGCATTTTTACAGAGCATAGGATTTTTAGTCTTAAAATGATTATATCAACATTTTTGACCATGAATATACCATGAATTTATCATAATAAAGAGTATCATAGTATAGGCATTAAACATATACTTATTCATAATTTATAGGTATTTCAGTGAAATTGAAATTAATCACTAAAATCCTAATTTGTTATGTAAAAAACATAGTGTTAGTCTACAAAAATGGGCTTAACAAAATGCACTCACAGTCCATACATATATTATTAATTTAAAGTAATACCATGGGATTGAAGATAGATATATGTTTGAAAAAAACCTCTTTCAATTTCCTAAAATTATGTTTCATTTTCCCGTAGTTAATTTGACAAAATAACAAATTTTATGTTTGGAACCAAGTCTTGCCATGTTCATAAAAATGCCCGCCTAACTGTCACTATTGAGTATTTTTGAGTAATTTAAGTTGAAATGGTGTGGTTTACTATTTTCCACCTTACTGTACATATAGGTTTTCAATTTGGGCTCCAAAAGTGTCTACAATGTCATTTTTGTAGAGAAGGAGATTTTTAGACTTAAAATCAGTCAGCAAATTTGACCATTCATATATTATGACTTTATTATAGTAAAGAGTATCGTACTTTATGCATTAAAGATGTACATATTCATAATTTGTAAGTATCTTGGTCAAATTCAAAATTAATCAGTAAAATCCCGAGTTGTTATGTAAAAAACAAAGTGTAAATCTGTAAAACTAGGATTACAAAAATGCACGCCACAACCTGGGCTTAGAACACCAGGATAGTATCCTACTTATATAATACTATAAGTATTATACATGTATGAATTATTATATTTTATAAGTAGCATTGTCATAATTGGAAAATAATGTCTAAATTCATAATTTTGTTTTGTATAAACATAGTGTAAATATGTAAAAATGAGCTTAGAAAAATGCTTGCAATAATGTTTTTAGAGGTATTTTTTAAAACCTAATGCCATATACATGGAGATATATATAATATGGACCAAAAACTCCTTCATAATTTTTAAAATATGTTTATTTTGTGTACAGTAAAGTTTTGAAAATTGCAATTTTTCCTATTTTGAACTTTATTTGACTAGGTCTGTAAAATGCATGCCTAGCCCTCAGTGTTTAGTATTTTTGAGTGATCTCAGTTGGATATGGTGTTTTTTATTGTTTTACACCTTCATGTACTTCTATTTTTTTAATCTTGGCTAAAAACATGACTGCTGTGCAAAAACATTGCAATGATTCCTTGTAAATGTGAAATGCCCGCTTAGTCCACTAAAATGCAAGCATAAGTCGCATCCTTAGGTATTTTTAAGTGGCTTAAGTTGGAGAATATATGTTTCTTCTTCCCATGTTCTTACACATGTCCAAATCTGTCTCATAATATTTGCATGAAGACTAGATATGTCTCATAACATTTGCATGAGGATCTTGTAGCGGGCCCACAACCTCAAGATAGTATTCTATTTATATCATACTATATGTTTTATACATGTATGGATTATCATAATTTATAAGTAGCATGGTCATAATTGAAAAGAATGTCTAAATTCACAATTTTGTTTTGTAAAAGCAGAGTGTAAATTTGTAAAAACGGGCTTAGAAAAATGCTTGCCATAATGTTTATAGAGGTGATTTTAAAAACCTAATTCCATATACCTGGAGCTATATATACTATGGACAAAAACCTCCTTCATAATTTTTAAAATATGTTTATTTTGTGTACAGTAAAGTTTTGAAAATTGCAATTTTTCTGTTTTGAACTTTATTTGACTAGGTCTATAAAATGTACGCCTAGCCCTCATTGTTTAGTATTTTTTAGTGATCTCAGTTGGATATGGTGTTTTTTATTGTTTAACAACTTCCTGTATTTCTATTTTTCTAATCTTGGCTAAAAACATGCATGCTGTGCAAAAACATTGCAAGGATGCCTTGTAAATGTGAAATGCCCGCTTAGTCCACTAAAATGCAAGCATAAATTCCATCCTTAGGTATTTTTAAGTGGCTTGAGTTGGAGAATATATGTTTCCTCCTCCCATGTTCTTGTACTATTACATATTTTGTTTTTGAGCCATAAAAAGTATTTTTTATACAAAAAACTATATTTTGTATTAATGTTGATTATTTTGTTGATTTTGCAGAATAACTCATCAATGAATCATTTGAACCAGTCATCTCAACAAAATATTCCTAGAAAAAGAGGTCGACGCAAGGAAGTAGAATTGAATAATATTCCAATCCCCCCCCACATGATATTTTCCTTCAATTCACTCTTGCTGGGGGTAAAAAAGCCGCTATTCGTGCTGTCTGTCAACAATGTCAAGCACTTACAGATCATAACTCCATACCAGAAAATAATACTATGAATTTCCATCAAACAACAGGAAATCATGCAACAACTGTTGAAATTAGATGTCTTGTATGCAAGCAATGTGTGACAAACAACAATGTTTGTTAACAACCTAGGCAGCCTTTGACTCCAATTACAATTGAGGGGAATGGTAATGTACAAGATATAACTCTTGAGCATGCTATTAACTCTGATTCACATAATGTGGTCCGAAATGTCTCTCAAAGATCAACTGTTGATGATTCTACTATTACAAATAATTTGTATCAAAGTATAGAAGGTTGTTTTTCTCAATAACCTAGGTTTCCTTTGTCTCCGGTTACGGTTGAAGGGAATGAAAGTGCAATCCTACCTAGTGGATAACAATTTGAACATGCATCCCTTGGGAAGTTGGATACAACTAGAAGTCATGAAACAGTTGAAAGAACTACCTTTCATGAACAAATGGATAGAAATACACCTACAAAAAATCAAAATTCTGTAGATGCACAAGCTTCAGTAGAAATGACTGAAGGACAAATGGATAGAAATGCACCTACAGAAAATCAAAATTTTGCACATGTACAGGCTTCAGTACAAATTCCTGAAGGACAAATGGATAGAAATGAAACTACAGAAAATCAAAATTCTGCAGATGTACAAGCTTCAGTACAAATGCCTGAAGGACAAATGGATAGAAATACAACTACAGAAAATCAAAATTTTGCAGATGTAGAAGCTTCAGTAGAAATGCCAGAAGGACAAATGGATATAAATGAACCTATAGAAAATCAAAATTTTGTAGATGTACAAGCTTTAGTACAAATTCTTGAAGGGTGTTCAATAGATCAAACTACATATGCTGTAACTAGAAGGCTAGCAGGAAACCGCTTAAGGACATTCTTATTGAGTCTTAAGAAGCGGTCTGGATGGTTTAACCGCAGACCAAATGAGGTGAACAAAAAATTTAAGGAAATTGGTAGATGGTTCTTAGGGAAGTCACTTGAAGATGTAGATGAAAATGACATTATTTCTGGAATTGGGTACTTCATGAGCAAAAGCTATAGTGAAGATTCTAAATTTGAGGATGTTCTTGAAAACCTAGATGGAGTGCTTCCTAAACTTTGATCAATTGTTATGCAAGAGATACGTAATGATTTTATGCCTAGGAATATGGATTCTGTATTTATTGAATCAAGCATGAGCCATAAAGCTTTGCAATGTCTGAAGTGGATTGACCGTCATGGTGTATTGCAAGGGGTTAGTCCAACTTCAGTTTCCAAGGAGATGAAAAAGTGGAGCAAAGAAGCCGAGGATATTGATATGGGTTGGGAGAGAACTGATGGTCTCACATATGGAGTTAGAGTGAAGCAAGTAAATTCATATGCTTCCTTTATGGTTGAGTCCTATGAAAAGAGGACTGGAAGTAGAGTCATTGAAGTTTATTTTAAACTTGGTATTGATTCCTGTGTACATTATGATCGAGGTGGGCAGGTATGTGAGATATTATTTGAGTTGCTAGAAGATAGTGGCTTGATGTCTTGTGTAAGCCTTGGAAAATGGGATGGAAAGGAAGAATATAAACAGGTTTTAGCACATGCTGCTGATCCTACAAATGAGGATAACTTAATGAATGAGATAAACAAACATTCACAAGATGGGATCCTAATGATAGATGGAAGGGTAGTGGAAGTGAATTTGTTCGAGTTCCATGATCTAGTGGCCATATGTAGTTTAGTATGCAATAATAATGTTTCTCCAATGGGGAATAAGTTTTGTCCTTGGTGCATATGCCATAAAAAATCTATACACATGGTTACAAATAAAATCAAAATTCAAGATGGGGATACTATTCGTAGCATTTCCAAGTTTTATGCAATGTCACCGAACTTGCTCATAGTACGTTTTACATATTTATTAAAATTTTATTGATTTTTGTTGATATCTTGTCATGAATTTCTTACTCTTACTTTGTGTTAAAACTTTAGGAATTGAATCCTTCTTTGGAACAAAGCATTGAAGGATGGGAAGAAAAGCTGGATGACTGTATTACAGACATTCAACCAGCCTTATGCAGTAGAGAATTGAATATTATCAAAAAGTATTGCATGAATAGAACAAACGATCAAAAGGTACATGTTTTCAGAATTATTTCTTTACTATAACTAACTCGTACCTAGTGAAACATGTGTTGCCAACTTATTACAGCTGACTCTTGGCTCAATGTCCAACCTTTTATATTGTGCTCGCCATGCCGGAATTAGAATTGTTTTGAAGATGTTTCGTGAAATTCTAAAAACTGCACAAGATTACGACAAGGTTCATCCAACTAGAAGAATTGAGGAAACGATTTTTTTTCAAATTTGGGAGGTGATGGAGAAAATTGGTGTTCCATGTAAGACTGGGGAGCCATACCATCATAAAAGCCAAGAGTACAATGATCTTAACTATGGGAAATCAGATGGATCCGCATCAGACAAGATCCTCATTCGGCATTAGGGTATTTTAAAGGTTTAATAATTATGTCAGCATATCCAATATTTTTAATGTGGGTCTTGACTAACAATAAATGATGATTTTATGATGGCACAAGAGTGAAATTCGCTCTTATTTTTATGCAATTTTAATAGAAAATTAAGTAGTGTATCATGTACAATTAAATGTTGTGCTTGTAGGTTATTGAAGGCCTACCCAATGAAGAAAAGTATAAAAAGTTGGTGAGAATGTGGAAGTGTTATAAAGAATTCCACATGGTGCAATTGCAAAGGTGTGTAGGGGATGATAAATATGAATATGAGGAAAAGTACGCCAATTTATACTAAGTTCATAGTATTATGTTTTTCAGCATGGTGGTATTATCTCATTCACGATATAAAATTTGATCCACTATCATTGCAGGATTGGATTCCTTGCTAGTGAGTGGCTTTGGTTGTGTTCTTGTTGTTTAGAAGATGAGATGGTTCCTTATATGCATATCCAAGGGGCCCGTGCTCTTCAGATGACTAGGGCTGCTCATCCTTATACTTTAGGACGATTAAGGAATGAAGTAATGGAACGTAAGCATAGGGAAATGAAAATTTTGAGCAACAACCAAGGAGGAGGAAGAGGAGTTGCTAAGGAGTATATAAACACATTTTAACATGACAAAATGTGTCTTGCAAATGAGATGCGAGCACAATTTTTCAAACCGGTTATGAGATCAGAGGGTACTTTCCAAAATTTTAAAGAAAGAAGATTTTTGGCTTCCAATATTAGATGTCAACTTCGTGTTGAATATGAAAAGACAAGAAGTCCACTAAATGATGAAACTGCAGCACAGTTGGCATCCCGCTTCCCTGAAGTCACTTATAAACAAGTAAAACAACTATTTTAGTCATGGGTAAGACAATCTACGAAATCATTGATTGCACCACCAACAATAAGTAATCCCTAATTTTAAATGGTTTCTAATTCTGCTTTCGTTTTATGGTGTGAGGACTGATAATATGTTTTTAACTACTAAATACTAATATGTTCTCGCAGTTCAGTAATCATCTTCCAAGATCAAGGCCAATAAGCAAATATGGTGAAGAGGATTTTCGTGAATCACATCGGTTTCGGAAGGAGCACGACAAAAAAAATGTTCAAAGAAGAAATAACAGATAAAATCTAAGTGTTTCATCCAAGAGGAAAGTGGCAGCGGAAACTGATCAAACAAAAGAATTGAATGGGGCAGCTGGTGTTGAAATACCTATGATGGCGATTGAAAATTACCATAAAATCAGTGTTTCATCCTCAAGAAATGAAGCAGGGAAAATCAATGAATTACAAGAAGTGTATGGAGCAGCTACTATTGATATGCCAATGATGCAGGCTATGACTCACAATAAAAAGGGTGTTCCATCCTCGGTAAATGGTACAGGGTAGAGTGGTGAAAAACAAGAAATTCAAGGGGCAGTAGTTGATATCCAAAAGATGGATGCTGGGAATCCTATAAAAACTGATGTCATTATAAGAAGTGTGAGACAAGCCAAAAAGGAAAAAGTCATAGATGATCGAAATGCAACATTGTATGCAAAATGGTGAAAGAAACGTATGTTGCAATAAGCATTTCTAGTGATCTTGCGGTACTAAAAATTTATTCTATTGTGCTAACACTTATGTTACCAAATTTTGGAAATGTAACAAATGCTGGAAGGCATAATAAATATTTAAATTTTTCTTCAGTCATAAAATTACAGTTGTTTTCTGTGTTTGCTTATATTTTGTGAATTTCTGTCTTTTTTAGGCCAGTTCTATAGGCATTACAACTTTGGGTTATTCGATGAAATTTGGTTGCATGAGTAGAATTGTATGACATTGTTTCAGAATTGGAATTCCAGTTTCATTAGATAAAGAAACTTACATAAATACAAAATACAAAAATACATAGCATCAAAATTCTCATAAGGAACTTGAAAGTTCTCAATCCATCATCCCCATAATATCCCTATAATACCCACAGTTCCAAGGAAACAACTAGGATCTACCTATGTCACCAAATCTACTCACATCTCATATCACCTAATCACTATCACTCTTTTAATTTCTTACAAATTCAAATATATATGCCTCGAGTACACAAGTTAAGTTTTCAATTTTGATATTGTTAACTTTCTGGCCTGTTATGTACACTTATTGAAAAGTTAAATTCAAAATTACCATTCACATTAAATGCATAAAAAAATATACATTTCCGAGGAATACACACACAAAGATATAAATTTATGTATTAAAACTTGAAATGTATTTACATACACATCATATATAAATAATGTTATTCCATAGTTCTAGGCTTCTTGGGAGGTTTAGGCTGCAAGTCCTCCTTTTCTAGAGAAGATAAATTTGTACATTCTAGTCTCTTTCCTTGTCTAGAAGCTTCTGGCTCTTCAGAAGCTGCAGTAGGTGCATGTTATGATTTTCGTTCTAATTCTTTCACTTTTGTTTCACATTTGTGCAAACTTTCTTTCAATCTATCTATATCTTGGATGTACTTCTTCAACAATTCCACATTTTTCTTATTTTTTTCTTCGTGTTCCTTTTCCTTTTGCTAAAGACGATTATTTGCATATTTCAACTCAGACTAAACTTGGGTCAATTTTTTCGTGAGATGCTATGTCTGTGTCTCCAACTCTTTTGCCCTCAATTCTGTATTATCTGGAGTATACACAATTGCTACTCGCTGAAGTATGTTGTTCTTTTGCAGAGTGGAAATTTGGGATTTCAGATCTTCTATCTCAGGCTTACATCCCAAATGTTTTGATTCTCTATCCTCCAGTATTTTCAATCTGAGCTCTTTAATCTCATCTTACCTCTTAAATACCTTGTTTTTCAATGTTTCTTTTATGGTTGACCATGCAGAGAGATCAGCTCCAATATTCATTGCTGCAATAACATCCATCAAGGACTTCTCTCGAATTCTTAAGAAGACACGATAGCTTTGTAACCCCTTTTTGACTTTTTCATGAGCTTGTATTGCATTAAAATCTACGTCCAGTTCCTTCTCTTTGTTTTGCAGGGAACTCTCATACCTTATTAAATCCTGTTGGTGTGCTGACATATCCTAAATCAGATTCCTACTCTGTTCCTTACCAATTTCAAATTCTTTTAACTTTTCAACTCCTCTAGTCTGTATTTCTGCAATAATATTTTCAAGTTCAACTATTTTTCCTTTCCACTCTTCATCTTTCTTAGCAATTATGTTTCTCATGTTTTCCTCTTTTTTTCTATATTCATTTATCTCAAGTTGATATTTATTGTAGTCTTCAGCAAGGTTGTTTTGAAACTGATCCTTCATTATTTCAATTATTCTGTTTTTCTTATTGACTTTAGCCATAAGTCTTGCTTCATGGTCGATAACAGTCTTTAGAGGGGGAATGTCCAAAACCTCCGGTTGATGTTTCAGCTCATCTTTTAGTCTCTTTGTGGTTTGTTCATCTTTCTTCCGAACAACCATATATTCTTCTTTGCATTTCTCATTTTCCTTTCTAAATTCATCCTGAATTTTTTCTAGTTCCTTATTCAAAGACTGAAGAGCATAGTCCTTGCCTTCTATTTTCCTTCTTGAACTATCCATAGTCTTCACAAGGGATTCTCATAATCTTGCAATTTCCTGTAAACAGGGAAAATTTTAAGGAGGCTTCAAAAAATGGAATTTGGCAACTTTTTTTTTGGAAAAAAGCATTGAAAAATGCCTCCTACCTTAAAGAGGTCCAGCATTTGCAAATTTTTAATAGAATATTCCATAGTATCCACATGTTCTGTTTCTAACCTTGCAATTACCTATAAATAGTGAAAATTTTAACGAGGCTTCAAAAAAAGGAATTTGGCAATTGTTTCTTTTTGAAAAATAGCATTGAAAAATAGTGCTACCTTTAAGAGATCCTGAATTTGCATCTGCTTAATCCTACAGAGTTCTACGCTCTGTACTACGATAAGATACCAATAGGAAAAGTTTTTTCTTTGAAATGCAACATTTCATCGAATAAGTTAAAAACAATTTTACAATCAAAAATTATTTTGGAGAGGAAGTTTTCTCAACTCCCAATTGTGGAGATGTATATATAACAAGTGGCATTTCTGCAGGAGCATAAATATCATCATCACTATGCTCCTCCTGTTCATTAAACTCAACATCATGCATCTCGTTTACATTTATTTCTCTGCCTTCATGTAATCTGGCCAGAATTGAGACAACATCAAATTCTTCAGGGTCACTTCCCATACCTTACATACAGTACTCAAAAGGCTCTTCATGGAATTGTACATTGTCCTTTGGATATTTTTGAGGAACTTCCTGGTTAATTTTTTCCAATTTTGACCTCTTAATATATGTATTTTAAAATCTGCTTCCTTCTACAGTGCTGGGTCGATATAAGTCAATAATTTTTTGTAGTGTACCAGGGTAACTGAACTTCACTCTCTTCATTTTTCTCTCTTGCACTACAAAATGCATTTTTTTTCCAATAGATGAGGGACATCTATGGCTAGGTCTTCAACCCAATGAATCACCAACTTCATACAATCACCTGAAATATCTTGCTTGTGGTGATTCATAATTGTCTTAAGTACAACTTGAATTAAGGTTTTGTATAGTCTCGGGGGAACATCTTGCATCTTTAAACCATTTCGGGCTACCAAAATCATTTTTCCACATATTTTGTTTGCCATCTCACCCTTTTCTACTTTGAGTATTTTCTTGGTGGTTAACATTACTCCCCCCCTGCGTGGAATTTTTCGTTGCACTGGACAACAAATCAGGGTCCAAACAAACCCTCCTCCAAAAAATAATCAATTCTTTGGACTCATCATCATAACCAGAAATGGCATTATCTATCTCTTCATTGTTGAAATTGAACTGACCAAAAAGAAAATGATGCACTCCTGCTCTGATCAGGACATTTAGCATACCTTCTGGCCAGTTGGTTCTGTCACTCCACGCCTCAGTGCTCTCTGCGAATTTTCTGACAGTGAACCTCTTAGCAACTTCATAACCCCCTGTTTTAGTTGATGGCATGGAACATGAGGCTGTTGTTTCCATTTTGTAGGATGATGGCACACTCAGAAAGGAAGAAGAGGATGCACACACAAGATGCACACGAATGCATGCACATGATACCAGCACGCTGACTTTTCCAAACTAAAATAACAATTAGAAATGCGTTCTGACGTTTCCAAACTATAATAAAAGTTACAAATGTGTTCTGACTTTTGCAAACTATAATAAAAATTACAAATGTGTTATGACTTTTCCAAACTATAATAAAAATTACAAATGTGTTTCAAGTAAACTATACACAACTTACATTTTCAATTTCAATATAGTTAACTTTCTTGCATGTTAAGTATATTTATTTTTCTAGCATGTTAAGTATACTTATTGAAAATAATAGAGTAAAAATTTGGCATTCTAACTATTCTGGAAAAAATAGAGTAATAGAGTGAGTAATATAATAATAGACTAATATTCTTCTCTACATGTTTTGATGTACTCTCAAAACAAACCCTCCTATTAAATGTTTATAGTAAATGGTTTCGGAAATTGGATGGCTAGATATATTGAGAAGACTATCCTTGTGTTAATTTTATATAACCTAACCTCATATGCTCACAATCGACCTGTGAAAGGTGCAATTTTAACATTTTTTGACTTTTATGGACACTCAGTGTAAAATGCAAGCCATAAGCATAAAAATCCAAGTTAGGAATGCATAGCAGTCAAATTGAACATGAATGACTAAAATTCCAAGTATCTTGGACAAATTAAAAAAATGACTGAAATTCTAAGTTTCGTAAAAAATAGTGTGTAAATATTCAAAACCGGGCTTAGGAAAATGCACACCACAATCCGTACAATTGGCATAAGTTGAAAATAACACCATGGGGTTGAAGATAGATCTATTTTTGACAAAAGCCTCTTTCAGTTTTTTTAAATTATGTTTCATTTGTCCAGAGTTAAATTGACAAAATGACAACTTTTGTGTTTTCAACCTAGTTTTACCCAGATCAGAGAAATGCCTGCCCAACCCTAAGTATTCGGTATTTTTGAGTGAGTTTAGTTGGAAATGGTATGTTTTACTATTTTCCACATTATTATACATTTATTTTTTCAATTTGGGTTCAGAAAGTGCTTGTTGTGCAAAAACACTACATGGTTGTCTTGTATTTATGAAATATCCACCTACATTAATAAAAATGCAAGCCAAACTCTCCAATTAAATGTTTATAGTAAATGGTTTTGGAAATTGGATGGCTAGATATATCAAGAAGACTATCCTTGTGTTAATTTTATATAACCTAACCTCGTATGCTCACAACCGACCTATGAAAGGTGCAATTTTAACCTTTTTTGATTGTTATGGACACTTGGTGTAAAATGCAAGCCATAAGCATAAAAATACAAGCTAGGAATGCATAACAGTTAAATTGAACATGAATGACTAAAATTGCAAGTACCTTAGACAAATTCAAAATTAATGACTGAAATTCTAAGTTGTTACGTAAAAAACACTGTAAATATTCAAAAATGGGCTTAGGAAAATGCACGCCACAGTCCGTACAATTGTCATCATTTGAAACTAACAACATGGGGTTGAAGATAGATATATTTTTGACAAAAACCTCTTTCAGTTTTTTTTAAATTATGTTTCATTTGTCCAGAGTTAAATTGAAAAAATGACAACTTTTGTGTTTTCAACCCAGTTTTACCCAGATCAGAGAAATGCCCGCCCAACCCTAAGTATTGGGTATTTTTGAGTGATTTTAGTTGGAAATGGTATGTTTTACTATTTTCCACATTATTATACATTTATTTTTTCAATTTGGGTTCGTACAGTGCATGTTGTGCATAAACACTACATGGTTGTCTTGTATGTATGAAATATCCACCTAGATTAATAAAAATGCAATCCAAACCCTCCTATTAAATGTTGATAGTAAATGGTTTTGGAAATTGGATGGCTAGATATATTGAGAAGACTATCCTTGTGTTAATTTTATATAACCTAACCTCATATGCTCACAACCGATCTATGAAAGGTGCATTTTTAACCTTTTTTTACTGTTATGGACACTTAGTGTAAAATGCAAGCCACAAGCATAAAAATTCAAGCTAGGAATGCATAATCATTTTGACAAAAACCTCTTTCAGTAGCCTACTTTGCAACTAAATGGCTTATTTTGTATACTTTGGTCAGTGATCCTTGTTGACATATTTAGGCTTGGAAGCCAAAATGGTAAATAGGCTAAATGTTATCTATCAGTTACTGAAAAAGATAATCTTTACTATGGCAGTAAGGGAGAGGATGATAAAGAATGTATTCTATTTCTGCTATGAAATGAAAAGTATGATTTTTCTTGAAAAAAAAAACATCTTTCACCATACATGTTTCACCACAGATCTGTCATACATAATTCACCAAATATTTTGTTGATTATGGAAGACTAGGATAAATAGCTATTAGGATATTTTGAAGACAGGACATATGTATCTTTTCAAGATCCCATAGGCTAAAAAATGTATATTCTGATTTCAAACTTTGAAATGTCTAAGATAAAGATTTTTTCCTTGGAAAACAAAAACCATTGATAACACAACATCAATATGTCATGTGATGCAGCCCTGCAGGATCAACAAATAATACTACAAGTCTACAAAATCAGAGTGCACAGTCAGGACTGAATCACTGACAATCTCAGCAAGCACACAAAGAAGACTATTTGGATTTCCCTAGATTTAGATTTATATTTACTTATAAAAACTTCATATTACAAAGTTCAAACATTTCACCAAAGATATTACACCACAGATCTCTCATACATAATTCACCATATTTATGATAGGTATAATGTTTACATCTCCAAATGGGTTGCACCAGTCCTCATCCCCAATCCATAACAATGATGGACATGATCCCATTGGTGTGAATCCCATGAAAAGTGCACCTGCACACGAGGCTGTAGGCTATTATACAAATACCGAAATCTAAATGTTGATCCCACTCTCCATTTTCCAACAAGTTGACTATCATTGCTTGAGCCTGAAGATAGCTGATATCTATCAGGAAAGGTTGACCATGTATAAAAAACAACCTCCTTAAGATTCACATAGCCTTTTATGGTGAACTCTAGTGAATTGTTTTTCTTCACAATCCCAAGAGGTACGAGATGCATTGCAATAAGCTCAAAAGTAACTATGAAACTTTCATCTGAACAAGGAATTTCCACAAAACATTCACTACGTATCATGTTATGAGACCTTATGTGGTTGAAAACTTTGTAGGAAACAAGATGGATATTGTGACGATGGATTCGATGTGTCTGTAATACTCCAATACCTGATGGTAATGCATTGTGAGTTCCATATTTTGTAGAGGCAGCTAATTTGGTAGTCACAACTTCATCATCACCCTTTGTTGCAAGAAGTTGGAAAGTGGTGTGCTTATCATCTTTTATAGCAATAAAATGACAAAAAAAAGATTCTCCCTTTCGAGTGCTCTTGCCCCACCTTTTGATAGATATCACAGTAAAGAAAACATCAACAATGCCTGCAATAAAAATAAAAATAACATTAGTTACTATAAAGTTAACATTAGTTGCACAACTGGGTGAATGTGGGGGAGGTATTTATATCATATTCCTAGGTAATCAATTTTTCGTGTTTGGTTAGGTTGTGGCAGAGAATCAAACACTAGATTTGAACTGATAGCCAGTTGGGCTTTACTATTCTTTGCTAACTTTAAAAGGATCACATTACTTCAATTTTGTGGAGATTCACAATGCATCTTCGACTAGTTGGCAGGGAAATCAATGTTACAGGTTACAAATCTGGATCAATGGAAACAAAATTAACAAATTTTGGGAGTAATTTTCAGTATTTATCTTTTTTTTCAGATTCACAAGGAACTCAACACACAGGCAGATTTTCTATCAAAGAAAACTATTGGTCTGGAAGAGGGTACACTTTATTTCGAGGAATTTTTGGATTCCACATTAGTGGATAAAGGTTCTATCCATTGCAATTAGTATATAGTCATTTGTGCATTAGATACTATCTGAAGCCTTTTACATATGTGCACTCTACCCATTTTAGTACATTTCCATCTTTTAATATTTTTTTGTCTTAGTCAATAAGGCATAGTGATCAATATGTACGGATGATTTGATGTGGAATCTGTTCTATCTAGTAGAAGATACAACTAATGACTGTTACAAAGAGTCTCTACAGAGTCTAACTAGTAGTTTTATTTGGAACTTATGCACCTTATGTTTTCTGTAATTTTTCTTTGATTCATAAACATGAATAGCAAGAAATTGGGTTTTTTTTCCGGGTGAAAAAAATTGTGATATAAACTGAAAAACATGAATTGAAAGATACATGTATACTCATCATCAATGATTTCAGTTGATATCAATAAACCTTGTTTTGTATAAAACACCTCATGTGGATGTAAATTCACACCTTGGGGAATATGGTGGCCTCTACCAATAACATCCAAATCACATTAAAAAATTCTTACCCAACATAATGTTCCACCAGTAGAAACATCTACTAAACAATTCAACACTTCCACAGGATATGGAATTTTCAATGACTCTTCTTCAGAAACACTAGCCAATTTTTCATAATAAATACGGACATACATGCTTGCATTTATGGTAAAATCAAATGGATTTGTGCTGTGCACTAGAAGCCCATCCATTTGAATGAATTTTTTTCTTCCAATCTTGATAAAACGAACATCTCCCAATAAGGGAGTCACATCTGACCTAGATCCCATGTAAAACCCTCACTTGATGACTGTAGTGGAACGATATTCACATGACATTGAAGATAACTGTGATTTTATTTTAGATAATTAAGGATGGTGCAGCATAAGTTTTCCACTATCATCTGCATACACCATTAGAACGGGCAAAACATCATCTATACTACGTGTCCATGTGCCAATAGTACCAATAGTGTAAATAATTGGATCATTCTCACAAGGATCCAAGTTTGTCAACGTTACATTTCTTGTATGGGACTCATCAATAACTTTGCAGAGAATGATCTCTTCTAAACCACTTTCTTTTTTAAGAAGGGAAATGGTATCGAAGTTTGGAGCTTTCCCCCTAACACACTGCATAGATGAGTGACAATGGAGTTGATAAGGTATTTGCATATTGTCAAGCTGGACTTGAGAATCATTACCGCTAGACTCTATTTCATCATCACTCCAACAATATTTTTTAACAATTTTACATAATTGTTGAGACTTCCTTCGTTGTTTAGATAATTGTTGCTTCATTTCTCGTTGTTTTTCTTGTATAGAATCCTCTTCTGCAAGTATTCAAAATGCTTCTTCCACAACTTCTGGAGGCAAGGAATTCCGTTCTTTATGTGGCAATGGATTAGGGTTTGTACTGAACATGATTAAATTTATGAAAGTCTATAATCTGCAATCATGACAAGATTCCTAAAGGGGCCACACAGGTTACATAGGGGATCCCTGAATTGGAAATAAATAGTGAAAAAAACAATCTATCTCTATAGGCACAATATAAATGCTACACTAACCTTTGGTAAGAACCATTAATTTATTTTCTCCTTGTAACCAGGGTTATGGTGTTGCATACACAACAAAATAAAATCTTCCGAGTCCTATAAGATTTCTGCATAAAAAAACTAGGGGTAAAATTGACTACTGTGCATATACAGTATCTGTTAAATAATTGTTATAGCTAGACTGGCTAGAAAAAAATGTAAAATGGAAATTAGAAAAGGAATGTTACAAACCTTATAAAAAATATAAAAATGAAGAATCTCAAATAGAAATACAAATGATAGTGGCAAACTTATCCTGCACCATCATACATTGTCTTTGGTAAGAAGATTTCGATGCAATCTTATCTGGTTTGATCTGGAATCGCATCCCATGTGATTTGAAATTGTACAACAGAAATTAAAAAAAATGATACAAGCCTTATAAAAATATATAAATGAAAAAAATGGATTTTCAGCAATTAAATTCATTAAACGAATCCCAAACAGAAATACAACCATATTTGAAAAAAAACATTATACCATTTGTTCAGAAAATTTCCATGCAATCTGAATTGGTTTGAACTGGAATCGCGTCCGATATGATTTGATCAGTGATTTTTTTTTATGTAGGGGATCCACAACCCTATCGTTCACAGGGTTATCTTTCTAGTTTTT
This sequence comes from Pseudotsuga menziesii, assembly GCA_001517045.1. NCBI lineage: Eukaryota > Viridiplantae > Streptophyta > Pinopsida > Pinales > Pinaceae > Pseudotsuga > Pseudotsuga menziesii. The sequence goes on along the minus strand of LPNX010952773.1, from coordinate 597,418 downwards.
CTCAAGAAGGGACCTGGTTTGTTCACAGGGTTATCTTACAGGGCTTGTGAGTGAGGTCAAGCATGGAAAAAGGCCTAGTTTGATCAGAGGTTCTGGGTAAAATTGAAATGGGTCAAAAAATCTGCTAATGGAGGTTCTGGGTAAAATCGAAATGGGTAAAAAAATACGCTGATGGAGGTTCTGGCTAAAATTGAAATGGATCAAAACATCCGCTGATGGAGGTTCTAGGTAAAATCAAAATGGGTCAAAACATCTGCTGATGGTTACTATTGCGTATGAAAAATTCAAAATTTTTACCTAACTGCACATCGTTATCCGTGCAAAATCGTTAACCACACTAGTTTACCTCACATGGGTTCGCATGCAGTCGAAAAATATTTCCAAAGGAATTCCCTTAAGTGATTAACTATGCTAATTACATTTTAATTTACTTCTAATCCATTCCTTATTTAGGATACATGTAGGGGGTGGTAGTTTGTTATGTCATCATCACTGCTCCCCCTTTCGAGGAAGGTCCTCCACCGTAACATCATCATCACTGCTCCCCCTTTCGAGGAAGGCCCTTTCGAACTACACCAAGCTTGTCACATAAGTATTCAAACTTTACTCAATATAGAGGCTTAGTCAACACATCATCAACTTACTCGTCAGTGCTCACATATTGGAGCTTTATGGCTCCCTTCTGTACCATATCCCATATGTAAAAATACCGGATTTCTATGTGCTTTGACTTGTCATGGAACACCGGGTTCTCCGTCATATTTACAGACATGACATAAACTTTCAAATCCATATGGCTTCACAACTAGTAGAACAAGCTGTTATCTACTCAACTTTAGTTGTGCTGAGAGAAACACTAGACTGCTTCCTGCTAAACGATGAGATCATGGTGGATTCTAGACAATAACATCCACTTGAGGTGCTCTTCCTGTCTGAGACACTTCCAACCCAATATGCATATGTATAACCATACAATATGTAATTGTAATCTCCAACATAGTGTAGACAAAGTCTATCGTACATTTCAAGTACCTCATCACATGCTTTGCAACTACCAGGTGAACACGTCTAGGCTTAACTAGATATTGATTCAAGGTGTTCACAACAAAGTATATATCTGGCCTGGTATTCGTCAGATACATCAATGACCCAATAATTTGTCTGTACTGAGTCACATCCACTAACTTTGATGATTCATCACCTAACAACTTCATGTTGGTATCCAAGGGTGTGGCCTGGCTTTACACTCCAACATATCAAATATTTTTAATATTTCCACAACATACTTTCCATGGATGAGAAATATTCTTTATGAGTTCTGCCATACTTCTAGACCTAGAAAATAATGCATCAATCCAAGGTCTTTCATCTCAAATTATTCAGCGAGCTTCTTCTTGCACTCTACAATCTGTTTCTCATTTCCTATCAGAAATAAATTGTCCACATACAACAATAAAATGGTAGGTTCATCATCCATAACCTTAAAGTAAAGGTTAGGTCCAACTTTACTTTTGGTAAAGTCCAATCTTGTAAAACATTCTATCTATCCTTCCATACCAAGCTCTAGGAGCTTGCTTCAATCCATACAGAGCTTTCTTCAACTTACATAGATGTGTCCTCCTGTCTTCAACTTCAAATCCTTGTGGTTTTTATATGTACACTTCTTCCTCAATAACACCATTCATGAAAGTTGTCTTCACGTCCATCTGGTGTAAACTCCACTTCATCATGAATGCAAGTGCCATGATGGTTCTAATGAAAGTGTACCTTGCTACTAGTGCAAATGTCTTTTCATAAACAATTCCCTCGTTTTGAGAGATTCCTCTAGCTACAAATATCACCTTTTATTTCCCAATACTTCCATTAGCTGCATGCTTTATCTTGTAAATCCACTTGGAATATACCACACTTTTTCCTTCTTCTTTGGGAACTATATCCCAAACATCATTCTTTATTATTGCTTGGTATTCTTACGCCATTGCTTCTACCCATTCTTTCTTTTGTATAGCTTCTTCATAACTGGTAGGTTCTTGATCTACGAGATCACACATCAAAGCCACATAACTGGAAAATGGCTTTGATTTCTTGCTTACTCTTGTGGAGCCTTTTGGAGCTCCATACTTATCCGCTTCTTGTATAATTTCTCTTACCCAAGCAGGATTTCTCTTTCGTGACATATTCATAGTAGGAGGTTCTTGAGCTTCTAGCATATCATGGTGTTATAATATTTCATCCTCAGGGGAGGGTGCAACTTCTATATTTTGGGAGGTATATCTTCTTCATATACTTCTATGTTGGCACTTTCTAGATCTCTTGAGAGTTGCTTCTTCATAAAATGTGACATCTATACTAATCTCCATCTGATGGAATCTTGGAATATATATTCTGAAGGCTTTGGAGACTTCACAGTATCCAACAAATATTCCCTTCTTTCCAGAAGGGTCCAACTTGGTTCTCTTTTCTTATGGTATGTGAACATATACTGGGAAACCAAATATCTTGAGGTGGCTCATTTCAAGATTCTTTCCTTTGAACATTTATTCTGAAGTCTTGAATCCAAGGGCACTTTGGGATAATCTATTCTGTACATAAACTGCCATCCTTGTTGCTTCAACCCATAGATGCATTGGAAGATCTTGATCATGTATCATTGTCTTTACTTCTTCCATAATGGTTTGATTCTTTCTTTCCGCAACACCATTCTATTGACGATTGCAGGAAGTGGTTAGTTCCCTCTTGATTCCAGCTTCTTTGCAAAAATATTCAAAACATTTTGAAGTATATTCTCCACCATTGTCTATTCTGAGTGTCTTGATTCTTCTTTTTAAATGATTCTCTATCAAGGATTTGAATTCCTTGAATTTTCCAAATACTTCATCCTTTTCTTTCAAGAAATATATCCATGTATTTCTTGAATAGTCATCAATAAATGTAACATAATATTCATAACCACTCAAAGATGTGGAGGGCATTGGAGCACATACATATGAATGGATTAATTCCAATGTACCTTCAGTCTTTGTCTCACTCTTCAAAAATGGATTCTTGATATTCTTTCCTTTTGCACAGCCTTTACAAATGCCTTTATGATCGATCTTCAAATATGGTAATCCCGTCACTACTTTTCTCATATGGGGTAGTGATTTGTAGTTGATGTGAGCAAGCCTCCTATGCCATTATTCACTTGGGCTAGTGGTCTCATGAACGAGGGTTGTTTCTGAATGTCCCTTGAGTTTATATAATCCTCCTTCTTATTCACCAATGACAACTGCATCTTCAATTGATTTTCCTTTGGGCCACATAAGTACTTGTCCCTCTGTGAATGCAACCCTATATCCTTTATTATCTAATGATGAGATAGAAAGTAAGTTCTTCTTCAAACCTGGTACATATAAAACTTCCTTCATCTTCATGGGGGTTCCAGAATCAAGCTTGTAGCTTGCTTCACCAATTCCTTTGATAGGATATTGATAGTCATATCCTAATGATACCTTTTGAGTAGAGTTATTCTCTTCAAGTTTTGACAGAGTTTTCTTTTGTCCCGTCATGTGCTTTGAATCACCATTATCAATAACCCATATATCTTCTCTAGGTGTCACAGACCAAGAGAGTGCAGAGAATAATACCTACTCTTCTGCATCTTCTTATTTTGCTTGTTTTCTTCGAGGTCCTTCTTCCTCTTCTTCTTCATATTCATCTTCAACTAGATGTGCATGATGTATTTTGTTGTTGTTCCTCTTCTTGTGTTCTTCTTTCTTCAATGGACAATTTCTGGCAATTTGTCCTATCTTGTCACAATTGAGACATTGAAAGTTGGAGTAGTTTCTTCTCTGATTGTTTCCTCTTGTCCTTTGGAACTTCTTGGGAGGTTGAGACTCCTTGTGTCTTTAATTCTTGAAGTTATATTGTCTTATTCGTAGTATGTGTGGCTAGGGATTTATCATCTTCTTTAAGTAGAGCTTCTCTATTGGCTACTCTATCCTCCTCTTGGATGCAATCTTCCCATAAAATTTTGAATTTCATGCTTTCCTTTGTACCGCACATAGTTTGCATGAATGAATCCCAAGGTCCAGTGAGACCATTGAGAGCAGTCATAACTAGGTCATCTTCATCAAGGGAGTCTCCAATGGCTTCTAGTTGCTCTTTGAACTATGAGACCCTTGTGAAGTAGTCTTAGATGGAGTCTCCTTGGCTCATCTTGGTACTCTTCAATTGAGCTCTCAGAATTCATCTTTCTATTGATGTTCCTTCCTTCATACATTCTGGATAGGGCATCATACATATGCTTTGGAGGCTCTTTGGATGACACTTGAGGAATCAAGCGGTCTTTAATAGAATCAACAATGATCCTCATTTCCCTAATAAGGTCCTTCTTGTGCTTCTCGTTAGCTTCATCCTCTTCAAGTTCTGCAACTTCTCCTTTGATGCATTTGTCAAGATAATTCTCTCTAGGAATGAGGCCAATCCTATATTTCCATGCTTAGAAATTCTCTATGCCTTCTAGCTTATCCTCAAGCTTAGTGCTTGGGGCCATCTTATCCAAGAGGTCACTAAAAAATGAAATCTCTCAGAATGCAAAACTGAACTTACTAGGAGATGCACTTAACTAAGGTGAATTGGCTGGTACACTTCATTTATGGAGATGCCATATCTTCACCTCTCAAAATTGACTTGCGATATTCTGATATGCAGTTTCTATAGTTTTCTGGTCCAAAGTCAAACTAGAGTTTGAATTTCCCGGAGATCTACCCACTCAAAAATTTCGATCTAGTGCTCAATAGGCGCTCTAGGGAGGCACAACTTTCTATGCAATCGGATCTCCAAAATTCCAACTTTGACATAAACCCTAATTTCTTGCTAGAGGGAGAAGAGAGAGAGTTTCACCTTGTGAAAGCTGTCCTATTCAGGTTAGCTCTGATTTCATGTTAAGACTGCATATGATAAGATAGATATCATTAGTATTCAATTCAATTTCAAAACAATAACATATACATGATCACTGAAAGAAACACAATCACAAGATAGACATCGATTTATCCTGGGAAACCCTCTAGGGGAAGAAAACCAAACAAAACTTCCTCTATATAGATGTATCAAAAGTACAAAGACAAAACCCCAAATAGGTGATCCTTCTCCTTGCAAATATATATATACATACATCATATGCGCAATACACAATTGAGTGCGTGTGTCCAAATTAGGAGCACACCACTGCTATTTATACTTTATCTTCCACATGACTTTGTCCCTAACTAGGTCAGCCCCAACAAACTTACTTGGTCGACTTACCTAGGAAGACACAAAACAATATAACATTAGTTTCTAGAGGTTTCTATTGACCCGACTTACAACGAAGGTTTTACCTCATAACTATATGATGACCAAATACAATAATAACATCCCTGACGGAGGAATAAAACATCTCCGATAGATTACAACAATAAAATACATTTAGAATATTCTTCGAAGTTACAATATTTCAACAATTAGGAGTTTGAACAATTTTATTAGGAGTTCGACTATTACACGAGTGCACATTAGCTAGGCTCCTAGATGCCAAATGTACTTCGACTAAGCCTTAAGCAAATAGAGTTGAAGTTAAGATAACATTTGTAGAATCATTGGAGTTAAGATAATATTTGTATCTAATAGTTAAGTTAATAGTTATCCAATATAACGTGATTAGAATTAAAGTTAAGCTAATAGTTGTAGAATCATTGGAGTTAAGCTAATAGATGTATCTAATAGTTAATTTAAAAGTTAATACATCAACAGTTTAAGTAAAAGTCATGATTGGAGTTGAAGTTAAGCTAATATTTGTATCATCAATGAAGTTAAGCTCATAGTTATATTTATTAATCAAATAGTTGTATCTAATAATCGAATAGTTGAAGTTGAAGTTTAATTTTTTCAACTAATAGTTGTATTTAATAATTAATATATTGACAATTACAATTCAAGTAAAATTCATGATTGGAGTTGACATTAAGCTAATAGTTGTAGCATCAATGGAGTTAAGCTCATAGTTGTATCTACTAGCACACCCACCTAGTTTGTGGCTAGATCATGCCGATAGGGATCAAATGATTGAGAGATAGGGATGGAATGGAAGACAGTTTGGATTTTTTTTTTATTCCTCATATTCTTCTAGTTAAATAGGTTCAACTATGAGTTATCCATGCCTAGCTACATGTTATCACCTACATTCTTCATGTTATTTATTTATCAACTATATCTATATCTATATCTATATCTACATCTATATCTATATATATATATAATCTCACATTCTTCTAGTTATCTTCCATGAATGGTTGGTTATCCATTCATCAACTATGAGTTATTCATGCATTGCTACCAGTTATCCATTCATTAGCTACCAATTATTTTTTATAATTGTTTATTTCGAATTTTGAACGATTGCCATAGAATCAATCTTGAAAATAAACTTGACTCATCCTCGTTCGTAGATGAAAAAACATAAGCCGTAGTCCACCCCAAATCTCAAATAACTAGCACACCCACATAGTTTGTGGTTGGATCACTTTGATAGGGATCAAATGGTTGAGAGATATCAATGGAATGGAAGAGATGTTTTTATTACTCATATTCTTCTAGTTAAATGGCTTCAAATCCGAGTTATCCATGCCTAGCTATATGTTATCACCGATAAAGAATTGGTTGGGCCTTCACCCAATTACATCTGTTCTGATAAAATCAGTTCCTTACATCCAAAACATCTCTGTTAAAAATTAAGGAATGAGATGCATTAAACAAAGACCTTCATTCACACTTAGCATTCCTGGAGGAAGAAGGAATCCCTGATTTGCTTTGAAATCTTCCAGCTTATTCAAATCATGAAGAATGTGATTAGAGGTAACTAAAACACAATCTATCAAAATGAAATGCAACCTTTGCATGGTCACATTTAGATTGAGGTTGTTGAACATTGTATCAAAGTTTAAAACTTTAATGATTATTTCAGAGTCTCCAAATATTTGAATGTTGTTATGTCCTGTTGCCTTTGCAAGTTGACATGCTTTTAGAAGTGCATATAATTCTACTTGGTTATTTGTAATTTGTCCTACTCCCCAGCTGGAGCTTGTTTCTAACTTTCCTCTGGATAGAAGATCAATCCCCCTTCCCCGAATTTCTTGGGATTTCCTTTTGACACTCCATCAAAGAAGATTGAGACTTTATTTTTCATTTGCCACCATTATGAGAATCCCTTTTCTGAAATTCTAACCTGCCAAAATGGTTTAATAACATGCCTGCTCGATCCCAACTGAATTTCATCCACTTGCAATGAACCAAGCCATTTGTGCTCAGCTTCTAATTTAATTTCATCAATTTGATAGTTTCCCACCGCTTCAAAAAGAAATGCCTTAGCTTTTGATGCTACAATTTTTGGTTTCGATATTTTGTTGTTAAAGATCAAATCATTTCTAGCCAACCAAATTTTCCACCAAATAAATTTTGGAATGGCTTGCCATATTTTCCTCCATTCATGACTGGATGGGAGAGCACTAGGATACCTTGACTTCCAATTTTTAAAAATAATGACAGGTTCAAAATTTAAAGGAGCATAAGAATAAGGCAGCCCACACAAGAAATGTGCCCAGACTTTCTGAGCAAAAACACATCCAACAAATATATGAGCTGAAGTCTCGGCAACTTGATGAAATAAAAAACATCTATAAGGTCCTAAGAAACCTCTTTTTAACAATTTTTCTCTGGTTAAAAGTTTCTGGTGCATAAGAGTCCAAGTAATGAAATTTACGTTTGGAATGCTAGTAATATTCCAAACCATCTTCTAGAATGTTGGGTTGAGTGAACCAGAGGAGGGCAACAAATTGTTTGGCATTGAATACTGTAACATCTTGAATCCGTTAGTAGTAGAATAAAACCTAGAAGATCCCCAACCCCATGTGTCCTTACAAGATAAGTGAATGGGATCCATTCCAGAAAATTTGTCCATTAGCGATTTCTGTTGTGCATGAAAAATAGGGAGATCACGATCTGGAAAATTGGTAAGGGACCACGCATCCCAATTTTCTTTTGTATCCCATAAAATTATATTAGGAAGTTTGAAGATTCTTTTATTGACCAACCAACTCTTAATCTCTTGAATAAATATATCACAATTTAGAGGAGCGTTTCCTTTGATTTTGTCATCCCACAGGAAAATCTGTCTGCCATTACCTAGAATTCGATAAAGATGTTGAGTAAAAAATTTCAGACCTTTCCTACATAAATTCAAAGTGATAGAGCCTTTAGGAGTATTTTCCATTTGAATATTTCGTAGAGTTCCTCGATGAAGATATTTTTCCATAAAATTTGATTCACCTGATGCTTTTTATTAGAGAATAGATGCCATAGCAATTTTCCTCCCATAGCTAGATTAGACAATCCTGGGTCTTTGATTTGCAATCCTCTTTCAAGAACAAGTCTTTTTACAATTTCCCATTTAGCCAGATGCATGTGATTCTGATTTCTTTTTCCACCTCTCCAAAGGAAGTCTTTGATCAGTTTGGATTTCTGATCAATAATCTCTTTTGGCGGCAGGAGAAGAGATGGTTGGTAAATAGGAAGAGCCGAGAGAACTGACTTGATCAATATAATATTTCCTGCCTTCGTAAGCCAGTTTCCACCCCACGAAACAATCTTTACTTTGATCTTGCTAATGATTTCTAGCCAGAGAGAAGGGTTGTTTTGTCCCAAGGTTAATGGAAGACCCAAATATTTAACCTTGTCCCAAGAAGCATATCCTTCAAAACCAAAAAATGAGAAAGGTTTGCAACTTTTGATTGATCTGCATTCCATTCGAACACGACACTCTTGTGATTGTTGATGAGTGCCCCTGAAATAACAAAATTGATGCATAATTTCTGAAAAAACTCTTGCCATTTTTAATGATGCCCCTCCCAAAAGCAAAGTATCATCCGCAAAGAGGGAATGGTTAATAGCTTCAACTCCAACTGCTGAAGTTATGCCCAGAATGCTCCCATCATTTTTTCCTGTTGTTAACTTTCTGCTTAAAGAATCAGCCATAAGAATATACACAAACGAAGAAAGAGGGCAGCCTTGATGAAGACCCCTGGTAGCTTGAAAGAAATTTGATGGTCTTCCGTTTACCAATGGCACCATCCAAGGTTTATCAATGCTAGATTTTATCAAATTTATAAAGGCAGGGATAAAACCAAAAGAATGGAGAACTCAGTAAATAAAGGAAATATTTACCCTGTCAAATGCATTTGACATATCGAGTTTGATTAGCATGCCCTTCTCCTTCCGATGAAAGCTGGAATGCATAGCTTCCTAAACTTGAATTACATTGTCCAGAATATGTATCCCTTTTACAAAATTGCCTTGAAGAGGAGAAATCAATTTCCCAAGCAGAGGTTTAAGTCTGTTAGCTAAGAGTTTAGAGAAGATTAGATAAGAAGCATTGCAAAGTGAAATAGGTCTGAATCGATCAAAAGAAGAAGGATTAGCTTCTTTAGGAATTAATGCAAGAAATGTGGAATTTGTACAACCACCCACTTTGGATTTTAACTGGAATGCTTTTATCATCAGGAGTAAATCTTTCTTGATTATTGTCCAACAAACTCGATAAAAATGGAAGAAAAACCATCAGGCCCGAGGCTTTATCTGGCTCCATTAACCAAATAACATCAATAATTTCTTGCTTCGAAAAAGGCTTCATTAACTCATCATTTTCTTCCTCACTCACCGTACAAGGAATGTTGGACAAAAATTCAGAGGTTAAAACCAAATCAGAGGAGCCATCTTCCCTGTACAGGTTCTGAAAATGAACTTCAGCCACTTGTTTAATTTGAGAAATTCCTTTAAAAGTTTCACCAGACAGAGAGGAGATTTTCGAAATAAGATTTTGGGAAAGTTTGACTCTACACTGCTTGTGGAAAAAAGAGGTATTCTGATCTCCAACTTTCAGTCAAGTACTATGTGACTTCAGTCTCCAATATTCTTCTTCTCGCCTAAAATATCAAGAATAATTAAACTGAGCTTTTTTCTCTTTTTCCAACAAGGCAGGGGTAATTTCTGAGTCTTTCATTTCCATTTGGATCTTCTCCAATTTTTCCAGGGCTTCTTTCCTTTCATTGATTGGATTTTTTTGAGTGAGTTTAACCCAGTCCTTTAAGGCAGATTTGGCATTTTTGAGCTTCCTCTCCCATACAATGTTCAACGATCCAACAACTGGAAGGTCCCATGCCATGGTTACAGTGCTCATAAAACCATCTCGGTCTTTCCATAGTGGACTGAACTGAAAGGGGATGGGGCCAAGGTCCTCTTCATATTTGATCTGTAGCATTATCAGCTTGTGATTTGAAGTAATCTTAGGCAAGATATTGGAGGAAATGAATTTTTTGTCAAATAACAGAGAACTCTGAACCAGAAATCGATCCAATCTGGCAGCGATATTTGCTACTCCAGTTCTATTATTTGTCCACGTATATCTTCCTTTTTTTGGCCTAAAATCAATCAATTCCCAAGTTATAATGAGATTTTCCATCGATTTAAGCATGTGATCTCTCCCACATACACCTCCTTTTTTCTCTTTAGTGTCCATTATGATAGTTAACTCACCAACCATGATTATATTGGAGAAAGAGTTAGCAGCAAGAAAGGCTGCTAATGAATTCCAACAATCTCTTTTTTCTTGGAAGTTGACAGGCATGTAAAGGTTAAAAAATGCAAGTGATTTCTTACTTGGAGTGTGCCGAAGTTCTGATAAAATCCAATGCTGCGATGTATGAGAGTGTTCCAGAGAAAAATCATTTTTTGTTCATAAGGTAGCAATTCCATCAGTGGTACCTCTAGCACTCACAACCTTCCCTACATTTGTTTTCCATTTCTTATTGCTTATGGATAGAAGGATATCCTCATCAATTTTTGTCTCTTGGAGCAATGGAATGTTTGGAGAAGCCATTCTTCTGAGATCATTAACAAATTCTACTTTTGATGAATTGCCAAGCCCTCTGCAATTCCAAGAGACGATGTTCATTATTTGATGGAAGGGAGAGGGCCTCGTTTTGAAGTTCTAGCCTTGGTGTTCTTGGAAATTGATATCTCAATTGTAGCTTGAATTCCTCGCATCTTCAGACATTTTGCTTCTTCCTCCTGGACTTTCTTAAGAGTTTTGCATCCTTTTTTTGAGGACCTCTCAATAGAATATTCATTAGATGAACCAAAATTATCCATGGGTTTCTTTTTTTTCCATTTCTGCATACGTAGGTGAGTGTCCATCAGTCGGGGAACCCTGATTTGACTAAGCTAATTCCTTATTTTATTCTCGAGTCTGATATTGAGATTGAGGAACTTCTCCTTCTTCAAGTATTGAAGGCACTTGTGCTTCAAGAATACTCAGAATTTCAAAATTTTTTTGAGTTGTTATTTCCTTCATTGCTGCTTCATTTTCCTTCTGTATTAGTCCAGTGGGATTACTACTCGACCTAATTTCTGCTCTTTTTCCTTTAGAAATATTTCCCTTCTTTGTATTAGATTTTTAACATTAAGCTAGCATAACATTAGGATCTTTAACTGAGAGAACAACAAGCACAACAATCAAACACAAGAGAAATGAACACAGTGTTTTCCTCGAGGAAACCATAAATGGAGAAAACCCCACAACTTCCTCAGAGATAGAATCAGCACCAAAAGTAAAACCCCAAAACAGTAAGATGATCTCCCGACAGCAGTAACCTCTTTCTTCCTTGCCCTAGTGTCTTTCTCTTCCTCAGCTATGTGCTACAACTGAGTGTGAGTGAGTGTGTGATAGATAGAGAGGACAACTCTCTATTAATACTAATTCCCGACTTGACTAAACCCAACTAGGGTCGAATTCACTAGGTGAGTCTAATAACCCTAGTGCCCCAGAACTGCGAGGACTTTAACCCTTGATCAATAGGAGGGTTACCCACAATGACTTGACATGACTTGTTTACATTATAGAACCTCTCGATAGGAACATCGGGGCATGACATGACTCAAGTACATCTCGAAATAAACATCGGGTTACAATATATAAGAAATACAAGTGAATACATTTCGAAGTTACAATTACATCAACACTCCCTCTTAACTAGGAAGGTATTCTCTCGACACAATTTTCATCACTAGTCTTCTTCTCTGGATCATCTCGTCATCTGCATCTTCAAGTCATCTTCATCTTCAAGTCATCTTCATCTTCAGATCTGGATCATCATCACTAAATTTGGATCATCACTGGATTTGGATCATCATCACTGGATTTGGATCATCATCACTGGATCTGGATCATTATTGGTTCTGGATCATCACTGGATCTGGATCATCACTCGATCTGGATCATCATCACTGGATCATCATCACTAGATCATCATGGGTGCTATTTCATGATTCTTCTCATCACAAGAAGTTCTACAGAACCAGGCCTTTTTCATGCTGGTTGTAGGCCTAGCCTCCATGTAGGTCTTCTTCAACGCTTACATCTGACACCAAGTCAGAATGGCCTACTCAGCACTTACATCTGACCATGAGAGGAACAAATCCAACACCATGTCAGAAAGGCATGCCCAACACTCACATATGATCATGTAGGAACCAGGGCCTATAATCACATTAAAAAGTCCTAGCACTCACATTTAGCCATGCGAGAACACATCCTGCAACCATGCTAAAAAGGCTCTGCACTTCCAACCATGTGGGAACACATCCTGCAACCATGCTGGAAGGGCTCTGCACTTGTATCCACCCATGTGGGAACACATCCTGCAACCATGATGGAAGGGCTTTGCACTTACATCCACGCATGCGGGAACACATCCTGCAACCATGATGGAAGGGCTCTGCACTTACATCCACCCATGTGGGAACACATCTTGCAACCATGATGTAAGGGCTCTGCACTTACATACAACCATGCGGGAACACATCCTGCAACCATGATGGAAGGGCTTTGCACTTACATCCACCCACGTGGGAACACATCCTGCAACCATGATGGAAGGGCTCTGCACTTACATCCACCCATGTGGGAACACATCCTGCGACCATGATGGAAAGGATCTCAACCCCAGGTTGAGGGTTCTTGGTAACTGACCAGGTGCCTCCATTCTCCAAGAGAATGGCAACATCCCTTATATCTGATCAAGTGGGAACACATCCCTCAATCACATCAGAATGGCCATGCGCTCACATTTGATCCTGTAGGAACACATCCTACAGTCATATCAGAATGGCCCTTAGTCCTAGACCAATTATTCCTGGTAACTGACCAGGAACCTCCATTCCAAGAATGGAAATAGCCCTTATATCTAATCATGTAGGAACCAATCCTACAGTCATATCAGAATGGCTCAACACTCCTATCTGACATGGAAGGAACCAATCCTCTCACCATGACAAAATGGCTCAGCCCTTACATCTGACCATGGAAGGAACCGATCCTCTCACCATGTCAGAATGGCTCACAGACTCATCACTTCCCCTTGGAAGGGACCTCGATCTGGAGAACACCAAGATTCTCCCTGAAGTACTCAAACTTCACTCTGGCTAATGGTTTAGTCAATACATCAGCTATCTATTCATCCATCGCAACATACTAGAGCTTCACTGATCCCCTCTGCACCATATCCCTGATATAGTGATACTTGATCTCAATATGCTTTGACTTGTCATGGAACACTGGGTTCTCTAACAACTTTACACAAATCTGGTTGTCACAATGTATAAAAGTAGCATCCAGCTGGAGATCAAATAAATCATACAATAGCTTCCTCAGCCATATTGCCTCACAACTAGCTAAACAAGCTGCGACATACTTTACTTCAGCTGTACTCAATGCCACACAGAATTGCTTTCTGCTAAACCAAGAGATCACACCTGATCCCATACTGAAGCAACACCCTGAAGTGCTCTTCCTATCGATGGCACTGCTTGCCCAATCTGAATCAACATAGACCTCCAGGTTAATCTTCTGACTCGCTTCATATTTGGGCCCATAATCAATTGTACCCCTTAGGTACCTCAGAATATGCTTTGCAGCAATCAAGTGAACATGTCTCGGATCTTTCAAGAACTGGCTCAAGGTGTTCACAGCAAAGCAAATATCTGGTCTCGTGTTCATCAGGTACATCAAGGACCCAATCATCTGACGATACATCATAGCATCAACCACTTCTGATGAAGCATCACTCAATAGCTTCAGGTTTGATGGCATCTGCATTCTGCCACACCTCCATGCCTAGAAAATAATGCATCATACCCAAGTCCTTCATTTCGAACTCGGCATCAAGCTTCCTCTTCGTATCAGCAATCAACGCACCCATACCTGTTACAAACAGATCATCTACATACAGTAGGAGCATCACTGGGTTGCCATCTTCAACCTTGTAGTAAAGGTTGGAATCTGCTTTACTCTTAGTAAAGCCCAAACTAGATAGAAAGCTATCAATTCTTCCGTACCAAGTCCTGGGTTCCTGTTTCAAACCGTACAGGGCTTTCTTCAATCTACATACATGAGATTCCCTGTCATGTGTCTCAAAACCAAGTGGCTGCTCCACATACACTTCCTCTTCTACTACACCATTCAAGAAAGCAATCTTGACATCCATTTGGTGTATCTTCCATTTCATCACTGCAGCCAGAGCAACAACTGATCTTATGGAAGTGTATCTGGCTACAAGTGCAAAAGTTTCTTCCTCTATTCCTTCTTTCTAGGAGAAACCATGAGCAACAAATATTGCTTTATATTTTTCTATGCTACTGTCTGCAACATTCTTGATCTTGTAGATCCATTTGGAAGTTACAATTGACTTCCCTTCTGGTCTTGGGACAACATCCCAAACATCATTCTTCATGATCGATTGATACTCTTCGATCATAGCATCCTTCCATTCTTTCCGTTCTGCCACTTCTTCATAATTGGAAGGTTCTTTATCGATGAAATCACATAATAATGCTACATACCCAAAGCAATATCTGGTCCTCTTTCTTTCTTTGTGATTCTCTTCTGGAGCCCCATATCTTTCCGCACCTTGGATAGCTTCTCGTACCCAAGCAGGTTTCTTCTTGTGAGGATTCTTCTCCTGAGGTGGATCTACAGGTCTTTGTGGTTCTTCAAATTCTCGATCTTCTTCTTGAGTTTCTTCATTCATGGTTGTATCATGAATTCTGGGTGCTTCTGCTTCTTCAGGTTCTTCAGTAGGTTTCTTTCTGTATTTGTTGTAAGTTGTATCTTCATCAAATGTCACATCCCTGCTAATGTCGATCTTCTTGAATCCTGGGAAGTATATTCTATAAGCCTTTGAGCTTTCAGAGTATCCCACAAATATACCCTTCTTTCCTGAAGGATCTAATTTTGTTCTCTTCTCTTTTGGAATGTGAATGTATACCAGACAGCTGAATATTTTGAGATGGCTGACTTCTAGTTTCTTGCCAGAGAAGACTTCTTCAGGAGTCTTGTTCTTGAGTACTCTGTGTGGTGTACGGTTATGTACATACACCGTTGTTCTGGAAGCTTCTACCCATAGATGCATAGGAAGATCTTGATCATGAAGCATTGCTCTTGCAGCTTCCATGATAGTTCTATTCTTCCTTTCTGCAATCCCATTCTATTGTGGATTGTATGGAGTGGACAACTCCCTCTTAATCCCTGAGTCTTTGCATAAATCTTTGAATTCATTTGATGTGAATTCTCTGCCATTATCTGATCAAAAGGTCTTGATCTTCTTTTCAGTGTGGTTCTCAATCAAGGCTTTGAATTCCTTGAACTTGTTGAATACTTCATCTTTGTTCTTCATGAAGTAAATCCATGTCTTCCTAGAAAAGTCATCAATAAAAGAAACATAGTATACATACCCGCTTGGTGAACTTTATGACATTGGACCGCATACATCGGAGTGGACGATTTCCAAGATTCCTTTTGCTTTTCTCTCGCTACTTGGAAATTTCTTCTTTGTGTTCTTTCCTTTCGCACATCCTTTTAGACCCCATCATGTTTTGCTTGAATTTCTGGAAGACCTACAACAACTTTGCTTGCAAGTGGTAGTGCTCTATAATGCACATGTGCAAGCCTTCTATGCCAAAGTTCATTTGGCTCTTCTTTGTCATGGACCAAAGCTTTTTCTGGATGGCCCTTTAATTTGTACAATCCTCCTTCTTGTTCTCCAATCACTACTGCATCATCGATAGTCTTTCCTTTTGGCCACATGATGACTTGACCATCTATAAATGCAACCCTCATTCCTTTTGCATCTAATGCATATATGGAGAGAAGGTTCTTCTTTAGTCCTGGTACAAACAATACTTCCTTCATTGTCATAGACTTTCTAGAGTCTAGCTTGTAGGAGGATTCCCTGCTACCTTTTATTGGATATTGGTAGTCATCTCCTAGCTTCACCTTGTGAGGTGATTCATGTTCTGAAAGTTTCACAAAGGATTCATTGAATCCTGTCATATGCTTGGAAGCCCCATTGTCTATAAGCCAATCATTGCTTCCATGAGTAATGTTTCCCATAAGAGCGAAAATCAAAACATATTCTTCATCACTGGAAGAGTCTTCACTTTCACATTTGGTTCTCCTTTTGGAAGGTTCATCATCCTCTGCAGCATGAGAATGATGTCTTCTCTTGTTTCCCTTCTTCTTATGAGAGTTAACCTTGTTTCTAGGACAGTCTTTTGCAAAGTGTCCTCTTTCATCACATGTATAACATAGGTCCTTTCTAATGTTATCTTTATGGTGAAAGTTCTTACCTCTGGAGTGATGAGAGTTTCTTCTGCCTTTCTTGGAGTGAACTGTGAGAGATTGATCTTCACTTCCCATTTTCTCTTCTTGAGCTGCTATCCGAGCTTCTTCTTGAGAGCATTCTTCCCATAGTCTGCTGAACTTGACTAACTTTTTTCTGGCATAGATTCCTTGAATAAAGGAGTCCCATGATCTAGGGAGACCATTCAAGGTGGTCATTATAATCTTTGCATTTTCCACTTCTTCATCTACTGCTTGCAGCTATTCCTTGATCTGAGAGACCATTGTAAAGTAACACTGGATGGTCTCTGCATTCTGGATCTTTACATTCTTCAGTTGGTTTCTCAGAGTCATCTTCCGGTTTATGTTCTTCCCTTCAAACAATTTGGTTAGGGAATCAAACATAGCTTTAGGTGTCTTTAGGGAGGACACCTGTGGTATGAGGTGATCCTTGATTGAATCAACAATGATCCTCTTTTCCATAACCAACTTATTCTTATGTAAGGCCTTTGCCTCATCTCCCTCTGGAATTGGAACGTCCTCACTGATATAGGAGTCCAACTCATTTTCTTCCAGGACTAGGGAGATCCTATACTTCCAGGCTCAGAATTTATCATCTCCCTCAATATTTTCATCAAGATTTGTATGATGAGACATCTTAACTGAGAACCTCAAATGGAAATACAAAAGATTTAGATCTTACTAGGTCAAGATGCCGGATCTGGATTTGGAGCTGAAATTCTGCAGTACTGGTTCAGGAGCAGATTAGGGTTTTTCTTTTTCGGAGTTCTGTCCAACCAAATGCTTTGATTTTGATCCCTAACATCGATTTTGAGGAGGATATCAATCCAGGCCTGGGCTCATTGAAAAATTCCACTTCTGTGAAAAGCCCTAATTTCTGGCAGCAGTGTTGGGTCCAAAATTGAAAAACCTCAGAATGGATTCTGCTTCGACAGAAAGATGTGCCCTAGGGAGGAGAGTTATTCCAACCTTTTTTCGCTGAAAATATGTGGAGAGAGATCCACAAAGTAGGAATCCCTAGTTCCCACAGCTGCAAAGTGTCTTATTCTTAGGTTAGCTCTGATACCATGTTATATTTTTAACATTAAGCTAGCATAACATTAGGATCTTTAACTGAGAGAACAACAAGCACAACAATCAAACACAAGAGACAATGAACATAGTGTTTTCCTCAGGGAAACCATAAATGGAGAAAACCCCGCAACTTCCTCAGAGATAGAATCAACACCAAAAGTAAAACCCCAAAACAGTAAGGTGATCTCCCAACAGCAGTAACCTCTTTCTTCCTTGCCCCAGTGTCTTTCTCTTCCTCAACTATGCGCTACAACTGAGTGTGAGTGAGTGTGTGATAAATAGAGAAGCTAGCTCTCTATTTATACTAATTCCTGACTTGACTAAACCCAACTAGGGCTGAATTCACTTGTTGAGTCTAATAACCCTAGTGCCCTAGAACTGCAAGGACTTTAACCCTTGATCAATAGGAGGGTTACCCACAATGACTTGACATGACTTGTTTACATTATAGAACCTCCCAATAGGAACATCGGGGCATGACATGACTCAAGTACATCCCGGAATAAACATCGGGTTACAATATATAAGAAATACAAGTGAATACATTCCGAAGTTACAATTACATCAACACTTTGATGTACTAGTTTTTTGGACTTGTGTCCATTGTTCTCCCTTATCTTTAACATCTTCTTCATCAATTTTATTCTTGCATTATCTGGCAAAGTTCCCATAGCCATGCCAATGTCTGCACTTAAAATGCAATTGCTCATAATCAAGCTCTTGCACATGAGACCAATTGACTACTGTCAACTTAATTGCTTCAGAAATCCCTACCTCTAGATCCACTTCAACACATATTCGAGCACAAGTATATTGTTCTTTTCTTTCAGCCCTATCGATGTACTTCCCCAAGGTGTTTTCGATAACTTCAAGCGACTCTGAATTCCAACAATGAAGAGGAAGATGCGATAACCTAACCCATTCAGGAACATAAGAAGGGACATCTTGATTCAGATCAAAGTCCAGAGTCCACTTATTCAGATAAAGCCCTTGAGGACCCATGAAATATGGTCAGTTTCAAAAAATTAAGTCTTTATCTTTTGAATTTTCAAAAAGAAAAACATAGTATCCTTTACCTATGAGGTTGCTTTAAATTCCTTCTGAGATAAGGGGTTTCATGATGGGTTTCCAGTTTCTTTGAACTCACCCGTTAATAGCCTTTGGAGATGGCCAAAGACCAGTAAACTGGCCAATAAGACCCTGGTCTGCAATGTTCATGGTTGTACGACATGGTTGTTATGTAGGAAGATCCACTGAGAGAATATTGTCAAGTTTCTTGACAAAAGTCTGCTGGTTTTGGGAGGTCTTCCTTTTATCACTTGCTGCAACCAGTTTCCTGAAAGCAGTGAGTTCAGGAGGAGGGGAGGATCCCCCTCCAATAGCCATGGCAGAAGCTCACAAAGCTAAAGACCTTCAGAGGAACACAAACTAAATCAAGAAACTTAGAAGAAATCCAAATTAACACAGATTCCTCCTCCAGACTCAGCTGATTGAGCGAAAGTCTATGTTAAATGCTAGCATCAGCCACAACACAAGCTGGGTGAGCACACCAATCTAGTCACAACCACCACAGAGTCTAGTAGGTTCAAACGCTGCTCCAAGAACACAACTAACCAAAGGTCAATATACTGCAATGATTTGAGGATCAAGACAATTTCACTAGCGATTCGATCCTCAGATCCACCATGCACGCCAAAAAAATGCGAACAGAGTCAAGATGGGCAAAGATGATAGAGCCACCAAGCCTGCAAATTTTTTTTTGAATTGACTTCTTAGAGCAAAAAAATTCTCATATCTGATATAATCTTCTCAAAGTTTTATTTTAAAGCTATAATGATAACTTGCTTTTTAAGGAAATATCTTAACAAGGTAAAGGGTTTTACATTCTTTGGTTAATAGATTATTCTTTTGTAGCCTAAATTTGAGAGGTTTAACTCATGCAGATGTTTTTGCAAAGTTCTATATATAGGAACATTTTGAGGAACAACATACATAACATTGTAATTAAGATTTTATTATTGACTTTTGATTATTTAGAGTTCAAAAATATATCAAATGTATTTGTGTAATTAATTTTAAAAAATATACTTTAATAAAAATGTCACTTAAATGATAAAGTTATTATAATGAATAAAAACATCATTTAAACACCATTTACGTTAAAAGAAATAAAAAACAAACAAATAATTAGCTGAAGTGACTAATGTTTTTCTTCATATATATCATAAACATAAAAAACAACATTAGTTTAGACCCCAATATATTTATGCAGTGACCAATTACATTGACTTATAAATCCAAACAAACTCTTAAGAACCCTTAACATCCAATGATGAGGCATTCTTAAAATAGACACACATTATGTTGTATTAAAGTAACAACATTTAAACTATAAACCCTTATCAATTTGTAATATGTTTTCTCTCAACAAATTAAAGTTAAGCTTTCTTATTATAACCAAAACAAATTTATAATCCAAATATTAACCATGTTTTGATTTAATTTTAGTTAAGCTTTCATATTATAATCAAGACCAATTTATAATCTCATTATTGAGCATGTTTTGATTTAGTTATATTCATGGATTCTAGATAGATTAAGATATACTCATGATTAATTTGAAGATATACTTATGATTAATCTATCACATACACGTTGAGATTTCATATTAAAGTGAAGACAAATTTATGATCAAAACTAGCCGCCATGCCATAGTTCATCGGACTACTCCACTTGCTATTTCAACATGAAAATCAAGATTACACAATCTACTCATTCACTCATTTATTACATAGAGGCTCAACAAGAGCAAACATGTTACTTATAAGAATTGAACATGGGTGGGGAAGGTAACATTCATTCCTCCCAACCACCCAAGCTACAACCAATGGATATAATGTAGCTTGAGTATGGTCCCAACCATAATGTAACATTCATTCTTTCCATCTAGATCTGCCAAATATAATGTGTTGAGACCCGCTAATGAATCAATAAAGTATGGTCCCAACCATAAGTTATCAAACTTGCCATATATATCATAAATAGATGAAAATATACTCATGATTAGTTTATTTAATACATATTTAAATAAATATATTTAATTGCGCCGAGAGGCGCCCTATAGCCCAGTATGGGAGAGATCTTGTAACGTTACGTAACATTATGTAACGTTACGTAACGTTATTTTTATTAATAACAAATAATTTTTTTAATTATAGGCCAAAATAAATGTCGGCGAGAAAACCACCTAATATGGGGAAGATGTTGTAATATTCCTACCTAACAAAACAATAAAAAAGTAAAAATTTAATTATCCGTAAAAAAATGAAAGATGTTGTAATATTCCTACCTAACAAAACAATAAAAAAGTAAAAATTTAATTATCCATAAAAAAAATGTGGATCAGGGAAAAGACACAATATGGGGGAGATGTTGTAATGTTCCTACCTAATAAAATACTAAAATATAAATAATTGAATTATCCGCAAAAAAATGTTGGCCTTGCACATGGTTTTAAAACCATGTGCAAGGCCTTCTAAACAACGCATGGTTTTATTGTACATGGTTTAGGAGGGCCTTCCAGATGGTTTTAAAACCATGTGCAAGGCCTCCTAAACAACCAATGGTTTTATTATACATGGTTTAGGAGGGCCTTGCAAATGGTTTTAAGACATGTGCAAGGCCTTGCATATGGTTTTAAAACCATGTATGGGGAAATGTTGTAATGTTCGTTCCTAACAAAATAAAAAATAATAATAAATACTATATGTCGGCCATAAATAATATTAAATATTAATAATAATAATATTATATGTGGACCTTAACTAAAAAGATGTGTCTTTTGATTTGAATCAAATCAATGGATACCTAAGAAGTGATTTGATCCCTAGAACCTAGGATTTGGATCTACGCTAGTTTTTAAAACAATCCCTCCATAAAGTTATACCTAAATAAAAGACATAGTAAAGATACATCAATTAAAAGTAACATGTAACTTGTCCCTTACCAAACTGCTTATCTAATCAAAGGAAAGGCTAACTTTATACACACAAAGACTATTGGGAGAAATTTCCTTGTGCGCTTTGTGGTGTATATAGGTATTACACCTGCTATTTCCCTCAAACAACTAAATTTCTCTTAATCTCACTTCTTCCACCATCACCATCACCATCACCATCACTCTTTGTGCTGATGATGATTAGCCTTAACCTAAAATACAACCTTACCTCAATATTATAAACTTCATCAAGATTTTACACCCAATTATAAACTTCATCAAGAAGATTGTAAAAGAAGGAATGAATAACTAAATAAAAATATTTCTCAAGCCTAGCTAATCAATAATATAAAAACATGAAATGATCCCGTATCCAATACACAATGACAAAAAAAAATGGATTTTGGCCATTTCTCACTATGTGTTCTATGTTGTAAGACGCTAGTTTATTCCGGTCAATTTTATTTGCTATCTATGTAAGTATTAAAGAGTATATGGGTTTGAGGGTAGGAGCCAAATCAATTAAAAGAGTATATTAATTGGAAGAAAAAATATTAAAAAGTAAATCAATTGAAAGTAACATGTAACTATTATATTAAGTTCAAGGATTTTTTTTTCCATTGGATGTAGGTTGGGTGGTTGAGAGGAATGATTATTACCCTCCTCACTTAGATTCAGTTCTTGTAAGTGATATGATGCTCTTTTGAGCCCCTATGTAATGCTTGATATGCTCTTGTGAAGCCTCTTTGTAATAAATGTGTTGATGATGTAAGATGACCATACTTTGAATCATATTTGAATATCAAACCTCTTTGTAATAAATGTGTTGATAATGGAAAATGACCATATCTTAATTCATGTTTGTAATAAATGTGTTGATGATGTAAGATGGCCATACTTTAATTCATGTTTAAACAACAAGTATTAATATTCCGTGAAATAGCCCTCTAACAAAAGCTTAATCTTTATGTATTATATTTATAATTTCTTAAAAAAATAAAAAATTGATCAACCTTAATAAAATTTCTTTGTTAAAACGCTAAACACTTTATAATACTAACTATTTTTTTTAAAGATTAAAGCTTCCTTCTTAAATAAATTTTCTGATAAACTTTGTATCGTCCATGTAAAAACACAAATTCTAATAATAAGACAATAAGTTAAAGATGAATATGCTTGTGATCATTGAAAAAAAAGTCAAATATAATTATGCATATCATCATTAAGGGCATACTTCTTTTGACTTAAATGTATCTATGAAAAGCACTTTATTTTTATGAGATGCAATATTTCAAAGATGTGTATGCATGCGATCATCATCAAAAGCACACTTCCTCTTGCTTAGGTGTCATTTTGAAGGGCATGCTTGCCCTCGCTTAGGTGTATATATTTTTTTGAATATTTAAATAGTTAGTTAGGGGGTTATTTAAAAGAAAATACTCATTTTATTCATCAATATATATTCCATTGTATTTTTTTATTAATGTTTATTTTTAAATATTTTGGGAATGGATTTTATATATAGTTTGATGTGATATATACTTTATTAATATTTATGAATTATTTTTTATGTATAATATGTAAATATAAATTTATAATTTTATTAATATTTTTAACAATAAAAATATATATTTATATATAAATGTATATTTTCATTTTATTATTCTATTATTTATTTAGAAAATTATTGTATATAAATGCACATCATTATCCTGTATTTTTCTACACATCTATATTTTTAATAATTTACGTTGTTAGTATTTCCTATGGTAAGAATGAGACATAATAATGGAACCTACATATTTTTTAATATTTCACGTTCTTAATAGAATGGGACATAATAATGGAACGTGCACTTTAATGCAGGGTTTTACTAATAAATATACATCTGGTTAATAAATTAAAAAAATTAATTTGTAAAATTAAAAACTTTAATACGAAATTTTTAATTGTATAGTATGACAATTTGATGATTTAGGTAGGAAGATACATATTTTCGGCACAATTTTGAGAAAATTAGTCATAATTTTTCAAAATTCAAGTTATAATTGTTAAGTTTTGGAATTTTTGGTGCTTGGTTTTGAGGGTGCTCAATCTATTTCCACCATCAAAATCGTTATTAAAACATGGATAAATTATGATTTTGTAAAATAAAAAATCTTGGATTATAGTTAAAAAAGGCTATCTAGTCCAACAGTGTCGAAGTTTTAGACAACTTCATTCTTCATATGGTTTGTGAGTTTCACAAATTATTATGATTCACTCACCACCACACATTCTCTTTGAACTGAAAATGCACATTTAGGTATATTCCATCAAATTGTTGTAACCGAAATTAAAAAAAACATTTTGAATTGACAAAATTGAAGACTTAATGTAGCGTCCCCGACCTTCCGACCGACGAAGAGGACACTACCATGGCCTTAACCATTCGGGCAACCAGCCCCATGAACATGTGCATTCATAAAATACTGAAACAAAATGCATTGAAGTAGAACATACACAGATACATAATTATTTATCATACACAGCGGAAGCAAACATGCATTCAAACAAGCATTCAACATGTTCATCATGAGTTATTAACAGTAAATATCATTGCAGAAGTAAAATAGACAAGATTACTTATCTTTTAAAGAACTCGTTCCACAACCAACTACGTTGCTGCAATGTTCCTCCCAACCATAGGCTAGCATGCTCCTAAATCTCTCAGCAATGCTGCCACCCCCGAGCTGGGCATGATCCCCAAGGAATAAGGAACAAGCAGGTTGAAACAAAGCCAAGGATACACAAAACACAGCCAAGCCAACACAGTTGGGTTTATTAGGCCATCAACAAGATAGCCAAGCCAACATGGTCAGGTTTATCAAGCCATCGAGGAGCTGGGAAATGCTAAATGCTAAGTTGGTGAGTCCATTATAGAGCTAGGAACACCTACACGAGAACTAGTCTGACTTCTAAGACACCCACACACACCCAACATAAGGAATCAGTCCCTTCTCTGCTACACAGTCCCTCAGGCCCTGACTTCCCTTCTAGTGCTATTCAGGGGTTGTGGAGAAGAAAGGCAGCCCTCTAGCTCTGTCTGTGCGATTTCCAAACACACCAGGTTTATCAAGCAAACCAAGCCCCCATCCCTGTTCCCAACATAGTCCGAAGACCAACCATTGCACGCATGAAATTAATCAGCAGTTACAGCTTAGACAGGGAAAATAACTCCTGAGTCGTTCTTGGCCCTATCGTGGCCAAAATGACTCCCAAGCAACTTGCTGCAGTCTCAAAACGTATCAGCAACACAGTTCACCACGTGGGGAAAACAACAGCCCCTCTTGGACAACAAAGCAACCGAAACAGACTTACACAGGCCGCAAATGGGGAAGAAGATACATACTCCCAACCTGTGCGTGAGGGAAATTGACATCTGAAAACGGTTCCTTCTTCCTGGCTGCGTGAGACCAAACCGAGAAAGAATATGGTGCGAGGGGACAATCAGACTACCGTCCCTGCGTGAGGATGAACAGACTATGGAGATACTGGCGTAGTAGTGGAGAGAGTGGAGTGTCCGCTGGAGTGATGGTGGTGGTTGTTTTTCCTTTCCAACGTGAGAGTCAAGCCGTTGGTGGAGTGTGCATGTGGGAAAGGACTGACAGTCCTGCCACACTCCATTCCCAGCCATAACTTCCCCAACTAACAGCAGAGCTTTTAATGGTGGTGGTTGGATGAGACAAGGGAGGATGAGCAATCAAACAGGGTGGTGACACATGGATTTTCCCCCATAGCCCAAGGTTTGACAATTCCCCCCCTTATCCTTGTAAGAATCATGTCCTTTTCATTATGGTTGCAGTGAGCATAGCTGGTTGGGTTCATTTAATTAAAGATGTATATTTACATAATGACAAAAATTAAAATGTATGCCGCATGCCTCGATGTACCATCGGTGACAATTTCAATCCGAAACATAGCATAACCAAATGATGGTGGGGCCTTGGCCTTTAGCTCCGCACCATGATTATTTACAATATATACATCATATACATCTAATGCAATGGGGTCAAAACTGGGGTGTTACATTCCCCTCCCCCTTCAATAGCACTATCCTCAGTGCTTTACAGAATTTGAACAAAATGCTACACTGGTATCGCCTCAGTGTTCCGCAGAATTGAACAAAAATGGATGTGTCAATCGCATGACATCCTCTAGCTCCCACATAGCCTCTTCAGGTCCATAATGATCCCATTGCACCTTTACCTGCCCTATGGCCTGGTTCCGGAGCATTGTGACCTTCCTATCGAGGATGCGCATTGGCTCGGTTCGGAACTCTCCCTTGGGTTCCACCTGAATCACACCCCAATTTATCTCATGGTTAGGATCATGTACATATCTCTTAAGCAAAGAAACATGAAAAACATTCTGAGCTCTAGTGCTAGCAGGCAATGCAAGTCTATATGCAATTGGTCCTATCCTTTCAAGCACTTCAAATGGCCCACAGTATCTTGGTGACAGCTTGGCACAACTTCCAAGCTTCAAGGAACTCTTCCTTGCCCTCACTTTGAGGTAAACATGATCCCCAACACTGAACTCGTTGTTGACCCTATGCTTATCTGCATAGCTTTTCTGTCTGTCCTGTGCTACTTTCAGATTCTGCCTGATCTTTACAACCTCTTGCTCCATTTCCTTGAGCAATTCTGGTCCAAGCACAACCCTGTTCACTGGATTATCCCAAGTCACTGGTGTCCTACACCTTCTTCCGTGCAAAGCTTCATACAGACTCATCCCCAAGGATGCCTGCTGTCCATTGTTATAAGCAAACTTTACCAAGTGCAAGTAATCTTCCCACTTGGTTGGTTTGTCCATCACGTACATGCGAAGCATATCTTCAAGAACCTAATTAACTCTCTCTGTTTTCCCATCTGTCTGAGGATGGTATGCAGTGCTGAAGTTTAGCTTTGTACCCAAATCTGCAAACAACCCCTTCCAAAATTTGGAAGTGAACTTGACATCTCTATCAAAGACTATTGCCTTTGGAAATCCATGCAATTTGAAAATCTCTTTCATGAAGCTATTTGAAATGTCATCAGCCTTATGCGTAGACTTAACCGGTATAAAATGCGCTGCCTTTGTCAACTTGTCCACCACAACCATGATGGAATCATGTTGTCTCCAAGTCATCAGCAATCCTGTAATAAAATCCATGGAAATAATTTCCCATTTCCATTCTGGAACTGGCAAAGGCTGCAACAAACCTGCAGGGTGTTGATGCTCAACCTTTACCTGTTGACATTTCATACACCTCGAAATGTACTCAACCATATCCCTTTTCATTCCTGGCCAAAAGTACTGCTTTCTGCTGTAGTAATTGTCTTCTGATATCTTGGGTGACCAGGATATGAAGCTTGATGGATTTCATCCATGACAACTCTCCTCAAATCTGCTACATTTGGAATATAAATTCTACCTTTATAAGTGAGTAGTCCATCTTCTTCCAATTTATATCCCTCATACCTCTTCTCAAGACCTTGCTGTTGCAATTTGTCTTTTACCTGCTCATACAATTCATCTCTGGCAACATGATTAACAATCTGCTGCCCCAAATCCGATTGGAAAATACTAAGAGATGCCACATGCATTTCTTGCACCTTCCTTCTAAGTGCATCGGCTACCTTATTTTCCTTTCCCTTTATGTGCTTGATTTCAAAATCAAACTCACATAAAAACTCCAGCCATCTTTCTTGACTAGCCTTCAAAGTTGGCTGATCAAACATATACTTCATACCACAATGGTCTGTTCTGGGCTCAAATTTTCTACCCATCAAGTAATGCCTCCACATTTTGAGGGCATGTACTATGGCTGCAAGCTCTAGATCATTAGTGGCATAATTATTCTCATGCTCCTTTAGCTTTCTTGACTCATAAAATATCACGTGGTTGTCCTGCATAAGGACTCCTCCAAGCCCTTGTCCGCATGCATCGGTACACACAAAAAAATCTTTCTCTGGGTCTGCAACTTTCAATACGGGTGCACTGGTGAGAAGATTCTTCAACCGCTGGAAACTTTCTTCACACCTCGATGTCCATTCGAACTTCATCCCCTTCTTTTGCAAAGAAGTGATGGCATGTGCAACTTTGGAGAATCCCTTAATGAACCTCCGGTAGTATCCTGCAAGTCCCATGAAAGATCTTACATCTGTCACATTTCTTGGAGTAGGCCAATTCATAATGGCTTCAATCTTTTTAGGGTCCACAAATATACCCTCCTCTGAGATAATGTGACCCAAATACTAAATTCTATCTCTATAGAAGTGACACTTGCTCAGTTTTGCATACAGCCGGTGCTCCCTGAGCAATTGCAATGTCAATATCAGATGCTCTCCATGCTCTTCCTCATTCTTAGAATAAACAAGAATGTCATCAAGGAAGACAAGAACAAACTTGTCCAAATATTTGTTGAAGACACTATTCATAAGGCACATAAAGGTAGCTGGTGAATTTGTGAGACCAAATGGTACCACTACAAACTCATAATTCCCATACCTTGTCCTGAAGGCTATCTTATGAATGTCTTCAGCCTTGATTCTCACCTGATGGTAACCAGACCTCAAGTCAATCTTGGAAAATACCTTTGCTCCTCTCATTTGATCAAAGAGGTCATCAATCCTAGGCAAAGGATATTTATTCTTCACAGTAACCTTGTTCAACTGTCTGTAATCAATACATAATCTGAGTGTACCATCTTTCTTCTTTACAAACAGAACTGGTGCTCCCCAAGGAGACACACTCGACCGAATGTACTTCTTTTCCAACAACTCTTGCAGTTGCATTTTCAGCTCTAACATCTCCGGTGTACTCATCCTATAGGGTGTCTTGGACACTAGTGATGCTCCTGGCACAAGTTCAATAGTGAAATCAATGTCCCGCTTTGGAGGAAGCCCTGGAATCTCATCAGGAAACACATCCTTGAATTCCTGTAACACCTGATAGTCCTCCAACCTAGGAGTTTCATCTCTTGATGTCTCCAAAATATGAGCTGCATACAACTGGAAACCCTTCCTACAGAACTTATTTAACCGCATTGCTGAAACCCGCCTTACTGAAATCACCTTTCGAATACCTTTCACAACTACTAGGTTCCCTTCTTCATTCATGCACTCGAAAGTATTATTGTAGCAGTCAAGTCTTACCCTATGAGCTTCTAACCAATCCATTCCAATGAGAACATCATAGAAAAAAAGCGGTAGAACATTCAGATCTACACAAGTGACCAACCCATTCATGACCAATGCGCATTTCTCTACCACTTCACTGACCTTTCTCTTAGTTCCAGTGGTTAGCTGAACTAACCAAGGCTTCCTATGCTTTACTTTCTTAAAAGCACAAATCTCCACTACTCTAGGAGTAATGTAACTGTGAGTAGAACCAAGGTCAATCAAAATAGAAACAGATTGTTCAACAATCTTACCTACTACTTCAACCACAGCTTACTGGTGATCTGCCTGGTGGTCCTCCAGTGCTGCATAATTCCTAGGGACTGCCCTTGCTACTTGACCCACTGTTTCTGCTTCTTGAATGTTATAAGCCGGTCTTGCACTCTCATTCTCGAGTGGACAATTTCTGTGCATGTGGGGTCTTCCACATTTCCAACATTGAAGTGGTCCTCTATTCTGTTGTGGATCCTTAGGCTTTTCTCCTGTCACTCCAACTGGCTTACTTGGAGCTTGAGATGGCTGCTTCTACTGATTCCTGAAGTTAGAAGGTTTGAAACCTTTATTTCTTTGGTCAAACTTCTCGTTCTTCTTGTCCTTCCATGCCTTATGGTAATCCGGATTACCTTTGCTTTGCTCATAGCAATACTTAGCCTTCCTTATTGCTTCCTCAAGAGTTCTAGGTTCATAAAACTCAATTCTATCTTTGTAAGACTGAGGTAATCCACTCAGAAAACGCTGGACCTTCACTTTTTCATCTTTGATGTACCCGACATACCTCAACAGCTCCAAAAAATTATTTGCATACTCTTCCATAGTCCGCTGTCCTAATCTCAGCTCATGGAACTCCTTAATCTTGTCATCATAATACCTGTCAGATAGGTATTTTTGCTTGAAATACTTCTTGAACTGTTTCCACTTAAGTCTCCATTCACTGATCCTCTTTATTTACTTGAAGTGTCCCCACCAAATGGATGCCCTTCCATTCAGATTGAATATGGAAACTCTTGCCTTCATGTTTCTCGAATAATCATGCACTTAAAAGTACTTCTTTATCCCAAGAAGCCAAGCTTCAGCCTCTTGTCCCATCTTTACCTCACCATCAAATGTAGGAGGTTTAGCTTTCCTAAATTCATCTCGAGAGTGATCCCTATGGTGTCTTCTTCTTTTTCTTTTATGAGAATAAGGACTTGACTGCTGGATTCTTCAGAATCAGAGGATCCAATAGAAGTCCTTCTCCTTCTCCTGGTACTGCTCTTACTGCCCTCTGGTATTGTTGTGCCTCATCCAGAGTCTATCTTTCTCTGCAAGTCTGTTAAACTTTGCAACATTGCAGCATTCAACTGATGTTGCTCTTCTTGGGATTTAATCAAGCTTCTCATGGTGGCTGCAACATCTGACGGTGTCTCTTGGAATATTCTTCCATTAGACTCTATGTCATCATTCCCATTACGGACATTTTCTCCCATGGCATCTTCTGCTCGCTCGTAAGAATCCCGAACATCATACCCATCATGGGTTCTCATGACTGAACCACCTCTGGCTTTACCACACTGTGCTTTCTGGAGTACTGCTCTTGGAAGTTATCTAAAGTTCTACAAATGTGTTCGTAGCAAACTGTTAGATGCACAATATTAATATAAATCAAAATTACTTACCTTTTCTTCTGGAAATTCATGAAACAACAATTATGCAAAAACACCGATTTTTTTTTCCTATTTCATATTCAGCTCTGTGACCCATTGATAGTCCACTGAAATCTGCTAAAACAGTTAGAATTTGCTAAGAAAATTCCCACTTCAAAAAACCCAAATTTTCCTTCTCTTCATCGGGTCTCTTCTGCACTAATTTTCCGCCGTTTCGGCGGGCAAATCGCCAAACTTCCGATCTGCATCGGTGACCAAGTTGACTATGCATCGGGTGTATAGTCCTTTGAGCAGCCGCAATGGCGGAAGGTGTTCTTACTTCGGATTCTGTGGCAAACGTCTAGACTTTCGATCGACGATGTCAATGAATATTCTCCTTAAGTCTTTCGCAGCCGTAAGTCTATCGACGGTCGGAAGCACTAGTTGCTGCGGCGTCGGAGGGCTAGTTAACTAAGCAGCCACAACGACGAGTCACCTTCATTGAAATTTTTTCGATCAGCAATCCAAGTCACTATACTTCCTGTCATTGCGGCGATCCAAATGACAACTTACCTCCTCTGTGTCGGCGATCGGCTATGTTGTTGCATCGGACGATTAGTCTTCTAGGCTGCCGTAGCGGAAAAAAGTGATCTCACTGTGGGTTCCACGGACATTATCGGCTGTCGGACCTACTAACCATTGGGTGGATAGTTTCCTAGACTTCCGCAACGACGAATTTCCAAACCTTTAATGTACTCGATCGGTGATCTGATCCTCAATAAATTTTCGATGACCCTATACTTAAACAAAATTTTCAAATTTTTCTTCTCATCGGCTGTTGAAAGCACTAATCACTGCGGCATCGGTGGTTGAAGCCTCTATCCGTCGGAAGGATAGTTCACTAGCTAGCCGCAACGACGGACGTTCAATCCACTAACTTCATTCGACGTAGCTCATCAGCAACTGAATTAACTAGGTGTCGGCGAAATAGTTCCATCAGCAGCCGCAACGACAACCCATGTTGGCTGCGGTGGGTAGACCCGGGTTTACTATCATCAACCATCAACACCCCTAGCTCACTGGCCCTTCTGCTCGCGTCGCGCGATCTCCTTGTCTCGCAGCTCTTCTAGCCACGAGATATTCCTTTATACCGTCGTGCGGTCCTTTTCTACATCGTGCACTTTCCCTGACTTGCGATATCTCCAGCCTTATCGCACCGTCGCGCACCGTGCGACACGCAGCTCCTGCCCAACGCTAAGTCCTCAACCAGTGGTATCGTGCACTGCAGATCCTTTGCCGGTGTGGTATTACCTCTCTGTGATATCCTACCTCCGCGGTCTAGCGCACTTAGCGTTGCTCGTGTCGACGTGCAAGACTTAACATACAAGGCTATTCGATACTGTAACTAGTGACTGTTTCACGCAAAGCATAAATGAACCATATACAACATGCCAAGGACTTCGACTTATGTTTATCCTTCTATATTACTGTGAACTGATTAACACATTCATTCATTAAACTATAAACAAAGTCCATGAAATTACTGAGAAATGCATAAGTAAACATAACAAATAATCCAATCACATAACACTTGATTTTAACGTGGTTCACCTTCAGGAAGGAAGTTACGTCCACAGAACTGTGTTTTTATTATAGCTCAGGGGAAGGTAAAACACAGTTCTGCTGCACCGCATATGCAGCTCAAGATCTTCTCTCTTAGATCTCTTTTCTTCTCTATATTGCTCTCCTACAATATACTCTTCCCTCTCTGTCGATCCCTGCGGATCGTTACATGCATACTCTATAAGCCAGCTACTGGTTACAGTCAGATTGCTACCGCTAATAACGGAACCAGAGCTAGGCTTTTACAACAGTATAATAGTCTGCAAAACACTACTAACAACTGAATGAACCAACTAACTAACCAACCCTTTTACAATACAAAATATATCCCTTTATAGGCAGCCCGAAGGTCTCGCCATTACAACACTGTGGGCCTGTCCCAATAGTAACCCAAAACCCTAACTAGTGATAGTCGGCCATATCTGTACTTGAGGTAGCCGCTTTCCATCACACCACAGCTCTCTGCAGTCTTCCATGCTTCCTGGCACTGATCATGGGTACTATGCACTGCTTCTCTTTTCTGTCCTTCGCCTTCAATGCTTTAGCCTCGTTGCTCCTTCTCCTTTATGAGGGTCGCTGAGCCCTCCTGTCTTCCACCGCTGCCTTCAATGCAGTGGGTGAGCTCTCTCTTCTCCTCCGCTTAGGTACCATTGCCTTTCTTGACTTCTCTATCTTAAAAGTTGTATTTTTCAGCTCTGCTCTACAGCTGGAAATGTGCTACGGCGTCGTAGCTCTGTCTTATCTTCTTTCCGCCAAAACTTATCTCTCCGCTAAACTAGCAGCTTCTTCTGTAGCTGCGGGACCCTGCTCCAACAGTCCCCTAACACTTGCTTGTGGCTCATCCTCGAGCCACTTCCAGCGGGATTCTCCTGCTGTAGCTTTGTCTTGGCTTCCTACGAAGTCCTATGCAACCTGTCTCGAAGTCCTGCGACTTCCTTCTCCATCACTTCGACACGCTCTTTATAGTTTATGTAACTTGGTTCGCTGGGCTCTCTTATCCTTCCTGCCCGATGTCATGGTCTCGCTCTCGTCGCTCCTGAAACCTTTTAAGAGCCTTCTAGTGTTTGAAAGGTTTTCCATAGATATCCTTTCCTCTTTAGCTGGGTTAGAACTTTTATCACAAGGAAAATCTGTATCTTCCAGCCTTCTCAAAAATTTCATTCAGTCTGGAGCCTTGTATATGAAAGAGATACAAACCATGAATTCCGTTTCGAGAACAAGCCTTTTTCTGCGTTCTGGAATTCTACCGACTCCTGGGTTTGCTGTCTTCTTCCACTTTTCTTCTCTTCGAGGTGCTTCAGGTACACATTTTGCCTCTGATCGTCAGATTTTTGTTTTGTTGCCTCCGCAATCCCTTGTGCTTCTCTTAGTTGATCAGATAGGTCGTCGACCTTCTCCCGTTGCTTTCTTTTTCTCATTTTTACTTTTCTCCTAGCGGGAGATTTCTTCTCATCATTCTTCTGCTCTGCTTTCTTATCTTCAGTGGTCGGCTCAGCATCGTTCTTCTCATTAGCAGAGACTTTGGTGACAACTTCTACTTCTGGCGGTTGACTCTTCATCCTTAGCGGCTGTCTGACTTGTGCTGTACTTAATTTCACAACCCTGGGCGGCGTTGTCATGGAGGACCTACGGCCACCAGGGTCGAAGCGTCTCGACATGTCTTCTAGAGGTTCGTCCTCGAACAAAACCGTCTTAGTACAAAACGGCGGACGTGCAATGGCTGCAACGTCTGAAAATCACAGCACTGTGTAACAAGCTTAGCTCTTCACAGGGAATTCTTAACAATGCACTCTACAGCTCTCAGTTTTTCTGCAAACATAACCGTCCCAATTAAATACTTTCTGCTTTTATGCCCAATACGATAATCCCGGACGCAACGGTCATCTAGACTGAACCCGTCGGTTGTCATCAATGCCTGGACAAGACCACACCTATCATCCGATCCTTAATAAATGAGGAAATTTGATCGAATTTCCCTCGAAACGTGTGTGCACAAGCGCCGGTCTCATCGGATATTTGACAAATCTAGAAAAATTTATTATATTGCTACCAAATCTACGGTAAGATATACCGGTCATTACCTCATTAACTACCTGTCAGATGGTGACTTGACTGGCCCTCTGTCGGTTGCAAAACTGAGTACGTGGCACGGGGAAACATCGCACTGCCGTGATGCGACTCCGCATCACCTGCGTAAAATAATACTACTTTTTTTTAAAATGAACCGACCTGATGCGATTCCTCATACTTAGAATAATACCTGCCGATGTAGACTAGTTCCCTGTGCGATGCCTCCTTTCAACTACACTGGACATCTGCACCACCATAAACTGGCTAAGCTAGGGCTGAGAGGCGGGGTGGCTATCACTATAGAGCTTAAGCCTACTGCCATTAATCCATGTGGGCAGAAGCTCCCCATTCAGCTGTCTGAGCTGAACGGCACCTCCCTCTGTGACTTGCTGTATCTGATATGGCCCCAGCCAAAGCGTCTTGAACTTTCCTGGAAACTTAATGAATTTGCTGTCATAGAGGAGCACTAGGTCTCCAATCTGGAAAGTCTTACTCTTAATGTGTCTGTCATGCCAAGCTTTTTCTCGTGCCTTCTGCACTTTCTGATGGAATCCGACGATGAATCTGTCTTCTTCTAAGGCAAGCAGCTGTGCTAGCCTTTCCTCCACTGTGTCTGTATCAGTCATCTCGGTAATCTGGGAGATTCTTAAACTGGGAAGAATATACTCCATAGGCATAACAGCCTCCTGTCCATACACCAAGCTGAGAGGTGTGTGTCCCGTAAGTTTCTTGCATGTGGTCCTGTATGCCCATAATACAGCGTTAACTCTGAGGTCCCAATCATTCCTTTAGCTATTGCAGATCTTAGTAAGAGCATTTTCTAAAATCTTATTAAAGGCCTCCACCGTACCATTAGCCTGGGGGTGGTAGGGAGTGCTCTTATGGTGCTGAATCTGGAATTCTTCTGTCAATGCCTCAATAGTGCTGTTCAAGAAATGTGTGCCTTGATCACTCATCAAAATTACTGGGCATCCAAATCTACTGATGATGTTTTCAAAAAGGAACTGTGCAGCTGTAGCAGCATCACAATTTCTTACTGCTTTGGCCTCTGCCCATCTGGTGAGGTACTCTGTTCCAGTGATAATATATCTCGCACTAGTGCGCTTTCCTGGTGGGTTGATAGGACCCACAAAATCTATAGCTGATTTGTCAAATGCGCACAGCGTGACCTGTGGTCGCAGCGGCATTTCATCGCATCGTGAGGGTTTTCCTACCCTTTGGCAGATATCACAGCATCTGCAAAAGTCCTTGGTGTCTTTATGCAACGTAGGCCACCATAATCCTGCCTCTAGGATTTTCTGCGTAGTCGGATTTCCTACGAAGTGACCTCCTGCAGTTCCTAAATGTGCCTCTCTGATAATAGCGTCTTTTTCATGCGGCATCACACATCTGCGCAGAACTTCATCTGGACCTAACTTGTATAGGTGACCTACGATGAGGGTGAAGTCTGCTGCTTTAACAACCAACTGCTTCTTTTGCTGCTTAGTAAACTCATCAAGTGCTACTCCTGTAGTGAGAAATTGAATAATATCGGCATAGTACTCATCTGCGATTTGGACAGAAAACAATGGCGCATCTGGCAGATTGTCATCTAGGTTACTTGGCTCTTCTCCTGAGTCTATCTGCGACAGATGATCAGGTCCAACATTCAGTCTTCCTGGTTTCACGATGATTTCAAAATCATACTCCTGAAAGAGGAGTAACCATTTGCAGATTCTCCCCCCTAACACTGGCTTATTGACCAAGTAATTTAACGCAGAATGGTCAGTGAACATCTTAAACGAGGCACCCAACAGGTAGTGCCTAAACTTCTGGTGCGCGTACACCATAGCTAGGCCTTCTCTTTCTGTTGTGGTGTAGTTCTTTTCTGCTGTCGAGAGCTTTCTGCTAGAGTATGCGATAGGATGGTCAATGTCCCCTTCTCCTGGTTGTGTTAAAACAACCCCTAATACGATGCCAGACGCATCCACATGTACATGAAGTGGCTTAGTCCAGTCTGGAAATACTAAGATGGGTGCTGTAACCATATTTTCTTTAAGTGCATCTAGACTCTGCTGACATTCCTCATTCCATAGGAATTTTACATCTTTCTTTAGCAATTTCTCCATTGGTGCTGTAATCTTTGCGTAGCCCTTGATGAACTTTCTGTAGTACCCGATATGACCAAGTACTGTCCTCAGTTGCTTGACTGAGTTGGGTGTTGGAAGATTTACAATGATGGCGATCTTCGCGGGATCTACCATCAAGCCTTGTCTGCACACAATATGACCCAAAAAAATACCGAATGGTGCACAAAATATACATTTTTTCAAGTTTAGAGAAATCTGGTACTGCCTACATTTCTCTAACATTAGTCGTAAGTCTCCTATGTGCTTGTTGATTAGTCCAAATATAGTCCAATCATCAAAATATACTTCTAAGAATTTATGAATGTATTCTTTAAATACAGCAACTACTACTCTAGAAAATATAGCTGGTGCATTCTTAAGACCAAAGGGCATTACCGTATACTAGAACGAGCCCCATTCTGTTGCAAAGGTGGTCTTGGATCGATCTTCTGGATGTATTCTGATCTGATGGTAGCCTGAAAAACCATCAGTGAAGGAGTAGACCTCCTGTCCTCCCACGTTGTCTAATACCTCATCAGTGAACGGTGTCGGAAATGGATCGTGAAGCGATGCATCATTGAGCTTGCGCAGATCGACACAGATCCCGATGTCTCCTTTTGTTTTCTTTTCTTGTACGACCATGGGGCTAACCCATTTGCTTTCTTCTACCGGCTCAATGATGCCTGCTGCTAGCATCTTATCGATTTCGTCCTTTACTTTTTCTTTATAGCGCAGATTCAATCTATATGGGTGTTGCTTGACTGGTCTAGCATCCTCCTTCAATGGTATCCTCATAACTCCCAGGTCTCCAACTATTCCCTTCATCTCTGTGAACTTGGTGGAAAATAGGTCCTGATAGTTATGTAACAAATATGCAATCTGTCCAACTGTTTCATCGTTCCAATAGTCTCCAATAGAGGCAAACTTAGGTTCTGCGTCTGTGCCAATATTGATCTTTTTAATCTT
Source organism: Pseudotsuga menziesii (assembly GCA_001517045.1). Classification (NCBI taxonomy): domain Eukaryota; kingdom Viridiplantae; phylum Streptophyta; class Pinopsida; order Pinales; family Pinaceae; genus Pseudotsuga; species Pseudotsuga menziesii. The sequence goes on along the minus strand of LPNX010952773.1, from coordinate 559,988 downwards.
GATGGGTTCAGTGATTGCTGGAATCTCTAACTGTGGTCCCCCAACATCGCGAGTCCCTTCTGACTCCGGAATGTTGGTGTTACAAGGATCCTCATCCTCATCCTTATCTTCATTGTCTGACTTTGCTGTGAAATTATAGCACTCAAGAGCGGCTTGCAATTGGGTGGCCCACTCAGGTTGAGCCTGCACTGAGATGGTACAGTCCTCAAATATCTTGATCTTGATTATGTCTAGGGCTTGAGCAATACTTGGATGTTCTGATTCAAACGCGAAGGTGAGTAGGAAACTATCTGTCATAAGTGGCCATGTGGTCGTACCCTTGCGCAACTCGGTCTCTGTGTACCACTTCCTTGGAACTATGTCCAATGTGTGAATGAATCTGTGAACCCATTCATCCTCGGGAATGTTCGACCAGTTCTGTTCACATGTCTGAATGTGTGCCCTGGGATCAGTTTCACCTATGTATTTCTGCTGGACATACTCTCTGTCGACAGAAAATCTGATCACCATCAGTCTTTTAATATCATCCCATGATGCGATGTTCTATTTATGCGCATACCACCATCTTGCAGGTGTGGCTCGTACTGCAAGGTCCATAGCTGCGATCCTCTGCTCGTAAGGAATCTGTTGCTCAAACTGCTCAAGGAAGTCCTGAATATCTGTCAGACCATGATATGATGGAATCTTAGTGATCTCTGCGCCAATCCATCATAGTGACTTACTCATAAACGCACATCTGCGCGCTGAGACTTCGTAAAGTCTGTTATGCCAGTTCTCTAGACCAACATCGGAATCCGATGCGGATGAGCTGTCGCATCGCCAACTAATGTTCCCTTCTATAGTTGGATTGATGTAGTCGTTCTGGTTTGCAATCATCTGGTAGAGACTATCCATGTTATGTGCCTCCTCCTCTGCTCGGATAGGTTCAATGTATCTAGGACCCTGGTGAGGATCCAACGGCGCGATGACCCGGATCTGCGCATCCTCAAAGGTCATTTGTATTCTCTTTAGGTCAATGACAGCCTTGCTACCGATTTCCCAATTGATACTTAATAATGCTGGATACGGTCGACTGTCGCCAATGATTTCTATAACCTCAAAGTCCGCAAAACTGCGAACTCCGTCAATGTCAACTGGCACCTGCGATAGTCGACCCAATGGTGATACTCGCTGCTGATTAGCTAATCTTAGGTGGATAGGCGATCTGACTAACTGAGGGCTACCCATCTGTTCCCATGTCTGCTTAGTTAGAACATTCACCTCTGATCCTAGATCTAAGATGACTTCGTCCATTTCAAACTCTCCAATCTGTGCTGTGAGCTTCATCTCTCTTCTGGTCCTTGTATGTCCTATAATATTATGAACAGGGCGGTGTGCATTGCCCGAGAGAGAAGGTTGTTGACACTGATCTATGATGCGCTATAGCTCGCCGATAGCTTTTTCATTTCTCACGAGTTTCAAGCAACTGCGCAGGAAGGATTGTACACTTTCTGTCGATTCATCCTCGTCACATCTTCCCGATGTGGTAGCCTGCGGTATCTGTTCAGGGCTATCGCCACAAGGTGCTTGCTGTGGTACGCCCCTAGACGACGGTACCTGCGATCTTGACTGTGTAGGTTCATCAAAGGAAGCCTTGGATTCGTGAAATGTCTCTTTATTCTTCTGTAGGTTGAGTGGTGTTTCTTTAGTAGGAGCTCTGCGCACCCACTCCTGCCCTATGTTCTTTTCGGTCTCCTGCGATGTCCTACTAGTAGAAACACTGCTACGAGTCACAATATTGACTCTTGGTTCTGGCTCTGCTTGCTCAGCAGCAATAAGTTGGATGTTTTGGTGTACTACTGGCTTAGGGTCTTTGATCTTAGCTATCAAGTTAGGACACTCCTCTATGGTATGACCATAAGATTTGCAGTAGTTACAAGTGGTAGTGGGGCTCTGACAGTCCCTAGCATAGTGTCCTACAATTCCGCAGTTATAACAAGTGATTGGTCCGCGACCACAGCCAAAACCTTCTCCTCTGCCGAAGCCTTCTCCTCGTGCAAAGCCTCCTCCATGGCCTCGTCCTCTGAATCCTCCTCCACGGCCACCATAAGTCAGGTCAGGCTGTGGTCCTGCTGTTGGACCCTGTGTTTCTGACTGGACTCTGTATACGTCATGTTTTCTATCTAACATGAGATCATAGGCTCGGAAATCCTGTTCATCATGTCCGACAGACTTGCAGAAGACACAGTATAGGTTCTTAGGTGTCTGTACATACTTCTGAAGCAAGGGACATTGCTGAGGCGGATGTCCTTGTGTTTTGCATATTTCACACCATGGCCCTTGCATTCGTGGTAAGGGGTTAGGAGCTCCTGACGCTAAATATTCTGCAAAGACTGGACAATTGTCTTTGGTATGACCCTGTGCTTTACATCGTAAGCACCATATGTCTTGCATAACCTCTTTCCGTTTCTTAAGTTCGTGTATCTGTAACGTGAGGTTGGCCAACTGGTTCTGTAGAGTTGTCATGCCTGTGCTGGTTTCTGCTAAAGGTGAAGCTTCTAGCTTCATCGCCATCTCCAACGCGTCATCATGCGTCTGGAGTTTCTGCTGCATTAGTGGCAATCTGATGTGAGGGAGCAGCACTGCAATAAACCATTCCTTATGCTGCTCCGGCGCAAACTCAAAGCTTACTTGGTCTATAAGAGCTTTGAATTTCTGGTCAAAGTCCCATACTGATTCTGATGGTAGCTGCTTAATATCCTTGAGCTCTGTTATGCACTAAGACTGAGACTTAGGTTTCTTGAACTCTTTAATCATGGCGTTCTTGACCTAGGCAAGTGTCTTGGGTACTGTGGTATACTTTATGTACCATGTTAAAGCTCGATCTCTGAGTGTGGTGACCAACTGTACAAGTTTAAGGTTATCGTCATTGATTGTTTTAATGGTCCACATGGCTTCACATAGAAACCAATGCTGTTCTGGGTCCTCTGCTCCTGTACCCTTAAAGGTAGGTAGCTTCATATCATCTCCCATTCTATTTTTCTGCGGTAGGTTCTGATTTACTGGATTACTACCACTCGGCGGTGTAGGTGAAGGTGATGTAGCGGTAGTAGGTACTGTCTGTGAGCCACTGGATGGAGTACCTACGGGATTACTCTGAGTCCCGGTCTGTTTCTGTGGGGTATAGGGATGGTAAGGGATACCCCCCTCTGGTTCTTCTGTGGTACTAGGACTCGGTTGCCTAATATTGTCTGAACTGTCTCCAAATACAGGAGAGCCGAAAGCTACTTTATATTTCTTGCCACTACGTGTTCATCCAATGCCATCAAAATCACTTTCAAACTCTTGTGACATTACTATCTTTACTTACTCATCTGAAATCATGTCCATTACTCCTTTTTCATGTAGCAGCATCTTGATGGACGAGTTTAGATATTTTAGGTACGTACCACGATATCCTTTGAAGAAGCACCACTCAGCCTTGCTGAAGCTTTTTCTCTGGTCAACTACAAATTCTGTGACGAAGCCTCCTAGCACACTCGCAAGCCAGAAGTCCACTGCTCTTGTAATGGGATTGTTGAGTCTCTGCACGGTCTGAATCAGCTCCGGTGTCCAGACAATGTTTCTTTTCTTCTTGAATATGTTCCTATCTGTTAACTTTGATAACCAGTTGTAAAGCTCGTTTCCATAGGTTGCAAAAAATATCGCGTGTATATCTGAAGCGATATGCTTTTGTAACCAGTCCTCTGTGCTCAGTTTAGGGCTCCAATTTTCTTTCTTGGAAAACTCCCTTAAGTTTGAATCCAGCCACTGGTGAAACTCTTCTCTAGTAGGATGCCAACAGAACATTAGCGCTCAGTTGTTCAAAACCAGCAATGAAACCATTTGTTGGTTGCGGTGGACAGACCCGGGTTTACTATCATCAACAACCAACACCCCTAGCTCACTGGCCCTTTTGGCGACAGACCGCAAAGTGGCCTGAAGTCTCACCCGAAGTGATTCTAATGGGTTGGCCAAGGACTCAAGTGTCTTGGACTAGGTTCTGTGGCAATCCTACTTGCGGCTCGCAGTTCTTCTAGCTGCGAGGTCTCTTTCTCTGCGCGTCACGCAACCTTCTGCTCGCGTCGCGTGATATCCTCATCTCATAGCTCTTCTAGCCGTGAGATATTCCTTTATACCATCGTGCGGTCCTTTTCTACATCGCACACTTTCCCTGACTCGCGATATCTTCAGCCTTATCACACCGCCGCGCACCGTGCGACACGCAGCTCCTGCCCAATGCTAAGTGCTCAACCATCGGTATCGTGCACCACAGCTCCTCTGCCGGTGCGGTATCACCTCTCTGAGATATCCTGCCTCCGCGGTCTAGTGCACTTAGCCTTGCTCGTGTCGACGTGCAAGACTTAACATACAAGGCTATTCGATACTGCAACTAGTGACTGTTTCACGCAAAGCATAAATGAACCATATACAACATGCCAAGGAATTCCACTTATGTTTATCCTTCTATATTGCTGTGAACTGATTAACACATTCATTCATTAAACTGTAAACAAAGTCCATGAAATTACTGAGAAATGCATAAGTAAACATAACAAATAATCCAATCACATAACACTTGATTTTAACGTGGTTCACCTCCAGGATGGAAGTTACGTCCACAGAACTGTGTTTTTATTATAGCTCAGGGGAAGGTAAAACACAGTTCTGCTGCACCGCATATGTAGCTCAATATCTTCTCTCTTAGATCTCTTTTCTTCTCTATATTGCTCTCCTACAATATACTCTTCCCTCTCTGTCGATCCCTGCGGATCGTTACATGCATACTCTATAAGCCAGCTACTGGTTACAGTCATATTGCTACCGCTAATAACAGAACCAGAGCTAGGATTTTACAACAGTATAATAGTCTGCAAAACACTACTAACAACTGAATGAACCAACTAACTAACCAACCCTTTTACAATACAAAATATATCCATTTATAGGCAGCCCGAAGGTCTCACCATTACAACACTGTGGGCCTGTCCCAACAGTAACCCAAAACCCTAACTAGTGACAGTCGGCCATATCTGTACTTGAGGTAGCCGCTTTCCATCACACCATAGCTCTTTGTAGTATTCCATGCTTCCCGACACTGATCATGGGTACTATGCACCGCTTCTCTTTTCTGTCCTTCGCCTTCAATGCTTCAGCGTCGTTGCTCCTTCTCCTTTATGAGGGTCACTGAGCCCTCCTTTCTTCCGCCACTGCCTTCAATGCAGTGGGTGAGCTCTCTCTTCTCGGCCACTCAGGTACCATTTCCTTTCTTGACTTCTCTATCTTAAAAGTCGTAGTTTTCGACTCTGCTCTACAGCTGGAAACGTGCTACGGCATCGTAGATCTGTCTTATCTTCTTTCCGCCAAAACTTTTCTCTTCGCTAAACTAGCAGCTTCTTCTGTAGTTGCGGGACCCTACTCCAACAGCCCACCATCTTCGATCTTCTTCTGATCGATGGCCAAAACTACTATAACCTGATCGGCATCGAAAGTCTCTTCTCATCGGAAGGCTAGTGCTTTACGATTCCGCAACGGCAGGAGCACGAACCACTAACTTCCGCCGATACAGACAGCTAACCATTGCCGATCACCAATGGCCTCAATACTTAGACAATTTTTTTGAAATTTTTTCTCTTCTTTTGTCGGCGAAAACTTTCTCTATCTTTCATTGACTCCGTCGGCTCCATAAACCACTAACACCTCGGCATCGATGAGTGGAAGACTAAAGCATCGGTGGGTTAGTTCGATTAGCAGCTGCAACGGCGGCTTATCATCTTCGATCCTTTCTCGATCGGCGATCCAATCAGCTAATGCTTTCCGATCAACGAACTGATTTTGATCGATGTCGGTAGTTGGAGCTTCTCCCTGTCGGAAGACTAGTGCTCTAGGCTTCCGCAACGGCGGACGCATGAAACACTAAACCCTTCCGACTTCATCGGTGGTCCACTCAACTAACCTTCTTCCTGTGCATCGGCGGTCCAAACCACTAACTTCCGCCGATCGTCGATGGTCTCAACAAAAAACTTTCGTTGGCACTGAAAGTGAATATTGGGTGTTTCTTCCACTACATCAAGCCGGTGTTTCGGTGGTCTTCGACTGATCTTCGCCGAAACTGCGGCTCCCACATCCACTAAGTTCTGCCGACGGCTGACGAAAACTTTAGAAATTTTCCGCAATTTTCTTCCAACTGTCCTCCGTCGGGTGTGCTTCCGCCTAGCTCTCCGCTGCATCAGAAGTCCTTCCCACTAAGTGTTCCGATGAACTGACATTTCAAACACTTAGACAAATTTGTGAATTTTCTAGTCATTCACTGATTTCTTCTGGGCAGAAGGCAACATGCCTTTGCTAACTGGTTCTTCATGGCCCATAGAGGCCCATGCTGCAACTTGCAAGCTCTGATACCACACTGTAGCAGCCTTGACCCTCCGACCGATGAAGATGACGCTACCATGGCCTTAACCATCCGGGCAACCAGTCCCATGAACATGTGCATTCATACAATACTGAAACACAATGCATTGGAGTAGAACATACGCAGATACATAATTATTTATCATAGGAAGCAAACATGCATTCAAACAAGCATTCAACATGTTCATCATGAGTTATTAACAGTAAATATCATTGCAGAAGTAAAATAGACAAGATTACTTATCTCTTAAAGAACTCATTCTGCAACCAGCTACGTCGCTGCAACGTTCCTCCCAACCATAGGCTAGCATGCTCCTAAATCTCTCAGCAATGCTACCACCCCCGAGCTGGGCATGATCCCCAAGGAATAAGGAACAAGCAGGCTGACACATAGCCAAGGATACACAAAACACAACCAAGCCAACACAGTTGGGTTTATCAGGCCATCAGCAAGATAGCCAAGCCAACATGGTCAGGTTTATCAGGCCATCGAGGAGCTGGGAAAGGTTAAAAGCTAAGCTGGTGAGCCCATTACAGAGCTAAGAACACCTACACCAGAACTAGCCTGACTTCTAAGACACCCACACACACCCAACACAAGGAATCAGTCCCTTCTCTGCTACACAGTCCCTCAGGCCTTGAATTCCCTTCTAGTGCTATTCAGGGGTTGTGGAGAAGAAAGCCAGTCCTCTAGCTCTGTCTGTGAGATTTCCAAACACACCAGGTTTATCAAGCAAACCAAGCCCCCATCCCTGCTCCCAACACAGTTCGAAGACCAACCATTGCACACATGAAATCAATCAGCAGTTATAGCTTAGATAGGGAAAATGACTCCTGAGTCGTTCTTGGCCCTATCGTGGCCAAAACGAATCCCAAGCAACTTGCTGCAGTCTCAAAACATATTAGCAACACAGTTCACCACGTGGGGAAAACAACAACCCCTCCTGGACAACAAAGCAACCGAAAAAGACTTACACAGGCTGCAAATGGGGAAGAAGATACAGACTCCCAACCTATGCATAAGGGAAATTGACATCTGAAAATGGTTCCTTCTTCCTGGCTACGTGAGACCAAACCGAGAAAGAAGATGGTGCAAGGGGACAATCAGACTACCGTCCTTGCGTGAGGATGAACAGACTATGGAGAGAATGGCGTAGTAGTGGAGAGAGTGGAGTGTCTGCTGGAGTGATGGCGGTGGTTGTTTTTCCTTTCCAACGTGAGAGTCAACCCGTTGGTGGAGTGTGCGTGTGGGCAAGGACTGATAGTCCTTCCACACTCCATTCCTAGCCATAACTACCCCAACTAACAGCATAGCTTTTAATGGTGGTGGTTGGATGAGACAAGGGAGGATGAGCAATCAAACAGGGTGGTGACACATGGATTTTCCCTCATAGCCCAAGGTTTGACAATTCCCCCCCTTATCCTTGTAAGAATCATGCCCTTTTCATTATGGTTGCAGTGAGCATAGCTGGTTGGGTTCATTTAATTAAATATGTATATTTACATGATGACAAAAATTAATATGTATGCCGCATGCCTCGATATACCATCGGTGACAATTTCAGTCCGAAACATAGCATAACCAATCGATGGTGTGGCCTTGGCCTTTAGCTCCGCACCATGATTATTTACACTATATACATCATATACATCTAATGCAATGGGGTCAAAACTAGGGTGTTAAACTTAAACATAAAATTTATTATTTCCATCACTCATTCTCCATGAAGTGAAGTAGTATATTTAATTGAAAAGCATATCTTGCTTTGCAATTTTTTATGGTTTTGAGAGTTGGAAGACAAAAATTGATCTTGATGGCTACGGTTCCTTCCCTAGCCACCTTCCCCTTCCTTGCTTGAGAGGCCACTGGGTTTGGTAAATTGTAGGAGCTAAGTGGCTGAGTTTTTTCTGTAGTGTGGGGACGGTGCCCTTGCGTGGTGACTTGTAGTTTGATGGTGCATCCTCTTGCTTCATCTGCGATGGTGATGACATGCAACTGGAGTGGCGAGGTAGTGGGTCCTGTTTCTTGATGGCAGCCATGATGCCCATCCGCTGCAGTTGGTGGCACAAGGTGGTGTTTCTGCTTAGTTAAAATGCAACGACAACGACGACTTCTGGGGTGGGACGACGATGCTTGGATGACATAGAGGGGGTTTTGATTTGGCTTGGTAGTTCTATGCGCGGTGGCCCCATCGGGGGTTGATCTTGGATGTCGTCGACCATGATGCCCTTTCCATTCATCTTATGGCTCCTTTGGTGGTGGTGTTGTCTCTTCTGGCCAATGACCCTTCCCTATTCCGTTGTCATGATGGGAAAGATGGATTAGCTTACTACAGAAGGCTAATACTTATGGTCTCCTTTTGTCTTTTACTCTTCTTTAGCAGTTTTTTTGTGTTGGTTCCCAATGCATATTCTGGGTGCCCTATAATAGAGTTTTTTGATGACGTAGTTTTTTGCTTGTTAGTTTATATCTGCTCTTTGAGCAATGTTTATCTGTGCTTAGGCATTGGTAAACCTACAGGTTATTTACTGTAAGGCCTTTTGGTCTATGAACTTTTCCATATCAACTCCATTTTGGATGTGTGTATTTCTCTTGAAGCAATGAAGGAGTAAATTGTCTTTGATTTAAATCTTTTGAATACCACGCAATATAATCTTTTTTCTTGTTGAAAAAAAATAGTATATTTGTAGATATTCCATCAACTTTTTATAGACTACATCAATAGACAAGAAAGACCAATTCTTTATAAATTCAAACCCTTTTAAAAAAATCTAAGCATTATATATTTATAGTTCATAATTATTTTTATTATATATGTGTGGGGTTTTAAATTTTAAATACAATACACATTATATTTTTTGAGCTAATATTTTTTTTAAAATTTTTTATTTATTTTATTTTTATTTTTTATTTTAAAGTAACACATATGTAGTTTGAGCAAATAAGAAATTACACATCTCCTCCAAAGCTGGTTCTAAATTCATATTTATATATATTATTAGCACAACCACTTAACTTGTGGTCAATAAACACCAATAGGTTACAAATGAAGTGCCATTAACAAGTTACTTGTTCTCTAGGAGTAGTTTCACAAACGTCATAGCTACTAGTTATCTATACATAACTACTATATATATATATATATATGTTATAATTGTTATTATTAAATTTAGAATAATGATCAGAAAATCAATTTAGAGAGCACACTTATTTCATTCTCATGCAATCTAAGAAAATCATAGCACTAATCAATTTTAATATATATATTTTAACACAAACGGGTAATTTTATTATGAGAAAGATTACGGGTCTTTTTTGGCAATTACCAATAAACCTATTTACATATTTTAAAGAAACCAGAGGCTTTACAAAGCATTACAGAGAGGGAGGGGATCACCCATTATAACAAAATACAACTGCATGAAGAATTACAGGATAGTATAGAAATATATGGGTTCCCCATTAATGCTAAGAATTCCTTGAGGAAGACGACATGCTTTGTTAGCCAGGGCATCTGCAAGATTATTTAAGTCCCGAAGAATGTGGAAAGAGTCAGACTTATCAAAATATTTCAATATAATCCTAATTCTCTGCAGAATTATATTCAAGGAAGAATTATTAAGGCCGTTAGCTGAATTTAGAGCTTTTATCAACATCTCAGAATCACCAAAGATTTGAACGGACTTGAATCCTTTCTCCTTAACCAACTGAATCGCCAAGAGGAGGTTGTAACTTTTGGCCTGATTGTCAGACACCCCCAGCTAAAATTGAAAATGGACAATCTGTCCGGAGAGAAAACCAAGCCCCCAACTCCAGAGACCCCGTGATTCCCCTTGGAAGCACCATCAAAGAAAATAACTGCTGAAGGGGAGCTCATCCAAAAATATTTAAGTGCATCCTTATTCCCATGAAACCTCTAGGCAGGAAGGATGTCAGGCTTGGCACAAATCAAAATTTTCCCCACGGCTTGAGAACTAAAACCCAACCATAATGAAATTGGAAAAGAGGTCATCAATTGTCCAATAGATTCAGCAAACCATGATAAATATTTGACATCCACGACCTGGGAGATCGGGATCTGTTCATTGAATATGAAACTATTTTTGGCTAGCCACAAAGACCACCACATAAATTTTAAAATCGAGTGCCAATTTTTATGCAATACAACAGCAGTTGATTTCGAAGGACGTCGTTCATGCCGGGATGAATAAAAATCCTTGACTAAATTTTGAATTGGAAATGAGCACTGAACACCGTGAGGAACCAGAGCCCAAACGTTTTTAGCGAATTCACAATCAACAAGAAGATGATCAGCTGTCTCCAGGGCTGATTTGTAGAAACAACAATGAAAAAGACCATTAAAGCCACATTTTAGAAGGTTGTAAAGCATGAAGTAAAGCAGGAGTAAAGCATGAAGTATGGGATATTTGAAGAACTTTGAAACCTTTGGATGCTATATAAAAACCATCAATTCCCCAACCCCGACAATCTTTTTGTGAGATGTGGACAGGAGCGAGGCCATATAGAGAAGAGAGCAACAATTTTTTTGGGGAATTAAGATGAGCAGGAAGATCCAGAAGAGACCAACCTACACATATACCATGTCTGTCCCAAGAGCAGATATCAGCTAAGCGTAGCAGACCTTTATTTGTTTCCCAATTCATAATCTCTGTTAACGGAATGACAGAGGAGAAGAAGGTCTCCCAGATATTTTATTCTCCCAGAGAAGGATCCTCTTCCCATTGCCAGGGGTTCTAAATAGATGCTGATTAAAAAAATCAAAACCTTTTCTGCAGGAGTTACAGATAGCAGTGCCAGTTGGTGTATTAGCATAAGTAATATTTCTCAATGAGCCACCCTTTAGGTATTTCATTTGAAAAATCCTACTGACTGGGTGTTTTTTGTCCATGAATAGCTGCCAAATCAATTTTCCACTCAACGCCTGATAAGCCAGACCAGGGTCACGCATTTGTAATCCAACTTATGAAATAGGTCACTTCAGAACTTCCCAACTTACCAAATGCATCTTATTTTGGCCTCCTTTACTGCCATTCCAAAGAAAATCTTGCAATAGTTTAGAAATCTGGGTTGAGATAGACTTAGGGGCAAGCAACCGAGTGGATTGGAAAATAGGAAATGCTGAAAGAACTGATTTAATCAAGATCAATTTCCCAGCCTTGGTTAACCACTGTACACCCCAAGAAGCGATTTTTTCCTTTAACTTAGCCAGCACATCAAGCAAAAGAGAAGGAGGGGACGATCCAAGAGTCAAGGGAAGCCCCAAATACTTTATCTTCTCTCACTTTTCAAAGCCAGGGAAGCCCAAGAAGTCTGATATATGAAGAATTTCTGAATGTTCTACATTCCAACCATATACAACACTTTTTCTTTTGTTAATCAATGCTCCTGAAATTTGGCAGAATTTTTGAAAGATTACCTTGAATTCCCAAGCAATCTTCATTGAGGCCCCTCCTGGAAGAAGAGTGTCATATGTGAAAAGTGCATGGTTGATTGGGTCCACACCCCTAGAAATCTTAATGCCCGGGATATACCCAGCTTCCTTTTCAAATATGAGTTTTCGGCTAAGAGTTTCAGCCATCAAGATGTATAGGAAAGGAGACATTGGACAACCTTGGCGGAGGCCTCTAGTAGCTTTGAAAAAATAAGCAGGTATACCATTGAATAATGGTGCAATCCAAGGCTTGTCTGTGCATGCTTTGATCAAGTTTACAAAATCAGAGCAAAAACCAAATGAGAGTAGAACATCATAGAGAAAGGGAAGCTTTACTCGATCAAAGGCGTTCTTCATATCCAATTTAATTAACATGCCTTTCTCCTTCCTTTGGAAACTTAAATGAAGAGTTTCTTAAACTTGGATTACATTATCCACTAAATGTCTGCCATTTATGAATCCCCCCTGGAGAGGAGAGATCAACTTACCTAGAAATAGCTTAATTATGTTAGCTAGAAGTTTGGCTAGAATCTTATAAGAAGCATTACACAACGAAATAGGACGAAACCTGTCGAAGGAAGAAGGATTGAATTACTTGGGGACAAGGGAGAGAAATGTACAGTTGGTACACCCTCCCACTTTTTTTTCTTTTTTTCTTTTTCTGAAAGGAAGACACCATACAGAACATATATGATTTGATGATGGGCCAACAGACTTTAAAAAAATAAATAGAAAATCCATCTGGCCCAGGAGCTTTATTCGACTCCATTGCCTAGATGACATCAACAATTTCCTTTTCAGAGAAAGGTTTCATTAATTCATTATTGTCCTCAGCACCGACAAAAGAAGGAACATTGTCCAGAAATTCAGAAGACACTTCCTCATGAAAGAGACCATCATCTTGAAACAAAAGCTAACAATCCCTAATAGATGACTATTTGAGAAGTTTTTGAACTTTAATGATGACCCCTTTGCCAATGGATATTTTTGAAATGTGATTTCGGGACAACCTAGCCCTGCAATGACGATGGAAGAATGCAGTATTCTTATCACCCTCCTTCATCTAGAGGCTTCAAGACTTCAACCTAAGATGTTCCTCCTCATGTCTGAAAGATTGAGAAGTTTTAAACTGGGCAAGTTGTTCCAGAGCTAATTGAGAAGTGGTAATTTCACAATTTTCCATTCCAATTTGAATTGCAGATAACTCAGACACTATTTCCTTCCTGCTGGTCATTGGCGAAGAGAGAGGAGTTTTGACCTACTTCTTCAACGCAAGTTTAGTTTTTTTCAATTTTTGTTCCCAGAAAAAACTGGGAGATCCAATGACATATTGGGACCAAGCCTGAGATACAATATCCATAAACCCGTCTCTCTCAATCTATAGAGGGCTGAACCAGAATGGAATTGGTCCAAGTTCCTCTTCTTTTTGAAACAACAGAGAGATAGGGTGGTGGTTTGACGTGAGCTTGGGTAAAATTTTAGAATAAATAATGTATTTATCATCCATCAGAATAATGTGAACAAGAAATCGGTCGAGCATGGCAGAGATGCTTGCGGCACCCACTCTGTGGTTGGACCACGTAAAACGCCCAAGCTTGGGTTTTAAATAAATCAAGTCCCAAACTTGGATCGACTCTTTCATCATATCATGCAGATGATCCTTGTCATGCAAACCTCATTTTTTTCATTCGGAGCTAATGAAATGTTAAGTTCACCTGCTATTATTATGTTTATAGGAGTGTTGGACTCTAGGAAGTCTGATAACAATTTCCAGCATTCTTTTTTTTCAATGTAATTAACTGGTACATAGAGATTAAAGAGGGAAAAAGAGATCATACTGGAGAGATGATAGAGCTTTGAAAAAACCCAATGCTGGGTGGCAAACCAATTTTTTAACTGAAAGTTCTCAACACACCATAGAGTTGCTAATCCCCCACAGGTGCCTCTTGCACTGACAACTTTTCCAGCATTCAGTTTCCATTTTTTTTTACTTATGAGAAGGAGAGATTCATCCTCAATCTTGGTCTCTTGGAGCAATAGGATTTCGGTAGGGACCATTCTCATTAAATATTTGACTACTTCAGCTTTGATTGGGTTCCCTAATCCCCTGCAATTCCAAGAGATGATCGGCATTACTTACCCAAGTGAGAGGGAGCAATTACTCCCTTAGGGGGCTTGGTTCTCTTATTCCTCCCATATGACATTTCGATAGTGGACTGGCTTCCTTGCATCTTTAGCCTCTCTGCCTCTTCTTCCTGAACCTCCTTCTTAGACTTCCTACCATCCTTTTTGGAGAGCTGCTCAATGGAATCATCATTAGAAGATCCAGAGCTATCAACATGCTTCTTCCGAGTAATGTCTGCATAAGAAGGGGGCGAGCTAGCACCAATAGGAGAAATATGGGAGGAACCGACAAAGATGGACTAGCTTGATCCTTTGATACTGTATTTACTTCAGATTCCAACTCATGCCCATCAAATTGATGCATTTCACCTTCTTCAAGGATAACTTCAAAAGAACTAAGAACAACAAAGTGATTGGAAGAAGCTTTGGGGATATCAACAACCTGAGGTGTAGGAGGACGTTTCCCAGCAGCAGAGTCACCATTCACAGATTTAATTTCTTTACCTTTCTTTCTAGGGCCCTGATTGGAATTTCCTGCTTTTTGGACTTGGGTCCACTTGTCATCTTTCTCATTTACAGTATCCTCTTCTGATTTTTTTTATAGTTTCGGGCAAAATGGCCATAACCATGGAAGAATCTACATTTGAACTAAATTTGTTCATAGTCCAACTCCTGAATATGAGACCACTCTGAAACTGTTAACTTGATTGCCTCGGGTAGACCTGTCTCCAAGCAATTTCTACAAATATTCTTACGCATGAAAATTGATCTTTCCTTTCAGTCTTGTCAATGTATTTACCAAGCTTGTTCCCAATAGTTTCAAGGGATTTTGAGTTCCAACAGTGTAAAGGAAGGTGCAGGAGTCTTACCCAAACAGGGATTGCAAACGAGACATCTTGAGTGGGGTCGAAATCAAGGGTCCACTTGTTCAAGTAGATCCCCTGAGAGCCCATGAGGTATGGACCATTTCGAAAGATAAGGTCTCGGTCGTCTGCAGAGTCAAAAACAAAAACATAATAACCTCTTCCTACAAAATGACTTCAGATACCATTAAAAACTAAAGGCCTCCAGCTTCTCTGCACCCAACCATCAATAGCTTTTGGAGAAGGCCAGAGGCCAGTGAATTGACCAATGAGCCCACGTTTAACAAGATTTAGCACTGAACGACAAATCCGATCAACAGATAACTCAACCGAAGGGATATCAACTTTCTTGACAAATTTCTGAGAAGGGCTCCCTTTCCTCTTGCCATAGGAAGTAATCAATCTGTTGAAAGCTTCGAGGTCAGGAGGAAGACGCAGAGTAGGGACCCCTCCAGAGTCCATGAGATCCGTCCACCAGAACAGACTTGAAGGAACCTCCAAAGGGACTCAGAAATTTAGAAGCAAGGAGCCCCTAATCCAAAGCCACCCTACAAGAACAATCTTCAAAAAAAAGAAAAGCCTCAATCAAGAAATTCAACCACCAAGAGAGTCCTGATGTCACCAAAGAGGGAAGATCCAACCAAGAGACCGAGCACCAACCTTTAGAAGCTCACCGAGCTACAATCAAGATATTGAAGACTTCTCCAATCCAACGCAGAAAGCCAGAAGGATCGGCCTCCAAAACCTCCACGCAACCAAAGCAACAACCTGCAAATGCAAAAAATAATTCCTCAATACCACCAAGGCATTAGATCTAGGTTGAAAACTAGAGCCGAGGCTCTTCACAGGCAAGAAGTTGTAACATACCCGAAACTCCACACGTAAATTCTGGGAAAATGGGGTTAATTTTTCGCTTTTTACTATAACCAAAAGTCAACCATGTTAATCTCTTGAGAGTGTGTAATCACATAATTGTAAACACTAATGGCACTTTAACCAATCTATACCATGGTAGGAAGATCATGCAAATTATTGATTAGTTACTTTTAAATCAAGATATTAATTATTTATCTTGAAATCAAAAAGTTAAACAAATGTATTAATACATTTGAGTATCCAAGTAGCTTTCCTACACGAAGTATATTGTTAAGGGTAGGCTTGCTATTATATTTCATAGCCCATTGTAATAGTATAGAAAATGCATCATAAATAATTTGTTGTGCATCATCCATGCATTAATTACCATCATGAAAATGAGTATATACTAATATAAAACATAAAGCAACAAGAGAGACATCATATATGTGGTTCACTTGTAACAATTCCCAAAGTGAAATTAGGATTGTCCCAAAGAGCGAAAAAAAATTCAATTAATTTTAAAATATTAACCTATGGATGTAATTATAATTCTTTCAACATCATACACCATTTTTTTCCAAAATAAAAATATATGTTTTAAAATATCTTTTAATAAAATTAATAAAAACTCAAACATAATATTTATGAAATCTAAATTCACCAAATACAACTACAACCACTTACCTTATCTTAAAAAAATATACATTATATATATTTTTTACTACTTTTAAATTTTTATCTATATACAATCCATCAAATTGTTGTATGTTTTTTACCTCTTTTAAATTTTACATGGTTATATATTTTTGTACCACTTTTAAATTTTTTTCTATATAATTCATCAAATTATTTTATGTTTTTGTATCTCTTGTAAATTTTAGAGTGTTGTATATTACAATCTATCAAATTGTACAGTGTTGTATATTACAATCTATCAAATTGTACAGTGTTGTATATTACATTCTATCAAATTGTTGTATATTTTTTACCTTTTTTACATTTTACGTTGTTATATATTTTTTACATTTTCTAAATTTTTATCTATATATAATTCATCAAATTATTATATATTTTTTATCTCTTTTAAATTTTACATTGTTGTATATTTTTTATCACTTTTAAATTTTTTATCTATATATAATTCATCCCATTGTTATATATCTTTGTACCTTTTTAAATTGTACATTGTTCTATATTTTTGTACCACTTTTAACAAATTGTTGTATATTTTTTACCTCTTTTAAATTTTACATGGTATGAATGAGACAAATACAAATGAACGATCCCCACTGCCTAATATATTTGAAGGGTGTGAATAATTTGTTTTATACAGTGCGCCTCTGAGTGAGGACAAAGGTTGTAGATACCAGAAGTTGCATTGCGGAAATCCAGATGGGCATTGTTAACGCGCATTAATTTCGTAACAGTAGTTGTACTAATGGGATCTACAACATAGCTTTGTCTTTTTCGGAGCGAATTCTATCCCAAACTCACTTTAAATGCAAACCACACACACCCAAAGAGGAGCAGGCTGTGACTGTGGAGTTCGATCCAACAAACATTGTTAGTGTCACCAGGTCAGCTCCTCCATTTCTACGTGATACACAGAATTTGACTGACTGTGTAAGCAGTTGGTTTTGGTTTGCAGTGCAAATATTTCTTTTTTTTGCAATAGTTAATATGGATGTGAAAGCAGCATGCATTTTTCTATTGCATTCAAATTTTCTTATATATTTCCCACTTTGATTTCTGATTTTTGTTAAGAGTTGATAGCAGGAACCAATCAAAAGTAGAAATAGAACAAAGATATGGCTTGCAGTAGTATGACAGCTAGCTACCATGGCCTGCATTTTATGAATATTGCTTCTCAGGAATGCAATTTGAAGAGAGCTTCTATCCAATCAAGACGTTGTCATGGACTTAATGGCCTCCAAGGCCAATTGAAGAAGGAGTTATGGTGTCATGGAATTAATGGCCTCCAAGGCCAATTGAAGAAGGAGTTATGGGGATATAGACATCTGGTATCATCATCCAGATGCTCAAACACAACTGCCGAGTTGGCTAATTTGTCTGAACAAGCTGTAAAGAACACAACTGCCCAGTTGGCTGATTTGTCTGAACAAGCTGTAAAGGACAATGCCATTGAATTTGACTTCAAGGAGTACATGCATTCGAAAGCAGTGTCAGTGAATGAAACACTGGCTAGGGCTGTCCCACTTCGTTATCCTCATAAAATACATGAATCTATGAGGTATTCTCTTCTAGCAGGAGGGAAGCGGGTTCGTCCTATTCTGTGCATTGCAGCATGTGAGCTTGTGGGAGGAACCGAGGAGCTTGCCATGCCAACTGCCTGTGCAATGGAGATGGTCCACACAATGTCTTTGATTCATGATGACTTGCCTTCCATGGACAACGACGACTTACGCCGAGGTAAGCCTACAAACCACAAGGTCTTTGGTGAAGGCACTGCTGTTCTTGCAGGGGATGCACTTCTTTCATTTGCATTTGAGCACATTGTAGAAGCCACAAGCAAAACTGTGGAGAGTGGTAGGGTTTTGAGGGTGGTATCTGAATTGGGTAGAGCAATAGGCTCCGAAGGGGTTGCAGGTGGGCAGGTTGCTGATATTACCAGTGAAGGGGATTCTTCTATTGACCTTCAGACTCTGGAATGGATTCACATTCACAAGACTGCAGTGCTCTTGGAGTGCTCCGTTGTGAGTGGGGCGATCATCGGTGGTGCTTCAGAGAATGATATTGAGAGAGCTCGAAGGTATGCCCGTTGCGTGGGGCTTCTGTTTCAGGTTGTGGATGACATTCTTGATGTAACAAAATCATCAGAAGAATTGGGCAAGACTGCAGCAAAGGATTTGGTTAGTGATAAGGCCACTTATCCCAAGCTGATGGGTTTGGACAAAGCAAAGGAGTTTGCCAATGAATTGTTGAGCAGAGCTAAGGAGGAGTTATCTTTCTTCAACTCAAATAAGGCTGCACCTCTGTTGGGTCTTGCAGAATATATTGCACTAAGACAGAACTGAAAAACCTGCTAAATTTGTTCTTGTCTATGCGTTTCTGTTTTGTTTTTCCATCTGCTCCAGCTTCGAAAATCATCTGTAACTTTGGACTTAGGTAGTTGTGATAATCCTCAGCTGACTGTTCATATAAATAATACCTTCCTTCCATGGGATGGGATTAAATGGTTAAGAGTGTATATGAGATTAAATGGTTCAGATTGTAACTTTATGTAATATGCAGTTCTTATTAAAATATTTTGTAAATTTCTTTATTAATTTCTTAAAAAATTAAGCTAAAAAGAATTTAAATTTTTAGATTTCTTTAGTTGTTTGATAGATGTGAATTTAAAATATATTAATGTTGGTTTTTATTCATATATATATTATTGCACCTAAAGTAGTTAGGTCTTCTACCAGAAAGTTATAAAATGTTTATGTTGGTTTTTATTTATATATATATAAATTTTATTGCATTAGAGTAGCTAGATGCTTTACAGAAAGTTATAAAATGAAAACATGCACACTTAAAATATTTACTTATGTTTGAATGAAAATTACTTATATGTAATTTCATTTAAATATATGTAAATATTTACACCTTAAGTTAAAAAAATTAATGTAGGGTCATAAAATAAAAAATTAAAACCAAAGAAAAAGTAATTAAAAAAATCCATGTTTACTTAGCCCGGTGGGCTAGCTCAAGTGGTTGAGTGCTGTAACTCCTTTCCCATGGACATAGCAGCCCCATGGCAGGTTTGTGAACCACACATAAAACAATTCCATGTTTACTTGTAAAATAAAAAAAATTAAAACCAAAGAGCTAAAAAAATATAAACATGTAAAAAAAAAAGATTTCATTTCATAAAATTGGATCCCTCTCAATATTTATAAATATGAATTTAAAATAAAATTATATTGGTTTATTTAACATATAACATTACTATGTAACAATATATTATCATCTTACATTATAAAACCATCTTAGTAGTTTCTAATTTCTTAAATTGAATTTAACATAAATCTTAAACACCTATACAAACCTAGATGGTATATCATAGTGCAAACACTATTATATATTTAATAAAAAGAGATCATTAATTATATATTTCATTAATGCACATAAATGCATAAATCACAATATAAATGAATCGGGACATAAACATCCTTTGATAGCATGTATCAATGCTCCCCATGCCGATAATGTTAATTCACCAATGTCACATGGAGTGGATTTCAAACATTGCCTTTTTTCATACTATGGAAATGCCACTCAATCTTGTGTTTTTAAAAGTTTATGAAACATAGGATCACCAACTTGCATGAATTCAAATGAGAAGAGAATAATGCAGAAGAGAGAGAAGAATTTAGCATAGACTATTCAATTAATCATGACGAAATTGCATACACATAGAGACAAAATTGGAATAATATGATTATATTCATGAATCAATTAATAATATGGAATACACTGGTTGTACATATAGGAGAATTTGAACGCCTAAGATATGATTCAAATCTACCAACTCAAACTGACTCCAAAGCTAACTCAATGTGGGAAAATCACCACTGGAGCTCACTAATGCAACTTCGGATAACTAACTTAGTCTACAATCAGTTAACTGATGAGGGTAGGTGAGAAAAGGCACCCACACTCCCTTCAATCATGCAAAATGGCGCTAGGATAATTGATTATGATATAAATGATAGTAACTAGAGCATATCTGAACACGACTGATTACCTACCAAGGACAATTGAAGGATATTGCTGGTGGCACTCATAATGGGTTCCTAAATTATAGGGATTGGTCCATGAGGCTCCTAAAATAATGCAATCAGGTGCAACAAGTGGAAGATATCCCCTAGGTGACTCCCCCATGTACTAGTGGAGTGATGAAGACCTCATAAGCTAGGAAAATAGACAATTAGACTATGTGGTCAAAGGGAGGATTAATAATGATCCCAACACCCCCCCTTAAAGGGCCTTAATCCTGAATTTGGACAAACTGGACCCTGGCAACTAAGACCAAAAGTCACCCATACATTCTAAACGCAAAATAATAACTGCTAAAAATCGAGGAAATGGGGAAAACCTCATGGGAAACCCCCACCCTCAAAATAAGCAGGAAAATCAGGATTAAGCTTTCATATCAAGAGAAAATTTCTTCTTGAACAAAAAAATTGTGAAAATATTTCTGCAACCTGGATCTCTATGGTGCAGTGAAGCAGTGTGATGGTTCATGTGTACACTAGTATCATGGGACTGTGCATGTGAACCTCTCCATCTTCTTCCAATCTGATGATAGACACGAGAAGGAATGTTTCCTTTGTATCTTCTTTCTAGAGGAAGAGTGACATGATCCAATTTGTTCTTCAGTGAGCAGAATTGTTGATCTGTCCTTACCATCATGTAGCATCTCACTGGGAGCTTGTTGAACCTCTCTTAAGGAAGTGAATTGCTTGACATAGCACAAGGTTCTCTTTCTGAAACTGGGATCTTGTTCTCCTCATGTCATATGGCTCTCCAATCATGTTCCCAACTGCTTCAATAATCTTTTGTGGCCAGATAGGCCTAGGATTGGGAATAGGGACTAGATTTGGATCTAGATCACTGTTAACTTCATCTTCAATTTCATTAACTAGTTCAATTAGGTCCTCTGCTTTGGATTCTAAATCTGAAACACTAATGGAAACATTATCATATATAAAAGGAGTAGATAGAATGGTTTTACCTCCCCTTTCAAATGGAAGATGAAACTGTACTGGATCTGAGTATGGTAGAAAGTGTGAGAATTCATATGCCTCGGAGGCATGGTTTGCAACACCCTTCTTTATAATCTTCCCAGTTGAGAGATCTGAGATCTCCGCTGAGTTAGGACCAAATACCAATCACTTTGGTGGGATAGTATGTAAAATTTGGTATACATATAACAAATTTGCAGCTAAAGAGGGAACATAGATTACATCTTTGAACATTCCATGTTTTAACTTGATTGTTTCTTTAGCTCGAATTTGAGTGTCATAACACATATCAATACTCAGACCATCAGTAAGTTGTAATGAAAAGAATGATTCTCTGTATGCAACCATATGATTGGAGGCTCCTAAATCAATGAGGAAGCCATGCGATTTTGAATAGCTATCCTTTAGTGCATGACATCTCTCATCACGATCTTCTTTCTTCCTTGCACCTTCAGGGAGGGAAATGTTTTGCTGCTCAAGGAATTTTTACTTCTGATCAATGGTATTCTTCATACAATACTTCTTTGTATGGTTTCCTTTCTTACAGTAAGAGCACTTTCCCTTGTCAGCCCATTGATGTTTGTCCTTCTTAGAGCCTAAGGCTTCATCTAATGGATCAAACTCATATTTAGGTTCAAATTCAGTGTTTCTTTTCTCTTTACCTTTCTGCTTCCTTCTTGCTTGTGCATTCGTTGTCTCACCAACTAAGAGAGCTTAATTTGAAGAGGTTTAGAGGTCCCATCTGTATCAGCATGCATTGTTCTTAGATTAGAGACTTTGTGAAGGAAACAAGGGATGACATTCGCCAATTAGGAGTAGTCAGTCTCCCAGAGTGAAAAGTAGAGACAAACATTGAGAATTCTGAGCCAAGTTTTCTCAGTATGGAGAGCACTAATTGCTCATCCTTCTTCTCAATCTCGCATTGCTTGCATTTCATGAACACCGATTTGAATTTAGTGAAGAATAGTTGTATTGTGCAAAGTTAATGGGCTGTAGTATCAACTCATTCTCCAGGATAGGATATAGCCCCTCAACTCATCTTATTTTCCAAACAAGGATTCGAGCTAATCCCATACTTTTTTTGGAGTCTTGAGTCCAGAAAGATGGAACAATAGTTCCCAGGAGATGTGGATGCACACGTAGCCAAAAGCTTCATTAAGCCTATCTAGATGCTTTGATTTTACAATATATTGCTGGGGTTCGACTACTTGTTATATTTTTATCATTTAAGCAATATGATCTTAGGATCTTATCTGAGAGAATAACATGCACAACGATCAATCACAAGAGACAATAGACACAAGAGATTTTCCTCGGGGAAACCATAAAGGAGAAAACCCCACAACTTCCTCAGAGATAGAATGAGCACCAATGGAAGCAGTAAAACCCAAAGACAGAAAAGATGATCTCCACAGCTGTTCTCTCTCTCTCACTTGAGAGAGATTCTCCTCTCTCACTCATGTGCCCCAGTGAGTGAGTGTGTGTGTAGAAATGAAGAGAGCCTCACTTCTATTTATATTCTTCCGTTCACTTTATTTCCACTCCAACATGTTGGCCTCACTTAACAATTATTTACTAGGGCCGACATATCAAGGAGAGTCTAATAACCCTAGTACCCCACATTTGACCATGAGAGGAACACATCCACCATCATGTCAGAAAGGCAAGCCTAGCACTCACATCTGACCATGGGAGGAACACATCCACCATCATGTCAGAAAGGACCAGCTTTCACATCCATTGGCATTATAGGACACACCATCTATCATCCAAGGAAAGGCTCAGCACTTATATCTACTGGCATAGCAGGACACACCATCTACTATCCAGAGAAAGGCACAACACTTACATATTTCATTCTCAAAGAATGGCTCTCAGCTCTAGGCTGAGTGTCAGTCCCAGACTGAAACAAATTCTTGGTAATTGACCAGGTGCCTCCATTTTCCCAGAGAATGGCCTCTCAGCACTTAGCTGAGCTTCAGTCCCAGACTGAATCAATTTTCTAGTAACTGACTAGGTGCCTCCATTCTCTCAGAGAATGGCTTCTCAACACTAAGCTGAGCTTCAGTCCCAGACTGAATCAATTTCTTGGTAACTGACCAGGTGCCTCCATTCTCCCAGAGAATGGCTTCTCAACACTAAGTTGAGATTCAGTCCTAGATTGAATCAATTTCCTGGTAACTGACTAGGTGCCTCCATTCTCCTAAAGAATGGATTCTCAATACTAAGCTGAGATTCAGTCCCAGACTGAATCAATTTCCTGGTAGCTGACCAGGTGCCTCCATTCTCCCAGAGAATGGATTCTTAGCACTAAGTTGAGCTTCAGTCCCAGACTAAATCAATTTCCTGGTAACTGACCAAGTGCCTCCATTCTCCTGGAGAATGGATTCTCAGCACTAAGCTGAGCTTCAGTCCCATACTGAATCAATTTCCTGGTAACTGACCAGGTGCATCCATTCTCCCAGAGAATGGCTTCTCAACACTAAGCTGAGCTTCAGTCCCAGACTGAATAAATTTCCTAGTAACTGACCAGGTGCCTCCATTCTCCCAGAGAATGGACTTCAACACTTATATTTACTAGCATGATAGGACACACCATCTATCATCTGAGAAAAGGGCTCTGTACTTATATCTAACCATGGGAGGCCCAGCCTGCCACCATGTCAGAAAGGCTCTCAGACTCATCACCTCCCCTTGGAGGGAACGTCGATCTGGAGAACACCAAGCTTCTCCTTGAAGTACTTGTACTTCACTCTGACCATTTATAGCATAGAATAACATCAAGGCTGATTACTTCCAAGGATAACTTGCGATCTTCACCAGGACATATTACATCCAAGGACAACCTACAGGACCATTTATATCTGACCCACCTACGAGCTTCACCAGGATTTTATGCTCATACAACATGTCTCACCGGCTATGCTAGAAATCCCTCTTTCGAGAGATATCAATCTGGATCACATACAGGAGCTTCA
This sequence comes from Pseudotsuga menziesii, assembly GCA_001517045.1. Classification (NCBI taxonomy): domain Eukaryota; kingdom Viridiplantae; phylum Streptophyta; class Pinopsida; order Pinales; family Pinaceae; genus Pseudotsuga; species Pseudotsuga menziesii. Next base: position 535,533 of record LPNX010952773.1, on the reverse strand, counting down.
CTGCTCCTCTCTGATCTCATAATGAAGTAGCAACCCAAAGTGCTCTTCATATTAATGGCATTTCCTGCCCAATCTGAATCTACATAACCCTCCAGGTTAATCTACTGATTCGCCTCATACTTGAGCCCATACTCAACTGTACTCTTCAGGTACCTCACTGCATGCTTTGCAACCATCAGGTGAACATGTCTCAATGTGTTCATAGTAAAGCAAATATCTGGTCTCATATTCGTCAGGTACATCAATCAAACCAATCATCTGACGATACATCGTGGCATCAACTGGCTCTAATGAAGCAACACTCAATAGCTTCAGGTTCGATGCCATAGGTGTGGTCATGGCCTTGCAGTCCATCATCCTGAACCTATTAAGGATCTCTACTGCATACTTCCCTTATCCCAAGGAGATTCCATCTGGATTCTACCACACCCCCATGCCTAGAAAGTAGTGCATCATATCCAAGTCCTTCATCTCGAACTCGACAACAAGTCTCCTTCTTGCAAATTTAATGAGTTCCTCATTTTTGTCAGGAACAAGTCATCGACATATAATAGGAGAATCACTGGTCTTCCATCTTCAACCTTGAAGCAAAGGGTGGAAATCCGCTTTACTCTCAGTAAAGCCTAGAGTCATCAGTAAGCTGTCCATCCTGTCATACCATGTCGAACCTCAGGATCTTCTGCAGTCACTCCCTCTGAAGCGAAGCATCATTCTCCCTCTGTCTTTCATACTCTATGCATTGAAACATTATGTACCAGAGTGACAAGTAGCTTCCTCTACTACTAATATTCTATGTATCCATCTAGGTTTACTAGATACCAAGATCCTCTATCTTGAACTTTTTTCAAAAGTTCTTCTCGCACCCATCTGTGAGCTTGTCATCCTCTATAGGCTTTCATCTTCAACCTTGTATCAAAGGTTAAGACCTTCATCACTCTAGGTGATCTTCAAAATCCTCATGTATGTGTTATCCCATGGGTTCCTTTTGAGCTTGTACAAGGCCTTCTTTCATTTTCACACATGATTATTCCTGTCATGTGTATTTCTAGTGGCTGCAAATGTATCTTCGTAGTATATTCCTTATTTCTGTGAGAAACCTCGTGCTACGAATATTGCCTTGTATCCCACGATGTTTCCATCTACTGCATGATGGAACTACGAACTTCCCTTCCAGTCTCGATACTGCATCCTAGACATCATTCTTCTTGAACTGGTATTCTCCTTCCCTTTCTTCTTGGATACTTCTTCATAGCTGGAGGGTTCTGCATCAATGATGTCTCTCAATAGTGTCACATAACTGCATTTGTCATATTATTCTTCATTCTTGGATTATTTCTCGAACTGTCATCACTTGTTCTTTGGAACAAGTCTCGTCCTTCTTTTCTTGTAGGTGATTGTACACGATTTTTCCTACAAGCCAAATGCATTTGTATGGTTAGAAACATTTCATAAGGCATATTCATAATAGAAAATTCTTATGCATAAATATATGATCATGCAACTATTTTAGCCAATACAACATTCATCCATATCTCACGAAAACTTTATAGATGCCTTCCATCTCTACCAGGACAACATTGAGATTGTGCACTAATCCAATGTGTCAGCAAAGAGGTTTCATTCTAGATAAGTAGCAATGGAGAGTTGTATAGCACCATGAGCTACTTATTGTTGGAGGAGCTAGTTGGTGAGATGACTAGTTGAATAGCCGACTAATTAGAGATTAGGTCGGTTGCATGAGGCTGTGTCGGTTGACCGAACCGACAGATTGTTATAGGTAACTGTTTGTAATCATATATATTAGGCTGTTGAGCCAGATGAGAACTCGGTTTGGTTCTGTGTATGTATGGACTCTCATGTTATAATATAATTTGTCACTTCCTTATCTATGTTCTTGTCTCTTGTGCCTGTTATGTCTATATGATTCCATGTGTATTATTGGTAAACCTCTGTGATCTATGAGATTACAATATTGGTTCCATTTCCGGTAGTACATATACGAACGTAATGACCATAAGGAGATGATATCAGAACAAGAGATTAAGAACTGGTGGGAGCGTAAGATAGCAAATTAATTGCAGAACTATGCAAGGAGAAACAAATTGACCATTGCTCAGGCGAAGGAGAAATTCTTCACTGAAACACATGAGAAGTTTGTAGAATCGGTACCTCAACTTTTGAAAAAACTTTTGGATGAAAAAGCTAGAAACAACTAAGGACCAAGAGCTACTGGAGAAACTGATCCGAGGGGGACGAACAAACCTGTCAGAGTGGTTTGAAAAGATCATAGATGAATTCTATGAGGAACAAGACGTGGAAGAAAGAACTTCAGTTGAAAGCGTTCGGAAAAGGTTTTATACAGACCTTATCGAGTAGTTTCTTTTCTCCTTACCAACCCTTTTGTTCAAATTCCTAATAGAAAAGGGAGTGGGCCATATCGTGGAACCTCGTCCGTCACTACGCGAACCACCACCACATTCTAACTGGGAGGAGAAACAGAAAAAGTGGGAAAAATTCATTGCCGAAAGGGAGTGGGAGTATTTCCTAAGCAAATAAACAAAACTATCTAAGCTTCCTAAAGTGTTGGGTAGGCTATGGGGGGGTAGCTGGGCATGTGTCGGGGTAAAGTAAGAAGGATTCTAGTCTTCTGAAGAAAATACCATCACCAGTAATGAAAAGTCAACATAAAAAGGAAATCAAACGAACAGTGACACACAAAGGTATGACGGATTTATAGAGAGTAGAAAGAGAGAAGAGGCTGAAAAGAAGGGAAGAGAGAAGAGAACATGCTATAGCTCTACAAAGAGGGATGGCTACTAGGGTGACAGACCAAGAAAGAAATCCTCGAGATTCAGGTCATGACCGACAGGAAGACGGCATAGATGAAGAAGCATCACCCATGGAAGAATAATTGTGGATAGAGTAGCGAGAAGCTCTCGAAATAGAAATTCCCCAGGAGGTAATAACTCTGTCTCCAATGAATACAATTACTAGAATACAGGCCATTGTCGAATAAGACCTATGACTAAGAGCTGGTGAGTTTGGTATATGGAGTCGACTAGACGACGAGGTAAATGATGATACTCATCTAGTGATTCGTTGACTAGAGGAAGGAAACTGGGTAACACTTCAGGCGTACCCTTCCAACCGAAGTATCCACTTGCTTTACTCGACACATGAAGGAGCACCTCCCCTGCCAAACATAGCTTTGCAAAATAGGGAACAGTCAGACTTGCAGAAAAATTAGTGCAGTTGGACATCGACAGGAGAAGTCGACCCGAACTGACTACTTGTTGGAGAATAAACGACAAATAAAATGACTAATGGGAACGAAAGTTCTATCGACAACAGTTTTACACAGCAAGACAAACAAAATATCCCACTACCACCACCACCACCCCCACCACTGCCACCCCCTGGAGGAGGAAGCGAGAGCGATACCGACATGGGTCATGGATCAACACATATCACTCTATCCAAGGGTGACAAAGACCCTAGAAGACATTGGTTCATCTGTGAGTCAATATGGGAGGCAAATCAAGTTACAGTCGAAGAACGACAGATGGAAAATTTTGTCGGTGCCTTGAGGAAAAGAGCACTAAATTGGTACATGACCTATATCGAAAGAACTCCCCAAGCATCCAAAGCAGAAATTAAAGCACAATTATTTTGTTTATTTAAAACTCCAGACACAAAACATCTGGTAGCCAAAAAGTTGAAAACAACATCTCATAAGCCAGCAAAATCTGTTCGGGAATACGACAAATGATGGAAGGATCTCCTTAGACAACTATACTATGTAATTGATGAACAACTATTAATTCAACGGTTTCTTGCAGGTCTATCACAGAAAATACGGTGGCACATAAAATTGGAGACGTTTAAAACATATGAAGACGCACTTACCAAAGCTCTGCAAGTAGAGATGGTCGAAGATTTCCCAGCATATCCTATTGATACTAGACTGGAAGAACAACTAGAAATCATGTAGAAATCATTGAAAAGGCTGAACCTCAAGAGTCAGGATGTTTGGTGCACAAAATGCTCCACGACCAGACACACTAAAGATAACTGTCGGCAAGACATAAGTCGACAGGACATTCGGTTTGTTCAAACAAAATGCTTCTGCGACATTTTCCAAGAACATGGAGAGCATACAACGAAAGATTGCCCATATAACTTGAATAAATGAAAAGCATCTTGGTGTGCAATCTATGAGGTAAAAAGTCACACAACGGCCGACTACCACCTAAATTTAAAGAATCGACAAAATTACCAAGCAGTCTACCAAACGAATGCAGTCACATTGAATAGCGATAACACCCAATGAAGCAATGATCAAAACGAGTCAAATAATCAAAGATATGAAGGCCGTCGATATGAGCACAGGTTCGACAATAGTCGTGGAGGATATGGAGGTTGAGGACAATTTTCTGGAAATCTCTACAATCGACCACGATGACCCATCTAGTGCTTTACATGCTACAAAGAAGGCCATCGCTATGCACACTGTCCATACAAGGATAGAACCGATCTAAACTTTTGTACTAGTTGTGGTGTAGGCAATCACTCATTAGAATATTGTCCCACCATGCTCGACAAAATTAATAAAAAGAAAAATGTTAATGTCTTGTCGTGTGTTCAAAAACATGATGTAATCAATACAAAGAACTTGCACATAGTAACCCGACAAGGGACAAAAATTGGGAATGATAATCCACGTATAAGTAAAATCAAAGAAAATAATGATTATCCTAACCCGGCTAAACAAAAACAATTATATAGAGACGCAACAGATATGTTTAAAGAATTTTCTAGACAGGAAGAAGCCGATGACAGTCGACAAAACACTGTTAAAGAATTAGTATGCTTAGTATAGGATGCTAAATCAGTATCTCAATTCATTAACTTATTGTATAATATGAAGCATAACAATAATATAGAAAAACAAACTAAAAACATATGTAGTCTAAACCAAAAAGACAAGAGCGATGCCGACCCACTTGTCGATCTAGAAATCGAAGGATACCATGTTCGACAAGTTGTACTCGAATTTGGTTCACAAGTAAATATTATGACTCGTGACACTTGGGAACAGTTGGGCAGACCTCGAATATATGAGTCAGGAATATACCTCAAGTTAGCCAACCAAGGTCTGATCGAACCCATCGGGGTCTGGAGAAATGTCGATACGACAATAAAAGGAATATCGACCAAAGTCGACTTTGAAATTAATGACCCTAAGGAAGGATCCAGTTCCTTCATAGCTTTAGTAGGTCGACCTTGGGGAAGAAAAATGAAAGCATCAATATCTCTAGACAAAGAAAGGATAAAACTAAAAGTGAATGGACAGAAAGTCATAGCACCTATTCATCCTTCCCAAGGGGAACCTTGGATAGAACCCATTGATAAAGAAGTTGACATCGACAACTATACCAAATTAAAAATAATGAAGACTACACTGAACCCAATATCTATGGCGAGCTTCACTTAGCTAATCAAGATTCAATAGGATATAATTCAGATGCAGAGTTATATGATTGGGAATTCAAAAAATATGAGACCCAAGCAAGGGGTTGTTGGACTATTCAGGCTATAGAGAAGAAGCCAGTCCATCAATGTTTCTCAGTCGCCATCATCTTGAAAATATTCGAAAAGAAAAGTAGGGAATATCCTACCTTAACCTGAACAAATATAAGTATCAGAAAAATCCCAAGGTATAAAGAAAGAGAATCCCCAGTTATGCATATAGAACAAGTCTCTAAAAACATAGGTGAACATGTCTGACTACAAAGCTTGGTAGAAACCTTTACAGGACAAGCTGCTTGATGGTGGGATACACATCAATGAAGATTGCAGACATGGAAAACAACTTCAACTTACTTCGTAGAAATATTCGAAGGAAAGAAGCTAACTAAACAGGCGAAAATACCTATGTTCATCCAAGGGAAAGACCCAGAGGAGCACATAAGAACATGTGAAAGGGAATGGAGAAGACTTGGGTATAAAGATGAACGCACATGGCCACACCTGTTTCCCTCGACGCTAGCCGATTTACCAAACAAATGGCATAAAATGGAAGAAGCATGAGGTGAAACATTTCAATGGCACAAAAATCGAGAGAACTTCACTAAGGACTTCAATTTTATACCGCAGAATGAACAATTAGTCGAAATTGCAAAGCAAATAAAAGAATTTATAGAACCGACTAGGAACAACAGTTTGATACAAAACCACGATCGACCGATAATACCATGCAATAACATACAGACCAAGATAATACCACAGTCGACAAGACTGCAAATGGAAAATGAAAATTCGAAAGGGAAAATCGTTCGATGGAAATTAGATCACTCAGAAACAACAAAACCAATTCGCACTATACTTAAAGTAGACACAACCGAAAAAAAAAGATACTGAACGAATGACCGCGGTAGAATTTCCTGCTACATTCTCACAATTCAAAGAAGGGTGTCGACCGATCAATGAAGCTAAAGCACCAGAATGGTTGGATGCAAAACTTAAAACTAAAGAATTTGACATATCAAATGATGATCGACCAAAAATGGAAAAAATTGGCGATTATTGGAGCGAAGAACAAACGATTGAATTAGTAAACCTATTGAAATAATTCCAGGATGTCTTTGCTAGAGACTATAAAGCTCTCAAAGGGCTAGTCCATGAAATGGGCGAAATGAAGATCGATATCAAACCTGATGCCTGACCCGTAAAGAAGAGGCCATACAAATTAGCTCATAAATATAAAGAGATAGTCAAGAAAGAGATCAAAAATATGCTCACAGCAGGAATTATCTACCCTATTGACCAATTGGAATGGGAAATCCCAATGGTTGTACAACCAAAGAAACACGACCGGATGAAACTAAGGGTTTGTGTCGACTTTAGAGAATTAAACAAATTCACCCTAACAGACCCATTCCCAACACCATTCGCAGATGAAATATTAAATGAAGTCGCAGGACATGAATGCTACTCATTTACAGACGGATTCTTAGGGTACAACCAAGTACCAATAGCCAAAGAAGACCAGAAAAAGACAACATTCGTATGTGAATTTGTCTCATTCGCCTATAAAGTTATGCCGTTTGGTGTCAAAAATGCACCTGCAGTATTTTCGAGAATTGTTGTCAAAAAATTTCAAGAATATATCTACAAAACAATGGCAGCATATTTTGATGATTGGACAATCTACTCCATGCTGAAAGATCACTGTAAATGGCTAAGGCTCATGTTGGAACGATGGAGACAAATCTAGTTATCTCTTAACATAAGGAAATGCATATTCCTAGCTCCTATAGGGATACTATTAGGGCACATTGTATGCAAAGAAGGCATCAAGGTCGACTTTGGAAAGATAAAAAATATCCTTGACTTGAAACAACCAGTGAACCCAAAACAAGTCAGGGTACTACTCAGACACATGGGATATTACAGGAAATTTATTAGATACTACTCAGATATGACCTATCCACTAGAAGAACTATTAAGAGAAGATCAGGAGTTTGACTGGAAAGATGAATGTAACATATCATTTGACACATTAAAAAGGAAACTAGTCGAGGCACCTATCCTCAGGTTCCCGAATTGGTCGATCAAATTTCACGTACATATCGATGCATCAGGCCTAGCAATAGGCACGATCTTAACACAACCAGGGGACAATGGAATGGATTACCTTATAGTTTATAGAAGCAGAAAACCAAACAAGGCAGAAAGAAACTATTCGACAACAGAGAGGGAAGCATTAGGAATGGTCTTTGCACTATAGAAGTATCGAAATTACCTACTAGCCAACCCTTTTATCTTCTATATTGACCACCAAGCATTAAAATACCTTGTAAACAAACCTCTGCACCATGGGAGGATTTGTCGATGGCTACTGCTATTCCAAGATTTTGAATTTGAAGTTGTTGTTAGACCAAGAAAATTAAATATCGGACTCGACCACTTGTCGAGAATCGACATGGGGGAGGAGCCGACAGGAGTCGAAGATGACCTATTGGATGCACAGTTATTTTGAATAGAAGCTGTTTCGGCAGAATTGGAGGAAATAGCTCAATTCCTAGAAAATGGCCAAGCACTAGAGTTCATGAGCATGAAAAAGAAACAAATCTTAGCTATGAAGGCTGCACCATACAACCTCATAAACGGATTTTTATATAAAATGGGCTTGGATGACATCCTCAGGCGATGTGTATTAGAACACGAAAGAGATAATATCATGCACGAAGCACACTATGAACCGGCGGGAGGACATTTTCAAGTAGATACAACTGCCAAGAAAATCCAATAGTTGGGGCTATGGTGGCCAAAATTATACAAGGATTGTAAAAAGTTTGTTAGCCAATGCGACCAATGCCAACGATTGGGGCGAATTCTGCCCAGTATAGAAATTCCCTTGATATTAGTAAACCCAATCCTGACATTTGAAATTTAGGCCATCGATTTCATAGGACCGTTCCCAATATCAAAAAAATGAACAGGTGCCAGATACATCATAATTGCAGTAGAATATGTAACCAAATCGACGGAGGTAGAACCTATCGACACATGTTCCAGTGAGGTAGCCTCTAAGTTTATCTATGAAAATATAATTACTAGGTTTGGATTCCCACTAACCTTAATCAGTGATCAGGGATCACACTTCATTAACAAAACCATCAAAGCACTAACAGACCAGTTCAAAATTGACCACCGACACAATACAACTTATCACCCTCACTCGAATGGAGCAATAGAGGCATTCAACAAAGCATTAACAAGAGGCTTAACAAAAATCTGCAACACCAACAAGGACGATTGAGATGAAAAAATCCCTGCAGTATTATGGGCTTACAGGACAACATACAAATGTTCGACTGACCAAATACCATTTCGACTAGTCTGTGGCTAAGAAGCAGTAGTTCCACTACATTTCCAACAACAAACACCTATCATAGAAGATATCTTCCATGTCGATGTCTAAGAAGGCAGGAAGGACTACTGATGCAACTAAGAAAACTAGAAGAACACCGACTGCTAGCTATACAACATCAAGAAATTCAAAAACAAGAGTAGAAGGATTGGCATGATCGAAACATTAAAAACAAAAATTTGTCGGTAGGAGATCTTACTTTGTTGTTTAACAGTCGAGTGAAGGGAAAACCAAAAAAATTACATACAGAATGGATGGGACCTTACATTGTCGAAGATATTCATGCCAACGGATCAGTCTGACTAAGGATGTTACAAGGCATAAAATTTTGGAAAATTGTTAATGGTGCCCGATTAAAACGTTACAAAAATTAGGCAAATATAAAAAAAATGTATATATACATATATGTAATGACCATAACTATTCAGAAAACCTATAAAAATATTAAAAAAACAAAACAAACAAATCCAACACCCGTAAACAAGAATGACAGAAAAGTTCGGAAGATTTACTAGACTGCACTACGACAACTAACATTCCACCCATCAACATATTGCCATCGACCACCCGGATGATCGACATCGACTGACTACTCCAAAGGTCAAATCACGTCTTCATGACTACAATTAGAAGGAGTGCCAAAATCAAAATGCAGTTAACACAAAATTGATAGACCGTCCTGGACCATCACTTCTGCCATTAATACATCCATTGACAGAATTGTTAACCACTCCACCTATAAATATCACGCCAGAAAAGGATCATTTACCATGTTTTGAAGAAATAGAGGAACCAAGCATTCAAAAACCTGAGATCAGAAACCCTGTAAGTAAAATCGATCAAGAGACTAACAAAATGGCCCCAAAGCAAACCAGAGCCGCATCTACAAAAACAAAAGAACTACAATCCGTCAAAATCCCACTCACGAGAAGACTAAGAAACATAAAAAATTCCAAGGTACGGGAAACTTCATGGGTGAAAAACTAGGAAAAAAATCAAAGAATGGGCCTATGTAGACAAGAAAATGACACAAGAGGTAGAGAAGATAAGCTACAGTACCATTATGAGCTACATGAACACACCTTTCATGGCGATTTTTGGAGGAACAAAAGAAACCGTTGTAAAATTTGTTGATGTATTTGTAACTTCAGAATGTATTCACTTCTATATCTTATGTATTGTACCCCGATGTTTATTCCGGGAAGTATCTATAATGTAATTGAGTCATGTCATGCCCTGATGTTCTAATCGGGAGATTCAATAATGTAAACAAGTCATGTAAATTCATTTATGTTAACCCTCCATTGTAATTCGGGGCAATAGTCCCCACAATTGTGTCAATGTTAACCCTCCTTGTTGATCAGAGGGAAAAGTCCCCACAGTTGTGGGGCACTAGGGTTATTAGACTCTCCTAGAGATGTCAGCCCTAGTAAGTAATTGTTAGGTGGGGCCGACATGTTGAAGTGGACATTAAGTGAACGAAAGAATGTAAATAAAGAGTGAGCCTCTCTATTTATCACACACACACTCACTCATTGGGGCGCATGAGTGAGAGAGGAGAAGCTCTCTCAAGTGAGAGAGAGAGAGAACAACTGTGGAGATGAGCTTTTCTGTCTTTAGGTTTTACTGCTGCCATTGGTGCTCATTCTATCTCTTAGGAATTTGTGGGGTTTTCTCCTTTATGGTTTCCCCGAGGAAAATTCTTTGTGTCTCTTGTCTCTTGTGTTTATTGCTGTGCATGTTATTCTCTCAGATAAGATCCTAAGATCATATTGCTTAAATGATAAAAATATAACATGGTATCAGAGCTAACCTGAGAAGAAGACATTGTGCAGTTGCAAAAGCTAGGGCTTCTTACTTTTTGGGTCTCTCTCCATAATCAATCAAAAAAAGTATGCTAGGATGACTCTCCATTGAAGGGCACATTTTTTGGTCGAAGTAGAATTTGATTCCAGGCATTTTCAATTTTTGGTGCGGGAAATTAGGGATTTTTACAAAAGAGAAATTTTTGAGTGAGCCCAGCATAGGATTTGTCTCCTCATCAAAATCGAAGTTTAGAGACATGGGTCGAGATTTTTGGTTGGGTATAACTCCAGGAAAGTCAAACCTTAGTTTGACCCCTGGGCTAGAAAAACCCTAAATACTAAAAATGATAAGTTTTGGTAAATTCACTATATCTCTGGATTTCAGAAGTCTCATGGGCCAAAACTTTATCAGGTTGAAGATAAAATCCTGATGTACAATGTGTCCAAGTTGTAGCCTCATATTTGCTATATTCTAGGAGATATGTTCCTCCAAGTTAGGGTTCCAGCCTCTTCCAAGATTCATCCCTAAACATGACACATGGGGAGAATTGCTATATCTCGGGCTACCAAGGTCCAAATGAAATTTCTAAAGATGTTCCAGAAAGGGCATGGATTTTAATTTCTTTGGTATAAGTTTCAGACCCTGAATATGAAACAGTGACACGTGGCAACCCGTACAACTTTTCTATACTGAACAGTCCTGAAACATGTCACCTTGGGAAAACGATCATAAGTACCAATTGGTGAAACCAATTCTGATGAAACCTATAGTGTTGGAATAGGGACAGGTGAGGCTACCTCAATGCAAATTTTTAGACACATAGGAGCAGTAATTACAGAGATACCATAGAAACAGTATCAGACATTTCTGCAGAAAAAAATGGAAAACTAGCGCCTCCTGTTCTGGGACCTTCCCTCCACTGTTTTCAGAAAAAGAGTACATTGGACAACTCACCTTGAAGAGGTATATCTTTCTAGCCAATTAGATCTGAAATATTCCAAGTGAAAATTAGGGTTTCTCTGACAAACCCTATATCAACCAGCTCCAGAACCAGGACGGACACCTCAAATCTGTAAGATCTAATATTTTGCTATTTTCATTTGAGGTTCTCATTTCAAAGTGATCTATCACATCAGCTTGATCATAAGCTTTTTGAAGTTGAAATTTTTTAGTTGAAGCAGAATTTGATTCCAGGCATTTTCAGTTTTTGGTGCGGGAAATTAGGGCTTTTTACAAAAGAGAAATTTTTGAGTGAGCCTAGCATAGGATTTGTCTCCTCATCAAAATCGAAGTTTAGAGACATGGGTCGAGATTTTTGGTTGGGTATAACTCCAGGAAAGTCAAAACTTAGTTTGACCCCTGGGCTGGAAAAACCCTAAATACTAAAACTGATAAGTTTTGGTAAATTCACTATATCTCGGGATTTCAGAAGTCTCAGGGGTTAAAAATTTATCAGGTTGAAGATAAAATCCTGATGTACACTGTGTCCAAGTTTCAGCCTCATATTCGCTATATTATATGAGATATGTTCCTCCAAGTTAGGGTTCCATCCTCTTCCAGGATTCATCCCTAAACATGACACATGGGGAGAATTGCTATATCTCGGGCTACCAAGGTCCAAATGAAATTTCTAAAGATGTTCCAGAAAGGGCATGGATTTTAATTTATTTGGTATAAGTTTCATACCCTGGATATGAAATAGTGACACGTGGAAACCCGTACAACTTTTCTATACTGAACAGTCCTGAAACATGTCACCTTGGGAAAACGATCATAAGTCCCAATTGGTGAAACCAATTCTGATGAAACCTATAGTGTTGGAATAGGGACAAGTGAGGCTACCTCAATGCAAATTTTTAGACACATAGGAGCAGTAATTACAGAGATACCATAGAAACAATATCAGACATTTCTGCAGAAAAAAAATGGAAAACTAGCGCTTCCTGTTCCGGGACCTTCCCTCCACTATTTTCAGAAAAAGAGTACATTGGACAGCTCACCTTGAAGAGGTATATCTTTCTAGCCAATTAGATCTGAAAGATTCCAAGTGAAAATTAGGGTTTCTCTGAAAAACCCTATATCAACCAGCTCCAGAACCAGGACGGACACCTCTAATCTGTAAGATCTAATATTTTGCTATTTTCATTTGAGGTTCTCATTTCAAAGTGATCTATCACATCAGCTTGATCATAAGCTTTTTGAAGTTGACATTTTTTGGTCGAAGCAGAATTTGATTCCAGGCATTTTCAGTTTTTGGTGCGGGAAATTAGGGCTTTTTACAAAAGAGAAATTTTTGAGTGAGCCCAGCATAGGATTTGTCTCCTCATCAAAATCTAAGTTTAGAGACATGGGTCAAGATTTTTGGTTGGGTATAACTCCAGGAAAGTCAAACCTTAGTTTGACCCCTGGGTTGGAAAAACCCTAAATACTAAAACTGATAAGTTTTGGTAAATTCACTATATCTCGGGATTTCAGAATTCTCAGGGGTCAAAACTTTATTAGGTTGAAGATAAAATCCTGATGTACACTGTGTCCAAGTTTCAGCCTCATATTCGCTATATTCTAGGAGATATGTTCCTCCAAGTTAGGGTTCCAGCCTCTTCCAGGATTCATCCCTAAACATGACACATGGGGAGAATTGCTATATCTCGGGCTACCAAGGTCCAAATGAAATTTTTGAATATGTTCCAGAAATGGAATGTATTTTAATTTCTTTGGTATAAGTTTCAGACCCTGAATATGAAACAGTGACACGTGGCAACTCATACAACTTTTCTATACTGAACAGTCCTGAAACATGTCACCTTGGGAAAATGATCATAAGTCCCAATTGGTGAAACCAATTCTGATGAAACCTATAGTGTTGGAATAGGGATAGGCGTGGCTACCTCAATGCAAATTTTTAGACACATAGGAGCAGTAATTACAAAGATACCATAGAAACAGTGTTAGACATTTCTGCAGAAAAAATGGAAAACTAGCGCTTCCTGTTCCGGGACCTTCCCTCCACTGTTTTCAGAAAAAGAGTACATTGGACAGCTCACCTTGAAGAGGTATATATTTCTAGCCAATTATATATGAAAGATTCCAAGTGAAAATTAGGGTTTCTCTGAAAAACCCTATATCAACCAGCTCCAGAACCAGGACGGACACCTCAAATCTGTAAGATCTAATATTTTGCTATTTTCATTTGAGGTTCTCATTTCAAAGTGATCTATCACATCAGCTTGATCATAAGATTTTTGAAGTTGACAAATTCCAAGCATGGAAGTATATGATCTCTTTGAACATAAGTAGAGAGGTTCCAGTTCCAGAGGGAGATGGGGCTAAAAGCCTTACACCAGAAGAACTTGGTCAAGGCCAAGAAGATCATTGCTGATTCAATCATGGATCACCTTATACCACAAGTGTCTTCCCTAAAGACACCGAAAGAGATGTTTGATTCCTTGATCAAGCTATTTGAAGGGAAGAACATAAATCAGAATATGACTTTGAGAAAATAGTTGAAGAATGTGAAGATCCAGAATGCAGAGACCATATAGTCATACTTTACGAGGGTCTCTCAAATCAAAGAACAACTTGTAGCAGTAGAAGAAGAAGTGAAGAATGCAGAAGTGGTGATAGCTACCTTGAATGGCCTCCTAGGCTCATGGGACTCATTCATGCTAGGAATGTGTACCAGAAGGAAATGATTACTTTCAGCAGACTCTGGGAAGAAGAAGAAGCTCGACTCATAACAAGGGAAGAGAAGATGGGAGCAACTGAAGATCAAGCTCTCACCATCCAAAGAAGATCTGTCAAGCGATGAGGAATATGAAGGACTCAACTCTTGAAGAAACTCTTATCCATCTTAGAATTTGGATAAGAAATGATGAATGAAGAAGATGATGAAGCTGAAGGCTCAAGAAGGAGTCTACCCACGAAACAAATAAAGATAAGTATTCAATTGTCATTTCATGATATTGTTTTTATTATGCATTCGTTTATATTCAGTTGATGTATTATGCATGGTAGAATGTTTGAATTAATGACAATATACTACTAATATGCATGTGATGGGTAAGTAGCTCATGGTGCTATACAACTCTCCATTGCTACTTATCTAGAACGAAACCTCTTTGCTGACATATTGGATTAGTGAACAATCTCAAAGTTGTCCTGGTAGAGATGGAAGGAATCTAGAAAGTTTTCATGAGATATGGATGAATGTTGTATTGGATAAAATAGTTGCATGATTATATATTTATGCATAATAATTTGCCATTATGAATTAGCCATTATGAATATGCCTTATGAAAATTTTCTAACCATACAATTGATGCATTTGACTTGTAGGAATGATCGCGTACAATCACCTACAAGAAAAGAAGGATGAGACTTGTTCGAAAGAACAAGTGACGACAATTCAAGATTCACTCTAATAATCCAAAATTAAGAATGATGTCTAGGATGCAGTATCGAGACCTGAAGGGAAGTTCATAGTTCCATCATGCAGTAGATGGAAACATCGTGGGATACAAGGCAAGATTCGTGGCATAAGGCAGAAACTACAAAGAGACATTTGTAGCCACTAGAAGTTAAGACACATGATAGGAAGAATCATGTGTGCAAATGAAAGAAGGCCTTATATGAGCTCAGAAGACACCCATGAGATAACACATACATGATGAGCTTGATGAAGATCTTAACCTTTGCTACAAGGTTGAAGATGAAAGCCTATAGAGGATGACAAGCTCACAGATGGGTGCGACAAGAAATTTTGAAAAGGTTCAAGATAGAGGATCTTGGTATCCAGTAACCCTAGATGGATACATAGAATATTAGTAGCAGAGGAAGCTACTTGTCACTCCGGTACAGAATGTTTCAGTGCATAGAGTACGAAATACAGAGGGAGAATGATGCTTCGCTTCAGATGGAGTGTCTGCAGAAGATCCTGAGGTTCCACATGGTACGACAGAATGGACAGATTACTGATGACTCTAGGCTTTACTGAGAGTAAAGAGGATTCCAACCTTTGCTTCATGGTTGAAGGTAGAATACCAATGATGCTCCTGTTATATGTCGATGACTTGTTCCTGACAGAAAAGAGGAGCTCATTAAAGTTGCAAGAAGGAGACTTTCTTCCGAGTTCGAGATGAAAGACTTGGATATGATACACTACTTTCTAGGCATGGAGGTGTGGCAGAATGCAGATGGAATGTCCCTGGGACAAGGGAAGTATGTAGTAGAGATCCTGAAGAGGTTTAGGATGATGGAATGTAAGGCCATGACCAAACCTATGGCATTGAACCTGAAGCTATTGAGTGTTGCTTCATCAGAAATAGTTGATGCTACGATGTATCGTTAGATGATTGGTTCCTTGATGTACCTGATGAATACGAGACCAAATATTTGCTTTGCTATGAACACATTGAAGCATGTTCAGCTGATGGTTGCAAAGCATATTATGAGGTACCTGAAGGGTACAGTTTATTATGGGCTCAAGTATGAGGCAAATCAGAATATTAACCTGGAAGGTTATGTTGATTTTGATTGGGCAGGCAGTGCCATCGATAGGAAGAGAACTTCAGGGTGCTGCTTCATTATGGGATCATGTGTGATCTCTTGGTTTAGCAGGAAATAGTCTTGCGTGGCACTGAGTACAGCTGAAGTAGAGTATGTCGCAACTTGTTGAGCTAGTTGTGAGGCAGTATGGCTGAGGAAGCTACTGTCTGATTTATTTGATCTCCAGTTGGATGCTACTTGTAGATATTGTAACAACTAGAGTTGTGTGAATTTGTCTGAGAACCCAGTGTTCCATGACAAGTCAAAGCATATCGAGATAAAATATCACTATATTAGGGATATGGTGCAGAGAGGAGCAGTGAAGATCCAGTATGTTGTGACAGATGAATAGATAGCTGATGTATTGACTAAGCCATTGGATAGAGTGAAGTTTGAATACTTCAGGGAGAAGCTTGGTGTTCTCCAGATCGAGGTTCCCTCCAAAGGGAAGTGATGATTCTGTGAGCCATTCTGACATGGTGAGAGGATTGGTTCCTTCCATGGTCAGATGTAAGGGATGAGCCATTCTGAGGTGAGTGTGAGATGTGTTCTCACATGATCAGATATCAACACTGAATGCCATTCTCTGTGAGAATGGAGGCACCTGGTCAGTTACTAGGAATTTGTTCAGTTTGGGACTGACACTTAGCCTGGGGTTGAGAGCCTTTCTGACATGATGTGTGAATGAGTTTCCTATCATGGTCAGATGTAAGTGCAGAGCCTTTATGACATGATGTGTGAATGAGTTTCCTATCATGGTCTGATGTAAGTGTAGAGCCTTTCTGACATGATGTGTGAATGAGTTTCCTATCATGGTCAGATGTAAGTGCATATCCTTTCTGACATGATGTGTGAATGAGTTTCCTATCATGGTCAAATGTAAGTGCATATCCTTTTTGACATGATGTGTGAATGAGTTTTCTATCATGGTCAGATGTAAGTGCAGAGCCTTTCTGACATGACGTGCGAATGAGTTTCCTATCATGGTCAGATATAAGTGCTTGGAGAGCCTTTCTAACATGATGTGTGAATGAGTTTCCTATCATGGTCAGATGTAAGTCCAGAGCCTTTTTGACATGATGTGTGAATGAGTTTCCTATCATGGTCATATATAACTGCTGGGCGTGCCTTTCTGACTTAGTTAGATATAAGTGCTGAAGAAGATGAAGACCTACTTGGAGGCTAGGCCTACAATAAGCATGAAAAAGGGCTGGCTTTGTAGAACTTCCCGTGATGAGAAGAATCAAGAGATAGCACCCGTGATGATGATCCAACAGTAATGATCTAGATCTAGATGAAGATGACTTGATGATGATCTAGATGATATAGAGAAGAAGACTTGTGCTGATAAATTGTGTCGAGAGAATACCTTCCTAGTTAAGAGGGAGTGTTCATGTATTTGTAACTTTGGAATGTATTCACTTGTATATCTTATGTATTGTACCCCGTTGTTTATTTCGGGAAGTATCTATAACGTAATTGAGTCATGTCATGCCCCGATGTTCCGATCGAGAGATTCAATAATTTAAACAAGTCATGTAAAGTCACTGAGGTTAACCTTCCATTGTAAGTCAGGGAAATAGTCCCCACAATTGTGTCAATGTTAACCCTCCTTGTTGATCGGAGGGCAAAGTCCCCACAGTTGTGGGGCACTAGGGTTATTAGACTCTCCTAGAGATGTCGACCCTAGTAAGTAATTGTTAAGTGGGGCCGACATGTTGAAGTGGACATTAAGTGAATGAAAGAATATAAATAGAGAGTGAGCCTCTCTATTTATCACACACACACTCACTCATTGGGGCGCATGAGTGAGAGAGGAGAAGCTCTCTCAAGTGAGAGAGAGAGAACAAATGTGGAGATCATATTTTTTGTCTTTGGGTCTTACTACTTCCATTGGTGCTCATTCTATCTCTGAGAAAGTTGCGGGGTTTTCTCCTTTATGGTTTCCCCGAGGAAAATTCTTTGTCTCTTGTATCTTGTGTTTATTTCTATGCATGTTATTCTTTAAGATAAGATCCTAAGATCATATTGCTTAAATGATAAAAATCTAACAAAATTCATCATCAGTCGGTACCACAATGGCAAATTCTACTTCGATAGACCAATAGAAATTCTCGGCAAGGTCATATACAAGCTGTCTGGTCTCTCAAACCAGGGTGAACCTATTCCTATCCACATAAAAGAAGGATTGGTAGAATGACTAACAGGAACACCATCAGGGAAGAATTCAAAAGGGCTAGTTGTTACCGCCTTTCACACACCTGGGTCACGTGGCATAAATCTTCAAGCCACTCGGTGTGTCCTTGGGGGCAAGTCTCGAGTCAAGGCTGTCACCTTGTTCTTGACTCCTCTGTTTAGGCTCAATTCCTAATGAAGCCAAGGGGGGTAGACCCTATTAAGTTACTAAGGATAATTACTTAGTGTTGTGATGTTAAACTGAATGAGTTACTTAGGAGTTTGCAATTTAACTATAGATGATCAAAGATGGAAAGATACGAAAGATGAACACATGAAAGCACAATGCTGAGACACAATATATATATAAAACAAGAAAATAACCAGTGCCTTAGAATGGGGTCAAAAAATAGAAACAATGTACTTGCATGTGCTTGGAGTGAGTGTTTTGCAATTGCCTCTTGGTATGTTTTAAGTTAAAATTGAAGTGTGAGTTGATTAAAATTAAGCAAAAGGGGGGACTCTAGATATACCGTAAAGTACTTGGAGTATGTCCAAAACTAAACCTTCACGGCTACCCGCAAGGAATATGTGGGCTGAAATGGAGTCTTTGGGGCTATTGTTCATAATGCACCTGTTAGGGTGTGACAAAGATCAGCGCCCCAAGGTCACGTTTTAGAAGTTCCCGCTTCCTTCGGGTATTTTTCCATCGTGATGGTTCGATCTAGGTGTTGGATTTTCACTTGTTGGTTTGTTAATTTGGAAGAGTGAGTCCTAATTATACTAGCCACTCAAGTGATTTTGATACAGCTTGACTGATCGGATGAACCTCAGCCAAGTGCAGAGCATACACACTGGAGTCTTGTCAATTTTAGTAAGTTTTAAACTGGGTGTTCTTGTTTAAAAGAAAACCCTCCAGGAACCTCTTTCGATCCAAGTGGATCTCAATCGGGGAATCGAGGAGGGGTTAATTTTATAATAGCTGAAAAAAAAATGATCAAAATAAAATAGATACACAATTCTATTTTTCTAATTAGTCCTACCACGAATCTCTTTCCCCTTTCGGGTCAATCGGGAAGTCGTGGGGTAAGTATTAAGATTACTTTGAAATATAAAGTATGGAATATGAAATTAATAATAAAATAAATTACAATACCCTGCAGATTATATCAATGCTAGTTTGAAAATAAATGAGAAAAAAGAAACAAAAAGGACACCGACGCAAATCCCCCCAGGGGGGGTGGGGAATGGGCTCGAAAGAGCCTATTCAAAAAATAATTTTATTAACAGCGATTACAATATCAGAGAACTGATATAATTCCTCTTGATCCTTATATGGATTGAAATCAAGAGATTACAAGGTGCGGAAATCAAAGGTTTTAGTCAAATGGGAGACCCCTAGGGGGATTTGAACGCTCCTAAAGACACTTCTGAACAACAGCTTCCTTTATTTTCTGTTACACCTACTAAAAACCAGCAAGCATGTTAGAATAACATATTCCCAAAAACACTTTAAGAGTACCTTTGGATCAGCCTACCTTAACTCAAAAAAGATGAAGTTAGAACTAGCTAAACAAGTGAAAAATGAACCAAGGAAAGCAAGCTTTCCTTGGAATCTTGGATTGCTGTTTGTACAGCCAATGAAATATGCACTGATTGCTGGATTTATCTTTTATAACAACAAATAAAAATCTAATGCATGCAAGCTACAAGTTTTCTTCAAATTTCCATGCAAAAAGGACGATTTCCCTAAAGCTAGATCTAGAATGCTTATGAAACTTTTTAACTGCAATATCTAGAATATGGGATTTGATAAGATAGATCTATGTTGGAATTAATTTTAATATGATATATCTAATCACAATCAAAGCTATGAACAAAGTAACTGGGTAAAAATGTTGATTTTGAGGGAGGAAGAGGAGGAGAGAAATGCCGGTTTCCTTGAAGATCCGCAGTGGAGATTTCAGGTGGAATGTCGAGGGACTATGAATTTGGAAGGTTTTGAAGAGAGTGAAGAATCAAACTAGATCAACATCCTCTTCAATGTAGGAACCTGCAGCTCAGCTGAAATCAAAGAACTTGCCAAGAAACTTGTGAGATTCGATTAGTACATACACAGAGATTCAAAATAACATGCATATAAGCTTATAGGACATGTTGAATCTAGATCTCTAAACATGCATCAAAGGAAGGAAATGGTCAATAAACTTATTGAAAAGCACCTTTCCTATCAATATTATAATAAGCCTATTATCAATCTTGACAACGGATCTACAAGCAATTAGCAAAAATTGAATACAGATACAGGTTACCTCAGTAAAATAATGGCAATAATCATCCACACATGTAATGGCATAACACCGTCTAGCCTCCAAATCTTTTATTTATTTCAAATGAAGAATTACAATAGTACAATAGCAACAGTACCTCAATCCCAGTTCTAACTCACTTGGAAGAGGCTGCTGTGCTTGGATATATACAAAAACTAGGAGATCTAGCCCAGGGTGGGTGCAAATCCCAAGGAGATAGATCAAATATGCTGATGGAGAGTCCATCAATGCCTGATCTGTGTCTAACTGAGCCATATCTGAGTCTCATTGAGTGCAATTGTCAATCGGAGAGCTGATCTGACTAACACCTCAACCTATTGACTGAAGCATCCACCAAAACTCATCCAGATGAGCCAAAACGTGTTGAGGAGAGAGGGAGGGTGAAATTCCCCATAAAGGATGCTGAAGATCAACTCTAGATCTGATTTGATCACTTCCTTCAGTCAAGGATTTGTCAGATCCAGTCAATCTGCTTCAGATCTGACTGATTTCAATCAAATCGGCTGAGAATCCACTGATCTATGATTTTGGATTTGTTCCATTATTCATCAATTTATTAATTAAAATAATCAATAATTGATTTTCGGGGCTTTCTGACCTGAGTGATGGAAAATCACTCAAAACTAGGAAAAAGTGGGTCCATGGGTTTACATGGTGCTCTTAGCTTGAAAATGAGCACCTACATGACTGAAACTGATTATTTGGCCCACTTTTATTACAAAATCAATTTTTCCAATTAAACTATTAAAAAATAGCCTAAGTTTTGGAAAAATTAAATTTTTAATAAAAAAAACTGAAAAAACTAAAAATTTGAAAAATTGAAAAACACCTAGGGGGACTTAGACATGTTCATATGACTCGACCATGATGTCTAGCATGCTTATACATTGACACATAGACTCTAATAACCTCAATAGGCTTAAATGCCAAGCTGACCACCCCAACTTTGGAGGTATGGAGTGAAAAACTCATAAATTATCAGTCGTTTATTCAACAACCAATAATAACCAAGGGAAAAAACACCCTCGGCTGATCGTATTGACAAATAAAGTCTAAGAGACTGAGTCTTTTACAGACACTATCATGCTAGAACATTTATTACAATTCCCCCATGGGGTATGAACATGTGATATAGAACAACAAGCACTTCCCAAAAGTACTTCCAAAGGTCTTCTGAAGTCTAAACAAGTTATCCTTGTTCGGTTCACCAGGCGCACTTGATAAAAAACCACTAAGTACAACTTAGGTGGTAACATTCTGGCTCCAACTGTGGGACATGTGCTCGATCTAGTATTTGAGGCAAGGAGAGGATATGAGAACACGAGAATCTCTAGTTTATATACCCTGTAAAAACATCTCAACTTGACAAGAAAAACCTCAGTAGCACAAGTTTTATAAAAAACCAAATGAACCATTAAACTAATTTATTTAAACAAAATAAATGTAACTAACTAAAAGAAGCAAAGTTTTATTATAGCTAAGTATAAAATAGAAATGCAGAAAGTAAATGCTCTCTTTCAAGGAGCTTATTTTCCTACTCTAAGCATGATATAAAAAGGGTTAAGTGTAATCAGAAATCCAATGTAACCACCTAAGAATTTTATTAACATAATTTTTTTTTTCCTTGTCTTTGGTTACCAGCCAAAGTAAGGATACTTTATTCAGAAAATGCAAACCTGCGTGATGATCCGGAAGGGGCGGGATGGATGGGAAATCATAGGCATGAATAATGTCATCGAACTTCCTCTCAAATTGGTAAGTGCTTGCGCAGGCTGCTTCTATCCATGACTGGACAGGGTTGATGTACAAATCGGAATGATGAGGCAGATTGACTACACCATCATACTGATCATCAAGGCTTACCAGATGATAATTCACTGTATAATCCCCAAGCGGCTCCAAGTCATGAGGAAACTCTATATGTGAAGATGATAGTTGAGACTGATATTCTAATAACTGCATCACATCTGTCTTTTCACAACACTGCTTCTCCATGCATTCATTATTGATGCCTTTGTGTGGCTCTACATGATATGACTCTGAATGATCATATGGATAAACAACATGCTCCTTTTTCATATCAAAGTTTCCCAAGGCCACATGGTCAATGCTCTCTCCTTTAGATATGCCATAGAAAGAAAAACCATCAAAAGTCTTTGGTTCATTATTTTCCTCTTTATTCATGTCACAGACTGGATTTTCCATGAATGTCCAGGACTCCTCATCAACATCTTTATTGGGGATAAGGGAGTCTTCGTCACTTGTATCACGCTCCAAGCTATACTTGTCCTCATTTTCATACTCATTTTCTTCAGAGAAAAGGTCACAAGGTAGTAAACCTTCCAGAATGTCATCATTCTATGGAGAACACATAGGAGTCCCATCATGTATATTACAGTTTTCATCATAAGTTTCACTATAAGATTCTGCAATGGTTTCATCCCGAGATATTGCAATTCTCCCTAGGTGTCCTGTTTAAGGATGAATCCAAGAAGAGGCTGGAACCATGATTTGGAGGAAACATATCTCCCATATTATAGCGAATATAAGGCTAAAAATTTTACACAATGTACATTAGGTATTTATGTTCATATTGTGAAAGTTTTGGCTCTTGAGCCTTCTCCAATATCGAGATATAGAGAATCTACCAAAACTACTAGTTTTAGTTTTTTAGGGTTTTTTAGGCTCGGGGTCAAACTAGGGTTTGAATTTCTTAGAGTTTCACCTGACCAAAAATCTCAACTCAGGTCTCTAAAATTCTATTTTGAGGAGGAGATCAATCCTATGCCAGGCTCACTCAAAAGTTTCTCTTCTGTAAAAATCCCTAACTTCCCGTAGCAAAAATTGAAAATGGCTGAAATCAAATTCTGCTTCGACAGAAAGATGCGCCCTTCAATGGAGGTTCAACCTATCCTCCTTTTGCTGATGGATTATGGAGAGAGACCCAAAAATTAAGAAGCCCTAGATTTTGTATCTGCACAATTCCTTCTTATCAGGTTATCTCTATAACCATGTTATATTTTTATCATTTAAGCAATATGATCTTAGGATCTTATCTGAGAGAATAACATGCACAACAGTCAATCACAAGAGATTTTCCTCGGGGAAACCATAAAGGAGAAAACCCCTCAACTTCCTTAGAGATAGAATGAGCACCAATGGCAGCAGTAAAACCCAAAGACAGAAAATATGATCTCCACAACTATTCTCTCTCTCTCTCTCACTTGAGAGAGATTCTCCTCTCTCACTCATGCGCCCCAGTGAGTGAGTGTGTGTGTAGAAATGAGGAGAGCCTCACTTCGATTTATATTCTTCCATTCACTTTATTTCCACTCCAACATGTCGGCCTCACTAAACAATTATTTATCAGGGCCAACATTTGTAGGAGAGTTTAATAACCCTAGAGCCCCACAACTGTGGGGACTTTTCCCTCCGATCAACAAGGAGGTTTAACCTTAACTCAATTGTGGGGACTATTGCCCAAACTTACAATGGAGGGTTAACCTCAATGAATTTACATGACTTGTTTACATTATTGAATCTCCTAATAGGAACATCGGGGCATGAAAAGACTCAATAACATTACAGATACATCCTGGTATAAACATTGGGGTACAATACATAATATATACAAGTGAATACATTCTGAAGTTACAAATAGATCAACACTACTCTTCCCATGGTCATCCTGTACAAACCTTTGTTGCGCAAGGAAATATGGATATCTTCCCTCCAATCAAGGTAATTGAAGGGTGTAAGGATTCTAGGAGTGAGAGCTGCTGAATTCTCCATTTCACAACTATATTGCTAAACAATTCTTTAAGAATTCTTTGAATGTACCTACAAAAACACTGCAAAACACTTCAATTTGCATTAATTTAGCTCAAACACCCTTCACTTCAACATGTGCACTTTCTTTGAGTACATCACACTTGGATAGACTTCCTTGGACAAAATCCAGAGGGAGCAATGCAATTATTCCCATAATTATGTCGAAACTCAATGGCTTCTGGTGCATCAATGGAAGTTTCTGAGGTTCAAGGAAGGAATGGATACTCGCTCAGATACCATGTTAAATTCTATGATGCATAGGATCATCATCCTACATGAATTCAAATGAGAAGAGAATGTTCTAGAAGAGAGAGAAGAATTTGCATAGACTGTTCAATTAATCATGACAAAATTACACACACATGGAGACAAAATTGGAATAATATGATTATATTCATGAATCAATAAATAATATGGAATACACTAGTTGTACATATAGGATAATTCGAATGCCTAAGATAGGATTTGAATCTACCAAATCGGATTGAATCCATAGCTAACTCAGTGTGGGAAAACCACCACTGTAAATCACCCGCAACATCAAAAGATGTTAGATTGTCCGCAAATGAATGGAAGACCACAACGTCTGCAAATGAATGAAGGACCACAACATGTGCAAATGAATTCCAGACCACAATGTCCACAAATGAATGCATGACCACAATGTCTATAAATGAATGCTGGACCAAAACGTTTGCAAATGAATGTAGGACCACAACATTTGCAAATGATTGCCATAACACAACATCCACAAATGAATGCAGGACCACAACGTCTACAAATGAATGCCAGACCACAACATCCACAAATGAATGTAGGACCACAACGTTTGCAAATGAATTCCATACCATAATATCCGCAAATGAATGCAAGAACACAATGTTATCCATAGGCACTTGATTACTTCCGTCTCATCATCAATAACAATTCTTATCATCACTCCCTCTTTCCAGGGAGGTCCTTTCGGACTACATCAAGCTTGGCTCTAAAATATTCAAACTTCACACGAGACAGAGGCTTAGTTAACACATATGCAACTTGTTCCTCTGTAGGAACATATTGGAGCTTTATGGCTCTTCTCTGCGCTATATCTTAGATGTAATGATACTTTATCTTTATGTTCTTTGACTTATCATTGAACACCAGGTTCTCAGTTAACTTGATGCAACTCTGGTTGTCACAATAAATATCAGTTGCATTCATTTTGGTATCAAACAATCATGTCAAAAATTTTCAAAGCCATACTGCTTCACTACAGGATGGACATGCTGCAAAGTATTCAGCCTCTGCAGTACTGAGCGCAACACTGGTTTGATTTTTGCCAATCCATGAGATCACATTTGATCCCAAATTGAAACAACATCCTGAAGTGTTCTTTCTGTCTTCAGCACTTCCTGCCCAATCTAAATCAGTGTAGCCACATAATCTAAACTCACAATTGACTGTATATGTGAGGCCATAATCCAATGTATGCTTTAGGTACCTAATCACATGTTTTTCTGCAACTAGGTGAACATGCCCGGGTTCTACAATACACTGACTTAATGTGTTCACAACAAAACATATATCTGGTCTTGTATTTGTCAAGTACATTAGTGAGCCGATAATCTGTCTATATAGTGTGACATCTATTCTTTCTAAAGATTTATCATTTAGGAGCTTCAGGTTTGTCACCATTGGAGTGTTTATTTCCTTACAATCCAACATCCTAAATCTCTTTAGGATTTCAACTGCATATTTTCCTTGATTTAGCAAAATTTCATATGGGAACTGGCATACTTCAAGACCTAAGAATTAATGCATCATGCCAAGGTCTTTCATTTCAAATTATGTCGCAAGATTCTTCCTACATTCACTAATGATCTTCTGCTTTCCTGTCAAAAATAGATCATCTACATATAGTAGTAATATCATGATTCCGTCATCTTCAACCTTATAGTAAAGGTTGGAATTTGCTTTACTTTTGGTAAATCCTAGGCTCATCATGAAGTCATCAATTCTTCTGTACCATGCTCTGGGTGCTTTCTTTAATCCATATAAATCTTTCTTTAGTCAGCACACATGTGTTTTCTTGTCACGTGTCTAAAAACCTGTAGGTTGTTCAATATATACTTCCTCTTCTATGCCACCATTTAGAAAGGATGTCTTTACATCCATTTGATGTAATTTCCATTTCATCTTGGAATCCAAAGCAATAATAATTCTGATTGAGGTATATCTAGCTACTGGTGCAAAAGTTTCTTCCTAATCAATCCCTTCTTTTTGAGAGAATCCTTGTGCGACAAATATTTCTTTGAAATTTTCAATACTACCATCAGTTGAATGCTTTGTCTTAAAAATCCATTTGGAAGAGAGAACTGACTTATCCTTTGGTCTTGGAACCACTTCCAAAACATCATTCTTTAAAATAGATTGATATTCTTCAATCATGGCATCCATCCATTCCTTCTTCTTTGAGTCTTCTTCAAAACATGCAGGTTCTTCATCAACAAGGTTACACATTAATGCTACGTAGTTGGAGTGGAGTCTTAGTCTCTTGCTTCCTTCTTTCTGCTTCTTGAATTATATCATGAGCCTAAGATGGTATTTTCCTTGTTGATATTGTTTCATGAGGTGTCTCTATAGGTTCTTGTGCTTCTACCATATCTTGATCTTCTGATATAGGATCTTCTTCATCTTTGGCTGGTGGTTTACTTATCTCTACTACTATGGGATTTTCTTGTTCTTCTTCATCCACATGGGTATTTATGGATTTGTTCAAGGCTGCATCTTCATCAAATGCTACATCTCTGTTGACCTCAATTTTACAAAATCCTGGAATATATATTTTGTATGCTTTCAACTGATCACTATATCCAACAAATATTCCCTTCTTTCCTGAGGGGTCAAAATTTCATCTTTTCTCTTTGGGAAAATGTATGTAAACATGACAACCAAATATATTCAGGTGACTGACTTCAGGCTTCTCACTAGTAAACATTTCTTTTGGATTTTTTTTTCCAAGCGCACTATGGGATCATTTGTTCTGAACATAGACTGCGGTCTTTGTTGCTTCAACCCATAAATACATGGGTAGATCTTGATCATGAATCATGGCTTTGACTGCTTCCATGATAGATCTATTCTTCCTTTCTGCTACTCCATTTTGTTTAGGATTATTTGGTGTAGTAAGATCCCTCTTAATCCCATATTCTACACAAAAGTCCTTGAATCCAGTTGAAGTGAATTCTCCTTTGTTATCTGATCTTAATATCTTAATCTTCTTTTAAGAAATATTCTCCATAAGAGCTTTGAACTCTTTGAAATTTTAAAATACTTCATCTTTCCTTTTCAAGAAATATATCCAAGTATTATGTGAGTAGTCATCAATTGACATACCCGCTTAAGGAAATAGTTGACATTGGTCCGCACACATCTAAGTAGATAATCTACATGATCCCTTTTTCTTTACTATTACTTCTTGGAAATGGATTCTTAGTGTTCTCCCCTTGAGCACATCCTTTGCATACTCCTTCATTGTTGATCTAGATTTCTGGTAGACTTGTTACTACCTTGCTCACAATTGGCAATGCTCTGTAGTTTACATGACCAAGTCTTCTATGCCATAGTTCACATGGGATGATAGTTGTGAACGCTGAGTTTTTATTCCCTTCTAGTTTGTATATCCCTCCTTCTTCAATACCTATTACAACTGCATCATGTAAATTTTTTTCTTTTGATCACATAATAACTTCACCATCTACAAAGGAAACTCTGCATTGTTTCTTGACTATAGATGATATAGAAAGAATATTCTTCTTTAGTCCTGGAACATATAAGACTTCTTTAATTTTCATGGAATTACCAGATTTCAGATTGTAGGAAGCTTCTCCCAATCCTTTGAGAGGATATTGATAGTTATCTCCAAGATGTACTTTGTGTGGATAATATTTCTGAGTGAGTCATGAGAGAGAATCTTTGTGGCCTGTCATATGTTTGGAAGCACCACTATCTATGAGCCAAGTATCACTTCCATGAGAGATTGATCCTATGAGGGTTGATATCAAGACATATTCTTCATTAGAGTCTTCATTCTCTTTGATCCTCTCTTCATCCGATTCATTTTCTTTAGTTTCATGCCAATCGAACTTTTTGTTCTTCTTCTTGAACTTGTTTTTGTTAAGTGGAAAATGTATGGAGATATGCCCTAACTTATGGCATGTATAACATTCATAGGATGAGTAATCCTTCTTTAACTTCTTACCTCTTTTGAGTTCTAATGATCTACTTGTAGGAGATACTCAATCCTTCCTATTATTTATTCCATTCTTTGTATGCAAAGCTAGAGCTTAATTTTCATCTTCATTTAACTTTTCTTCTCTATTTTATAACCTTCCTTCTTCTTGTACACATTCCTCCCATAACCTGCTGAAGTTGGTTAGCTTTATTCTAGAACATATTCCTTTGATGAAGGAATCCCATTCTCTTGGAAGACCATTTAGGGTAGTCATCTCAACTTCAACTTCTTCTACCATTTCACCAATGCCTTCTAATTGTTCTTTAATATGAGATACTCTAGAGAAGTATGACTACATGGTTTATGCCTTTTGGATCTTCATACCCTTGAGTTGGTTTCTCAAGGTCATTCTCCTCTTGATGTTTTTCACTTCAAACATATTGATTAATGCATCAAACACTTCCTTTGGAGTATTCTTTGAGGACACTTGAGAGATCAAGTGATCCTTAATAAGTTAGCTATGATCCTCTTGACTTTGGTCATATCCTTATTTTTCTTGGATTTCTACTCTTCTCCCTCTGGTTCCTTGACCGCTTCTTTGATGTATCCATATAGGTCATGCTCTTCAAGGATGAGCGTAATTCTATACTTCCATGCTCTGAAATTCTCTTCTCCCTCAATATTTTCATCTAGCTTGGTGTTGTTTGTTATCTTTAATGAATGAGAACTTCAAATGGAAAGATAGGAGATAATACTTACCAGTTTGAGGACCTTTTCTGGAACCAACTTCAGGATGAAAATCCTCATAATGAAAAACTGCTTCGACAGAAAGATGCGCCCTCATAGGGTGAGTTGAATGGTCCTTCTTTTCCAATTGATCTATGGAGGGAAGTCTCCGGAATAGTGAACCCTATCTTGTTGAATTGCAAGAGTTGATGCACAATATCTTCTTTCAGGTTGGATCTAATAGCATGTTAATTTTTTTCTAATAAAATAGAAAAAGGATCACTAAAGAATAACAAGCACAACAGAACAAAAGAGAGCACAAATATTTATCCTGGAAAACCATCGTGGGGAAGAAAAACCAGCAAAACTTCCTCTATATAGACTTCACCCAAGTACAACATAAGATCCAAAGAATAAGACTAGACTACTTCCTCTCCTCGAAATGGAGCATTTCTTTTCTCTCTAGCACAACTTCTTGAGTTCTGTGTGTGTCCAAATGAGTGAGGCGCCTCCCCTATTTATACTGATCAGTGGAGAATCCTAATAAGAGAAAAATTCCTACTTCTCCTCCCAATCAGGGCCGACTTGCCTTGGGAGACTCAAAAATACATTTTAATAATACTTTTGTGGGTACTACAGACCCGAATTACAATAGAGGTTTTACCTCAAGACTTTACATGACCAATTACATCAATGATATCCCTAATTGAAGGATCAACATCTCTAGAAGGGGTAATAACAATAATAATATAAAATATAATATCTTACGCAGTTACATTTCTTTAACATAATGAAATAAATAAGTTATAGATAACAATTTAGAGAAGAGAAGAGAATAAATAATTGGAACAATGTAATTTTTATTAATTTTTGAAAAAAATGCTTATAAAAAATGAGAGAATACAATATAATGCATTTGAATTCCATAGAATGCTTATGCACCAAGGATAGGATTAACTACATGGATAACAAGAGCGAATGTGCCTATGGTTAGCCATGTATCCTATCATGGAGGAGTTAACTTGGATTTGATTAGCCAAATGGTGTAAACTAGCTCACATTCCTACAAAAGTGGAATATGGTGCATTTATTCCTAGAAGATAGGAACACTAGCTCAAATGAGCCTAAATGAATGCATGTACACCAACACCCCTTTGAATCCTAACTTAGCTGAATAGATGGACCAAAATTGTGTCTATGAAGCTTTTTTAGGTACCCAAGTACCAAAAAATACCCTTGAAAAGTGAGGAAAGAGGAAAAACTTAGTGGGGAAAAAATGCTCCCATAAAGCATAGTGTGAAGAGTAGACTAGGAAACCTGCTATGTAGTGGAAGGTTTTTTCACTCCTAAATAAGCTTGTAAATTTGTGAACTTCTTCTCTTTGAAGGACTTGGTGAAGATGCCTACAATATATTGTATATCAAATATTTGATGATGAACAATATTGTAGATCAAATATTTGATTATGTGGATTGACAATATTGTAGATCAAATATTTGATGATGAATCAACCCCCTAATGCAATGCATGTGAATCTCAATGTGCTTGGTGCTCTGTCATTGAACTAGATATCTAGAGATTTGGATAGTACTCTGATTGTCACAAAACATGATTGTAGGAGGATGATACTAAATACCAAATTTAGTGAGAATATGCTGCAACCAAATGGCTTATGTTGTTACATTCGCTGCACCTCTATACTCTACCTTTGTTGCTTTTAAATTAATGACCAAATACTTCCTTCCTGACCAACAAATAATACCCGAGACAATACTAAAAGCATAACCATAAGTGGAATTACAATCAATGCCATCACCAACCCACTCAAAATTTGTGTACCCACATAGATCAAGAGTGCAATTGTTTCTTAATGTATCCCAAAACTTTGAGTATCCTAAACATAATTTATAATTGTATTTGAAACTTTCCAATACAATTCATGAGGTTATTGCATGTATTTGGAAATTTCTCCAACATGATAAGATATTTCAGGTCTAGTGTGGGTGAGATAAAGTACACTCCGAACCAACTATTTATACCTTGTACTATCCACCAAAGGTGTGGTACCACCATCCTCAAGTGTGACCCCTAAAAGAAAAGGTGATTGTTGTAAAGGAAAGTATCCTATGGCTAGGGTTTAAGAGGCCATCAACGTACTGGGGTTGAAAGGTGGATGCAAATGGTTCTGCAAGTAAATACAAGCAAGTTCAGAGATTGGAATGGTTCATACCTTAGCCAAACGAAGGTTGATCCAAGCAGCCCTTCAATCCTCTTCTTTCTCGTCTTGCTCCTCTTACTCCAAGAGACATTAGAGGAAATTTAGGGTCTAAAATGGGCCTTATAAGAAAACGTGCCAAAATAAGTTTTTGTGAGTTGGAATTCAAGGACCAATAGAATTTCAATAAAATAAGTCAACCATAATGGTTGAATTGACATATTTGTCATTAAAAAAAACTACTTTTTTTGTTCGTATTTTCGACATATCTCCTTGTGTTTTTACTCAAATTTCGATTGAGAGAGCTCGTTGGATGCGGAATTTGATTCCGCATCCAACGAGTAGCCACAATGCATACTTTTGACGGACCCCACTACCCCAAAAACAAGAAATACCTGAAAAAATGTGATGATGACATCATCATCACGTTTTTTCAGGTATTTCTTGTTTTTGGGGTAGCGGGGTCCGTCAAAAGTATGCAGTGTGGGTAGTTGTTGGATGCGGAATCAAATTCCGCATCCAACGAGCTCTCCCGATCGGAATTTGAGTAAAAACACAAGGAGATATGTCGAAAATACGAACACAAAAAGTAGTTTTTTTCTTTCTTCCTCTAAAATTAATCAATTTTATTTTATTATTTTAACTATTATTTTATTATTTTCCTTAGGAGGCCCATTTTAGACCCCAAAATTCCTCTAATGCCTGCAAAACAAATTATACCTTCCTCAAACCATTATGACAACATATAAAGAAATGGTAATCAAATAAACATGAGATAATGATCTGACTAACATCATCATATGATCATAAACAGAGATTCAATCACACATTGAACAATAATTTGGGAAGAAGAAGGAGATCACATCTTTATTAATCTTGAAAACAAGTACAAGTATACCTTCTCTTCAAGTTTGGCACCTCAGGAAACCTTGATCTGGTTCTGCTACTTCTCTTCTCCAAAGAACTCAGCCTCCAAGCTCTGCAACACAAGGGGATGATCGCCAGGGCAAAGGTGTGGGCAAAGAGAGCTCCAAATCCTTCAGCATAGCAATGAAAAGATTCAAGTCCCCTCTCATGGACCTCCCTACCTCTATTTATACGATTAAGGAAGAGTTAGGGGCGAAGACAAAGTAGTTACAACTGGAGGAGTCAATTGCATAACTACCCAAACTACCCGAAATTCAAAAGACGTGGTTTTTGACATTTTTAAGAGGTGTACACGGGTTGCAGAAAAAACAGTCACATACATGAGGAATACACGTGGGTTGCTAATACAGAAAGCCATGTATATATAGCAACTCACGTACATACGCGAGTATCACAGAGAGCAAGTCGCGTACGTACGCGGGTTTCCTTAAGGGAAAGTCACGTACACACAAAAATCTAATTTTTAGGGTATTTAGGGGAATTTTCAGACTTTGGTGTCTTCTGCAAAGTTTTAGCTAACAGAAATATATTTCCAACGGTCTAGAGATGAGGTCAAACAGAATTACAAAACTCAAGATATGGGTCCTCCATGTTAGGTGTTTTTTCAGTGACTTTTCATGAAGTGTCGACATGCGACGAAAACATAGGAAAGTGGTCACAGGAAGAGATGTGTCATTTTGAGCTATAACAGTGATGTAGCTGATTTCTATTCAATCATCATAAATCTAGTAAGAATACCTTGTGGATACATAGACAATGTGTCATCTTGAATCCCGAATGAGATAAGGTGACTTTAATACCAATAAATTAATTCAACACTCCCAAATCACTCACATAAAACCTCCCTTTCAAAGTAGATTTAACCACATCAATAGATGATGGTGAACCTCTTGTGATCAATAAGCCATTTACATAAAAAATATTAACAAAAGATAGTCAACTTGTTGAAGCATGTAAACATTAGCATTTGAATTATAGTGAGAGAAACATTGGAGCAATAAGAAGTAATCCAACTTTACATACCAAGCTCATTGTGCATGCTTGATCCCATACACATATTTCTTCAATCTATAGACAAGCGATGAGTTCTAGATATAATCTTGTGGCCACTCCATGTAGATCTCCTTCTTAATATCTCATGAATAAACATGCCCTTCACATACATACATTGAGCCTCCCTATGTTGAGCTACTGAAATGGTGAACACAATTCGAATGGGTTCCATCTTTACAACCGGTGCAAAAATCTCATTGTTATATGCCCTATACCCTTGAGAATCCTTTTTCTATAGGTCACACTTTGTACTTACTAGCAATTCCATCTATTGACATTTTTTTTGATAAATTCATTTGCACTAAAAAAGTTTTATACTAGGAGGTAGAGAAACTGAATCTTAAGTTTGGTTCTTCATGAGAGACTAACACTCCTCATCCATGGAATCCTCCCAATGCGGATTACCTAAAGCTTATGCATAATACTGTAGATATGTAACAATGAGCATGTAACAATGGATATGCATCAAAGGATATGTAGAAATGAGTGCTTATGGAGCATCAAGAATTGTGAGAAAATCCTCGTGGATTTGATGGATCATCAACTAGATGGCATGTAGTTTGAAGAGTTTCTTATGCCCAAAGTTGTTTAGTTGTTGGATCTGCAATTACCTATTCATCACCATTAACAACTTTTGCTTCTTCATATGAATGTAAAATTTCAGCTGAGGCACTCAAAGAGCTGGCAGTGAAATATGCATGAACAAGAACTAGTGGATCTATCTCAGGTTCTTTTGCATGCAAGAGACCCTCTTCAAATTTGAAAGTTATTTCAATGAAAAAAATTTCAGTGAAAATATTTGGTAGCTTGTACCCCTTAACACCATTAGGATATCCTACAAATATGCACTCTTGATTTTGTGGATCTAAGGCCCTCATTTATTCTGAAGGAATGTATGCCCATGCGCGAGATCCAAACACTCTAAAGTGCTTGATTTCTGGTTTTGGACAATTTCAAGCTTCAATTGGAGCAAGTCACTTAAATACTTTATGAGGAACTCAATTCTATATATAGAATGCATAGTTATTGGATTCAAATCAATATTTAGAGCAAGTGACTTAAACTATAGCATGCATGTTTCCATCTACTTCAAGTATATGTTCTTATGTTTTGCAACTTCATTCTTCTATGGAGTATATGGAATTGTATATGGAAACTCGATACCTGCTTCATCACATATATGTTGGACATATTTGTTTACATGCTCATCCCCATTTCCTATATGTGGGATCTTGATCCTCTTTCTTGATTGCTTCTCTACAAGAGCTTTGAATCTACGAAACACTATAGAAACTAATTCTTGCTTGAGGAAGTATACCCAGGTGTATCTTGACCAATCATCAATGAAGGTCAATACATACTTGGCCATGCTCATGGATTGGATGATTAAATGGACCCTTGATATCATCGTGAAAAAACTCAAGAACATAGTAGGCTCTTCATGCCTCTCCCTTCTCATTTATTCTTATAGATTCTTACCAGTAATGAAACCCTGATATACACCATCAAAGTAATTAATGTCTACAAAACTAGTCACCATACCTTAATTGCTGAGATCTTGCAAATATAAGTATTTCAGGTGATCAAATATCTCATGCTATAACCTACTTACTTCATAAGTGTCATAACCCCAAATTTTTCGAAAAATTTAAAATTTTTAAATACAGCTAAATAACAAAAGCAGTCAACTAAATGTTTAATTAGTTGTGTATTACGGAAATCATTATCTGATTTACCTGTTGCATTATGTGTATTTTATTGAACAGTTCTTTTCAGTTTACTGACTTGTTTTCTTTTTGCGACCACAAGGTGGGACTGTCATGAAAATCTGGGCTTACTTAGCTTTCGAGCTAACGCAGAAGTTTTCCTTCTCTTACAGATTTATAGGTAAGAGGTTCGGGTGCTGCATATCAAAATTCTAAAGTATTCAAAATAAATTCGTCACACAAACTTTAGTTCAGTAGAAGAATATACATGCTAGTCAGTTTCCCCAAGCTTATAGAGGTAAAGCATTAAATTGTTCTTCTTTTTAAGATGTTATAGAAAAGAGATTTGATTCTATTAGTATTGATGACCGCTGTTTTTCTTCATGAAGGCATGATTTAATATTCTTACTGAGTATTAAACTCCTTGATGTTTATACTAATCGTCAAGTGTAAAATGCGTTAAATATTTCTTTACGAACACAGTAAGTATGGCAGAAATATAAATTCAAAGGTCTAATTTAAAATGTTCATGATTACTGGTTTATGCCATAATTGAATTGGCTGCTGCACTATGTAAAATTGCTAAATAATTTGTGTACCAAACTCCCACTTTCATTACTTCGAAGCTTAAGGGGTTATAACCTTATTGCATACTATAATCAATTAATTTATACTAGTGTTGGATGGCTAAATTCCTTTATACTAAAAATCTCTTGTAGAATAACATCCAGTTGTGGTAATAAAAATCATTAACAATTTCAAGGTTAACCCTTAAGTTAGTAGAGGCTTATCATGCTTATAAGCAAACCTTGCTAGTTGAATAATAAATAATTCAAACGTAACAGACTGACCCTAGTATGGAGATATTTATCATGGAAGGATTATGTAAGTTTCTTTTTATAACATGACAATAGTCTAGCTTTGAATAAAGTTAAAATTGGCTTAATGAAATAAGGCCTAGTTTATAAAACAACTGAGGTCATAGGATAGACCTCACCCTTAACAAGTCTTGTCATCTTTTACCATATTACCTCCTTATCTCCTTTGCATGTATAAAATACTTGGTTAAATAGTAATTTTACCTTTATTTAAGTTACAATTACTTGATTGATAGAATATATACTTGTGAGTAAGGTCCTCACTAAGGAAATACACGTTATTACTTTCTTTTGTATTTATTGCCAAACTTTACCATTTAATAAAATAAACAAGGTCAATGAGGTTAACAATAACAATATGAAAGTTACCAAGGTTAGTTTCTTGAAACCTCCTTTATAACCATAAGTGGTATACATTCTGTGTCAAGCCTATATATGTTGGTTGAGCATATAATTACAGTAAGCAATGTCCTTACTAAAGATAATTGTATTTAATTCTCTTATAACACTGTGACATGACTTTATTATTGTCAATCTTGACTTGTAGAAGAAAGAATAATTTCATAGCCTAGAGAGGTCATAGAGAAGACCCTGCCATGATTTTTCATAATCTTAAACTTGATTAGAGTTTATATATATACTATACTTTATATAGAAAAAAGGGTCGTAACCCTTCCCACGACCTTGATGATTGTTAAGGTGATGAGTTTATAATGATAAAGTTTTATGTCCCCATGCAACGTTTACATGGATCATTGTAACGTGGAACCTTCAAAAATCATTGAGTAGGAATGATAATACTCGTGGAGAGAAGATCTTTGGAACTTTATAGTCAAACCCACAGTTCGTGAATTATTAAACTGCTAACGTAGCACTGTTGTGACCAAGTGCTGCATGGTTATAAGGGGCTCATCCTCGAACCCTAATCTTATTATTCCTACCTTATTTTTCGGCCTCCTGCCGCTCTTACGATGGTGCTGGTGCACCCTTGTTGCGCCGCTCATCTGCAGGGTTATTCTCCAGCTCGTTATCATTCTCCTAGGCCTATCCAAAGGCATGTTTAGGAAGTGCTGTCCTTAAAGCATTGTTGTTGGACATATGTTAGGGGTTCTTCCTTTAGGGTTTTGCTGTCTTACCAGCTCGAGCCCGAACCCTTGACTACAACTGAAGCCTCCCTCAGTAAAAGTCGAAGTCTTGTTCTTCTGAGTTGAGATTGGTTGTTTGCAGTACTGTTGATCCTTTTCCCTTCCTACAGTGAGATGAAGGATTCCTCCCCATGCTGGTGGTTGCTTAATGTTCGAAGATAGTCACACCTCATTTAACATTCAAGTAAGAAGGTTGTTAATCCTTCCCTCACTTCGCTGTTTGTTTTAACATATACATGATTACTTTGTAATAGGTTGTTAACAATAGTCCTCTTTCTTGTTGACAGGTCGGCTCTCCTCTCTGCTTAGTTTGTGCGAGGCTACAACAGCAGTACTGGATTCATGGGTAAGCTTGGTTTTGACCATGGCCATTCCTCCTTGTTTGGTCCCTTTGGGACAATTGTGGGTGCGTCGTTGAGATCTGCCACCCTTGGGGTTTCAGGTTACATGTTACTTAGTTTGTTATTATTTTTGTGGTTGATGAGGCCCTTGCACTGTGCGAGGGTGCTCCGGCTCCGGCCGTAATTGTATATATTAATTTTGTTTAATACACTTGCAGAAGCCGTGGGCTTTGAGTAGTTTTTTTTTTAGACTCTTGTTTAACTTTGCTGTGTAAATGCTAAGGCCGAGAGATAATTTGGAAAAAGGGCTTGAAACCCTCGATTTCATACTTCTGTTAGCTTTTTAGTATTTATAGGGTTTTAACCCTAACTTCATAACATAAGTTGTTAATATAGTCTTTTTAATTATCTTTTGTTTACAGTACAGTACTGAAATTGGTTTATTTTACTTGTATTATAATTATAAGGTTTAAGCTCGGTCGTAAGAAAATATTTACAGCATCTTTACAATTATCTTGGATTTATAAAATACCTCTGTAAATTATGAGGTTATTAGTTAGGTTGTATAATATTTGAATAAGCTCGATAGGTCGAGCATTCTGTCACTCTGTGGGATAATTTCTGTACATTATTGTACTTAATTCTTACCCGTAATATTTCTTATAAATTATTACTAGGGTTTCCTGTACATTACTTTTATGTTTAGTTTGTTTTTATAAAAACTGTCAATGTTATTATATAATTTTACATAAAAAAAAGAGATTAAAAATAAAACAAATCATGTTTCTTTGTGGAGTGCTTAAGTAACTAACATTTACTTCCTTTTAAGTACAAAAGTTACATTCTGATTACTGTTAATATTATGATATAAAACATTACTTTATCTATATATATTAATGTTGTTCTTATCATTATATATTTATTAACTTTATTCTTTGTTAGTTATAATCACAGAATAAATTAATATTTTATTACTGTGTTCTACACTTTCCGTACTAAATACTTTATAGAAACACTCTCTGTATTCTATATTGTCTTGATTATGTTACAAGCTAATAATTATAAATTACCCAAATAAGAACTAATCTATTTACTACACTGTTAATATATTAAGAAGTATAGGTTAGCAGTTGTATATTTTTGTTTATGCTTAACTAGATAGAACAGAAATGAATGAATAACATATATTACTTTCTTATAAGTGAATTCTGCTACTAGCTAAATTACCTGTAGAAGTAAATCGAGATTTTAGCTATTCTTTCTTTCATTTTGATTATTACACATGCAGTAGTTAAGACTGGAAAGAAGTAAACTATAAAGTTATAAAGCAATTAGGTTACTGAAAGTAACTATTATATCAAAAACTATTTTATCTACCCATTCCTGTTACTGTTAGTAAATAATATAGCTACTTTCTCTGTTTCTAATAGACTGACAGTTTCAGTACAGGTTATCACTACTCCTAAAACAAAATATATTTCTTCTGATAGCAACCCAAAGAAAATACTCTATAATTCCATTAACATTCTATTCTGCATTTTCATCAGACTATCTTTATTTATAATTTCACCCCTGTGCTAGAGTACGGTCTGGTCACTCCAGATGAGGAAAAACACAGGTGGGGTTTTATTTTTCATCAAAAAGATTCTATTACTGACAAACTAAGAACAACTTCATTACTAAGCCATCTAAATATTTACATCATAAGCTACAAACATAACATTCAATAATACACAGATATTAAAACAAAGATTACTAGATGGCAGAACCTGTTCTTGATTTTGGACGACAACAACAATGGGAGGCCGTTCCTCCCTACCAACTCCTGGAGAGCGCTCAAACAACGACTCCTCAGGACCCCTAAGCTTGCTCTGGTCTCCCTGGCTGGAACTAGGTGCATCAATAATCAAGTACCAGTCTTCAGACTTAATACAAACCCTGAACTTATCAGTAAGTTATCCTAGCTAGCAAGCTGTAACAGACCAAGTTACTGCAGATTTTCTCTCAAAACACCTTCCTTACCGTTTTCCCTTTTTCCCCAATGAATTTCCTGAATAGCATTCCTCCTGAATGATTCTTATCTGGAAAAATATTTGAGCCTTTAGCTCTATTCATTGGGTACTTTTAAAAGATTGCCTAGGTCTTTTTGGGTTAGTTGTCATTTATTGAGCCACCTGCTCTGATCCCACTTTCTTGGGGGATCATGACCCCAAATGTAGGAAAATTTCCACTTGCAACATAGGAAGTGTTTGAGGATGCTGCCACTTGTCTTTTTCCCTCCACCTAGTTCCTTCCACTAGTTTGACCAGTAACACTCTTATTAACAGCTCTCCCATGCTGTTGTCTCCACTTTTTATTTATTAATAATAAAATATTTAGAATTACATTCCACTTCTTTTGACTCTGCTGAGTCATCAGTTCCTACTTAGCATTAATTTTAACATAATGTCTTAGGAAATCAAATTAAACAATTAACATTATTTTACAAAATTGGGGTATGTGACAATAAGTTTTTTTTAGAACTACAGTTGAAGGAGATTTTGGAATAAAATGAGAATAGACATACAACTTGGTACTAGGGATCTTCTTTCAAAATAACAACTTTTGATTCGATGACCATTTTTGTAATGATTATTGAATCAAGTGTGAGCTCCACTCACTTACATGAGCCTGAATGGGCAATTTGGTAAATGGAAAGAATATTCATGGACAAATAAGGTACATAAAGCACATTATGAATTTTCTCATGATCTTAATAAATGGTTCTTTTCCCACATATCGAAAACCAATTTGACATCTTCCAATAAAACGGAAGGGACGGTGAATGGATCCAAAGAATTAAATATTTCCTCTGACAAGGACATATGGTTCGAAGCTCCTGAATCAAGAACCCTTGAATATAATGAGAAAGAGACAACACAAATTACATGCATTGTTTCCTTGCTTATGCCTTTATCATCTTGTGTTCTTTCATATCTTTCAACTGATGTGTTCTTTTTGATTTTCTTAGGTTCCTTGATACTTTCCTACTAAAGAAGACGAGTCATCTAATCAATTTGTGTCCTCATGCATGTATGTTCATCATGGTTGTTTTTTTTGCAGTAAGCACATATAAAATTCTCCTTCTTTGTCTTTCCACCTTTGGAGTTGGAGGTCTCCTATGTAGATCTTGAATCCAGCTTCATTTTAATCTTGGTCCTTCTTGATTTTACTTTGTTGTTTCCGTTTGCTAGTGTTAGTATTTCCATGATTTACAACAAGTGCATGCACTTTGTTTTCTTCAGGGACCCATTTTAACAAGTTTATCTTGCTCAAGTGTGAGAGGAAAAAAATCATCCAAATTCAGGCATCTTCCAAGCAACTCCAAGTGCCAATTTTGTTGCATGCAAGGTAGAAATGAAAAAAAAGCATTCAGAACTCGATTTGGAAATAATTGAGAGAATAAGTAGCTCTTCCTTCTTGTCTACACCACAAAATTTGATCTAAGGAAATAATAATTTAAATTTACTGAAGAAATACTAGATTTTGTTAAAGCTTCTCAGGATCAAATTGATGAGCTCATTCTCTAGCCGATGCACTCACATCTCATCATGATTTATAAAGTGTCACTCTAACATGTGTTGGGGCTTTTTAATTGTCCTTTTGAAGCAACTAATTTGTTAGAATATAATCCGTTAGGGATTATAATATTGTAAATAAATAAATAGGAATAGTTGGAAGCCGAAAAGGCTGGACGGAAGGTGAAATAAACCGTCACATGAATGTATAAATGAATGCTTAGCCATGAATAGATTAACGAATTGGGAGTTATTACCAACAAGTGGTATCAGAGCATAACTCCTGCCTGTTTGCTTGTCAGTCTTGGCAGTCTGGGTGCCAGACCTACATTCTGCCCTTCGTCCATTTGTTTCAGAGCTGCTGCTCATTGCCCACTGCTCTCTACTCATCCCTCCTGCCATATGCGTTATATTCTTGATGTAAGCATTGTATTCAGCGACTCACTGGAGACTGCAAGTTTATGAAGAGACCACTGCATGCTGTGTGTATTGATCTGAGTGCGTTGGAGGAATCGTGGGGGCTGCTCTGCAAGAACGTGAAGAATTTGTTGAAGTTTGAAGGCTCCTTCCAACAGCGTTGTATGAATGGAGGTAAACCTTTTGTTCTTTTCCTTTCACAACAAAGCCTTCTGGCTGAGACATGAAGACATTCTCTTTCAAGTCTCCATTCAAGAAAGCAGTCTTCACATCCATTTGATGAACTTTCCACCCTTTTTGAGCAGCCAAAGAGAGTAAGGTACGGATGGTAGCCCATTTTGCAGTAGGAGAAAATGTTTCTCCTAC
>LPNX010952773.1:367437-489085 GCA_001517045.1 Pseudotsuga menziesii | reverse complement strand
GAAAAGGCTGGACGGAAGGTGAAATAAACCGTCACATGAATGTATAAATGAATGCTTAGCCATGAATAGATTAACGAATTGGGAGTTATTACCAACATAATTAACCTTCACATTAATTATCAAACTATGAATTGTCTTTTTATTTCAAGGTTATGTGCAAAGTCTATTTAGGCTACAATTTCCTCTATAGTGCTAAACTTATCAATGATCATGCAATACATAAATCAAAGCTTTAATTGATCCACTCTTATTTGAAAAGTAAACACACTTCCAAAAAGGGATTAGATCAACATGTGTATTACTAAGAAAGAAATCACACTCAACTCACACAATTCCATTGAAAGGGAAATATGATCAATAACATTCGTTCTAAGAGGAAATCACACTCCTAAGTTAAGTTGCACACCATTCATAAAAGAAAGGAAACCTAAAAGCACTCTTCTGGAAATAAGCTTTCCTGCTCAGTAACATTATTCAATCAAATGGAAAGTAACAATTGTAGGTCTAGGACAAACCATTAAAAAGAGAATGCTTTATCTATAATATTAAAGAAAACAATTATCTTCAAAACTAGAATGAAAGAATCTCAATGAGACCCTCTCCTATAGAAGTAACAAAAGTATTAGTTGTAATTAGCACTGACTAAAAATGATCTTAACTATTAATCTCAATACTATTGATTACAAGGAATGACATATGTAAAGAATGCCTATAGTAATGAAACACAATTACAAGTCACAACAAATTCTTCATAATCTAAGAATTATATAAATAGTCTATGATAAATCTAATGAATGAATAAATCAAATGGCAACACTTGGTCAACGAAGGGGTCTCTTCCTCCTCTTATCAAAGCTGCTGAAATAACTCACAACTAACACTTAAATCACACAAACCAACATGTCTTTATGTTAAAATGAAGGAAAGTACAACAATACTCCACTCCACTCCATCCCCCCTCTCTCTATTCAACCCTGTGTATTTATGTAGAGGAGCAAGGGGTGAATTGAAACTAATTCCCTCAAATTTGAACTGTCAACCATGAACGATTTTACAAGATATTTCCCTGTTTGTTTTTGGTTGGAGAGACAATTAGATATGATTACATATGATTTTCCTAACATACATCAACTAAAAATGGCTTGATTCAATTTTCTTTCTAAGTGGGTGCTCTGTTTGGGGCGTGGCTTGGGAATGATTGTAGTAGAACCAGCTTAGATCCAGCTTTACCCGGCTCTATCATGTGCCGAGAGGGATCAAATATTTCGATGTGCAAACCCTTTTTTGGAGTGCAATTGTTGAAGCAGGGTTTGCACCTCAAAATATTTGATCCCTCTCGGCGCATGATAGAGCCGGGTAAAGCTGGATCTAAGCTGGTTGCAGTTGTGGGTGACGGTGGTGGGGATGATGACCATCTATTGTTTGGCATTGGTCAAAACGAAGTGGAAATCGAGAGTCAGCTCATGAAATCTAACTTTTGGGGTAGATTTTTCAGACTAGATCCAACTTTACTCTTTCACTCTCTAAAAGTTGTACATATAATGTACAACTTTTAAAGACAAACTTGAAATTCTCGTTATGCACTGGATTGTACATCTATTCAGTTTATCGAATGGTTAATAAAATGAAATATGTTTGAATTATCTCATGTGCCAAAAATCTAACATCCTCCTAAGCTCAACACACTCCATACTTGAAGTCATATATCAAAGAGATGGACATTTAAAAAAGACTTTAGAGTTCATGCAAATAGACTTTGGATTCTTCTCATTGGAGGCATAATGAAATTATTAGTCACCGTGTCTAATAAGGGAATTTTTATTGCCTCAAATAAAGATATTGAAACTTCTTACAGAGTTTGTAATTTTTATATTTTATTACAGAAGATTTAATAATAATCACTGCAAGTGAGCTCAATTGAACGGGAGAACTATGCATGAATTCAAAACAGTTCCTTCTAACTTCTCATTTCCAATGGCTAGATCTCTACTAAACAATTCAAGATTAAAATGGAAAAGAAATAATAATTATGATGGATGAAAATCTGCAAATTTTGACACCCATGATGTCGACAGTGTCTTTTCAGTGAGTGATCATTTAAAATGAATAACCATGCATGTATTCCAAACATTTCCCTAATTTCTCATTTCCAATGGCTAGATATATACTAAACAAATCAAGATTGCAAAGGGAAGGTATAGGTAAAATGAAGCCAAGTTCCTCCTCAGTGATATCAAATTTCATATGAAAACCATTTGAA
The DNA here is from genome assembly GCA_001517045.1 of Pseudotsuga menziesii. Classification (NCBI taxonomy): domain Eukaryota; kingdom Viridiplantae; phylum Streptophyta; class Pinopsida; order Pinales; family Pinaceae; genus Pseudotsuga; species Pseudotsuga menziesii. The sequence goes on along the minus strand of LPNX010952773.1, from coordinate 486,825 downwards.
TGAGTTTTTGGTGAAACTGTTAACCAAATTATTGACATAAAAGCAGTGTTTTTCTGTCTAATATATCTAGGCATTGGAGCCTTTTTTTGTTGAATTTTCAATGTCACAAAGAGCTCTAATGTTTTCAATGGTGAAGCCCAATTCATGATTCATTCTTTGTAGGATAAATATGAAAGTCGGCTCCACATGAGTAGGATAAGCACTATCATCTGCATTTTGGATCAATTTAGGGAGGACATGAGAATCTTGGGAATATATATCTTGTGAAAGAAAACAATGAACGATTCAAACATGCATGTTGTTTCTTCAAGAGATTCAATGACTCTCTCTACATCTAGCCCAAATTCATCACGTTGAATAGATTCAATTATTCTTCTCCCATCTTCATCCTTCTTCCTGAATCATTTTTTCTAGAGACTTTGAAATAATCAAGAATCCAACGCATGTCTGGAGACATCAAAATAATCCAATGTTCCAAGTGTCTTAACGAATGTCAACGGATTGGTGAGGACCAGGTTACGAGCGGTTCAACATACCATCGAAAGTAATTTCTACAGCCTAGTAATTGATAAAATTTATAAAATTTATTATTAAATATACATCTGCATATTTGAGATAGAAACTGAAACTACATGTATTCCCATATCTTAGACATAATCTGAAATTGCTTTGCGTTTTAGAAGTGTGAAGAGTTGTGTTGTTTCATATATATATATATGTCCACTTGTGATAAAATATTAAGCCGACTTGTATATATAGATATTAAGTTCAGCTTAATCTTTAAACCGACTTTTTTAAGTGACACGTGTCAACCTCAACATTGAGCACAAAAATAGACTTCTACGTCATACTAGGCTGTAGAATGTGCCTATGTGATAATACTCTATCTCGATTTTGACTTCTATGATCCTCCCTATGATCCTCATTTTGTCTTTGTAATTGCAATCTTTTCCCTTCACGGTCTTTTCTTCGTTGTTCTTGTATTTGATCATCAATCATTTGCTCTCGCCGCAATCTTTGTCTCTCACTTTTTTATTTCCTCATTTCTTCTCTTTCAATTTCAATGAGTTGTTGCATTTGATTGAATGCTTGACATCTAACTCATTGTCTTGTTGGTTTCATACATCTTTAACATTATTGTTGTTTAGTTCCCCATTAGTAGTTGACATCTTGAAGATTAAATTTGAATAATTTACAATATATAATCCTATATAAAACAAAAACAATGTCAAGAATATGCATAGTGATCAATAATATTCAAAGCAACATCAAAAAATGAAAAAAAAAAGTGATTTTTTAAATTTTATAATAATTAAAAATACAAGATTTATCAATTTCAGAATTTTTTACTTTTTTTTTTCTAATTTTTCTAAGGATTTGAATTTTTTTCTATTTTTAAAATTACATATCTTAATATATACATATAATTAACAACATGAAAATAGTCTAAAACATCAAAGCCTTTGTATAGTTTTAAACAACATGCATTTTAAATAATTTGTTTATTCCACATACATACATTTAAAACAACACTAATAAACTATATGCATTTTAAGCAATTGCAAACAAATTCTAATAACAAATATATTAATAATACTCTCTGCTATTAAAATAAAAAGAAAGGACAAAACTTGATGGAGAACAAATATATCATAACCTCTCATTTCTACTCCTTGGTTTTTACGAATTTAGGGTTGCATGCCTGTGCAGATATTCAGAAAATGGGCCGAGCGGAGTAAGCCTACTCTCTCTCTGCTATTATAATAACAAAAACCAATATAAACCGGCGGGGTGGGTAAAACTATAATGGCAAGACTTTTATAGATTTTTATTGGAGGAATATCATCGGACACCTCTAAAGAGATGCCGAAGGATTATTGTGGTCACTACGACAATGTGGTGGATGTTGGCTGAGCCAGAGATTTTGGGTTTCTGGTCTTTTGAGACTCTTCTGTTGCAGATCAGGTTATTCAGGAGAAGCACATAGTTGATGGCAGAATGTGAGCCTCAAACTTAATTAAGGGGGCCGAGCCTACCAAGGCCGTTGTGCTAATGTTCCAAATGTCTTAACATAATCCAACTCAGGTCTGGAGACATCAAAATAATCCAATGTTCCAATTGCTATTGTGTTAATTAACTGGAATTTACTCATATAAACTGTAAATGTTATTTGGCCTGGAAAATAGTTTACGCGTATATCATATTTTATAGATACTGGACTCTGCGAGATCTAGCTTACCGAGCAGGGTAAATGGTTACTCAGCATCAATGCGTGGAGGAGCTAATCTATTAGCTACGACTGTTACGAATAAGATCGTATATTTTGATTGTAAACAATCAGCGAGATTACGCTTTTACCAAATCGACGGTAAAATTTCACCAGAATGCCAGCGTTATGGATTGAAATTGATCGCCTGTCATCGTAATTGTTCAGTTTTTCTTTCACAACGTGTGCATCAGACCTGCAAAAGATTACTAAATCGTTTGAAAATTTATGGAATTACCCAAAGAAACTACTGCGAAGTATGGGAAGACAGTTCGGATTATTTCTCGTTATCACCTTGCAAATGTCAAAGGGAAAATTCTCATCTTCTATACACTTTCGCTACGATTTTGTAATTGGGTAAGAGATTTGAATTTCCAGTCCCATCAATTCTTCCCTCAACAACTTAAAAGAGAACTGACATAGTTTGTAATAGGTCTAGGCAAGATTCTTTGAAAATAAAACAATGGCAATCCAAAGAGAAAATGAAAAGTAAGCATTTGAACAACTCCTTACAAAAGTATATTACTGGAGTTAGAAACACTCTCATTTACAAATTATTATCTTCATGACCTCTTGCGGAGTCTACATCCTTTATTCCCATCCCATTGTTTTACTCCTTGTGCACACAGAAAGTTTGCAATAATTGTTAGAGCCCTTCTTTCCACTCATGTTTTTTCTACACCTTCAATTGTATGTTCCAAAACAACATTAGTTTTCTCTAAGATGAGCCCCAAAGACTCTTAGGAAGGTGTAGAAACTAATAAAGACCAATCAATATATACAGCTAGGCTTTGATTTGTACACCACAGTGAATGAATCTGCCACCTGAAATGGTTCATAATTAGCAATAAAAAACAACTTCAAATAATAGAAAACAATGGATTCTCACAATGGAATTTCGATACAAATGATTGCTCAGATCTTGAATATGCTCTTTGTTAGCTCAGATCTTGAATGGTATGGTGCAGAGTGTGGGAGTGTGGTTTCACATCATCATCCGTCATGGTTATGAGGTCATTAACTTCTCCCCTATTTATTTAGCTCGACGTTGTAGGAATTTGAGAAACGGAGTGATGAATGCAGAGTTCTTGTTTTTATCTTTGAATTCTTGGGTCTGTATAGTGTCTGGGAGGATGGAGAAGAGAGCGAAGGAGTTGGCAAGTAGGAAAGCGGGGAAGAAAAGAGTGAAAAACGAACAATTGCAGGCGGATTAGGAAGCACGGGTGTATAAAGTTTCAATCTCGTTGTCAGTGCGTGAGGAGATTAATCCGCTTGAGAAGACTATATGCGAGGAGTTGGAGATGGAAAGACCCAGCGACGAGTTTTTCGCTATAGAAACGTAGATTCAAGATCCTGGATCCTCCCTTGCCAAGCAAAGTTTGTTTGAAAGAACTGTGGTGTTGTACTAGATTATGAAAGGGATTCTTGGTCGCATCCTGTTGGAGAGGGACGGGAAGAGCAAGGGAGATGAAATCCCTATCCAACTATGGAAGGATCTCTTTGTAGAAACTAGACATATGCACATGAAGATTGATGTAATCAACAAAGAGATGGGGATTTCCTTCCTTAAAAGGCCGAATGCTGATGGACATTGGGTCAGTTTGTCACTGGTGGGATGTCATGGTTCATCAGCAAGAAACTAGGTCCCGTAATCTTATGCTTGTGTTTAGGAATGATGTCTCAGTTATTTTTTTGGAGTTTGCAGTAGCTATAATATATGTTTTGCACATATAATAGAAGTAGATTCTCTAGTTTCTATGAATAATGATGGGAAAAACAATATTATTTCCTTGTTTTCTCCTGTTGTAGTAGTAATGGTTGTATGTGGTGCTAATAAGAGGGGATGGGGATTCATGTAGATATCTGGGAATTTTAATTCTCCTGTCTATATATAAATACAAGATTTCTTAATTACGAAAAAATACTTATCTTGCAGCCCTCTCTTCACCCTTGAAGCACATGATGAATATGAGATTTTATGTCAAGAGTCCATATTAGTGTCTTGAGAGATAATTTGTAATAGCAAAAATGGTATCTCAAATGAAGGCTTTATATTGAAGGAACATATCATGACGTTGCAGGAAGAGAATTGTGGTTGAATACAAGTCTTCCCGCAGTGAATCTTCTGCCAAAATGATTAACTCTTTGGTAGTCCTTTGTCCATATAGAATGTGTCTTTTAATAAATATCATATTGATTTATGTTCATCACAACTTTGAAAAAGTGAACCAATTTATGCATTAGGTCAACTGGGAAAATGAATTCATACCTCTGTTTTCAGCCTGTTTTTTTATGATAGCATAGGATTCTACAACAAATCTTATGCTATAGGTGTTAAACTAGTAGCAACAAGGAATGTCTTCCTGCATGCATGACTTAAATTAGGAAACAGGCTGTATTTAATTTGCTTTTCCTAAGTTTACTTTGGAAAATAAATTAAAGTGATCTAAATGAACTTTAGTGAACCACTAGTTAAAGTGAAAGTGAAATTAGGGTTTTTCCTTTACCACTAGTTAAAGTGAAATTAGGGTTTTTGCTTTACCTAAAGTTATAAAAGAGAGATTAATTGGTGGAGAGAACACACACACTTGTATTCCAACAGAGACAGGATACAAACAAGGAGAGAAAGTCAGACAGAGGATTTAGCTGAGAAGACGGAGGAGCGAGCAACAGGATCATTGAGCTTCGTACAGCTGGTCCGTACACTCACACAGGAGGGTGTTGAGGTTTAGCTGGGATTTTCCCAGTGATTCTGTTGGGTGCCGCATTCGCCAGGTTTGGGTGAATTTGTAATGATTGTAAAAGTTCCATATTTTCTCATAATAAATGCTGCACCGGTTTTCCCATCTTGGGTTTTTCAAGGGGTTTTCATACCCAAAATAATAGTGTCAATATTGTGATGTGATGTTGTGATTTATTTCTCAGTTTTATATTCCGCTGCATATTGTAAAAGATATTCATGTGTGGTTATCAGTTGATATTTTGCATGCATTGTTTATCCCTAGTTGAATATTAAAGGACAATTTACAATAGGTTCTTGTGTCCAACCTATTCCTATGTTTTAGTAGCTTCATGGGTTTGTGAATCAACTACTTCTTGGGTTGTTGTTGGTTCTTGTGGAGCAACAATAATGCATGCTCTTCTTACTGTTGGTTCTTGTGTGGCAACATTAAGGAGTTCTTAATTTTTTTTGTTTTCTAGCTAGGTATACTTGAATAGATGGTATGAAAAAATGAAAATATGATAGGTATGGACATATGGAAATGAAATTGATGGTATGAAAACAAAATCAAATGAAATAATGCTCAGTGTTTTTTCATGACAGTCTCCTAGACTTTTAATAAATAAAAATTCACATTATTTCACCTCAAGTTTTACCTCTGAAAGGTTGTATTGGCATGGATGGACTAATGTTTGTTGAAGATGATGTAGGATGAATTAATGCTAAGAGTGTTTATTAAGATGGGAGTCATGCAAGTTGAAGATAACTACCTCAGGAACCTCCAATTTTCTATCCATACATATTTCCAATAAACAGATCAATAAAGTTAATCTTGACGAGTTGAAGAAATTGAGAATGAACAACCATATAAGTATATGTCTATCATTAAGTGCTATTTTGTTGGTGAAAATCAAATCATTGTATCTTGGTGTATATTGATGTGGAATTTATTTTACATATATTGATTTGAAGAGGCAGCGTGAAAGAGAGTGCCATGAGGATGTATCCAAGCATGAGCAAATTGTTTGGTTTTGAACAAAAATAGCTCGAGCCAATTAATGACCAAAGTCCTTTGAATTTGTGGATATGAAGGGTAAATAAATAATTGTAATAAGAAAATGAAATCAAACCTTTGTTGATTCTTCTTCATCCCATCTGCTGAAAGAACTTTCAATATTGTAAGGGGAAGCAATCATATATATATAATCCACTTCCATCTCTAGAACTAAAGGAGGCAATAAACAACATCATTGAAATCATATTGCTGTAATGTAATTTTGTTTTCAACAACTTGGACAGATTCTCATAAAATGGCTACATCAAAATTTGCAACATATTTATTGAGCCCCATTTCAATGTATTATTCATTTTCACAACTGTAAGTATCTCAAGCTTCACATAAGAATAACAAAAAAAGGTGACAACAATAATAAATTCATCCCACGAATGGACAACTTCTTTAACAAATGTGCCTTTTGAAACTTGTTTGATCAAAACCATGATATATTTTATTTGTTGGCTTATTGATTGAGGAGGGAGATCAACTTGATTTCCAGATCATGCCGTTGAAATAAATTTGAAACAAGAAAATAAACTGCTACAACTAACCCAGTGTCCCCATACTTTAAAGTTGGCCTCAAAATAAAGGAGGGTGGATCCACTTTTGAATGGGTTCACATACCCTTCAAGAGCTAAATTGGGGATTCTATAGAAAGAGTTGGATCTACACCGTGAGTTGCTATTATTTGGAAAAAAGGACACAAAACACATGCTGAAACACTGCTCTTCTTTATTATGGAAATCATCTATTAAACTATTGGAAAATGAATGAAAAAGTAATATTGAACTACTAGAACAATAGAAGCATATAGTCTTAATCCAATATTTATGCTTATGTATAAGTTAATCCATGTGAATGTATGTTCTTCAAGTCGAACATGGAGAAACTTTGTTGTATTACCAACCAATAATGAAAATTGTTAACCAACGTGAGACAACTCACCAGTGATGACAATTTGCTATAAAGGAACAATAGTACAACCCGACATGCACGAATGGGTGTTTTGAAGTCGAGTCGTCTATAGGATCTAACAAACAAGAGACATTGATGTATCCCCTTATTCATTATCAAGGACATATTATACCATTGATGCATGCAAAATCCAAGGTACTACACATAACTCAAGTCTTTTTGCGCAAATAAGGTGATGAGGTCGATGGGACAAGACCATTGGAAGGTGGACCTTAATGAATTCCACATCATCCAATATGAATACAAAACAAAGGATTGTGAAGAACCATAGGAAAAAATAGAACCAACATGAAACTTACATAACTTATTGTGAATCTTGCTAGCCAGTAGCCTGGTTTTCAAGCAAGGTTCGTGTTCAACTGCACCAGTAAACTAGTTTTCACAATTGCACTTATTTTTCTCTTTACTGTTTTATTTATTTATGTTTTCTTCCCTATCTTACTTTACTTAAACAAGGAAACATGTTCAAGGATATGATTACTTCCCACAGATCCATTTTTGAAACATTGTCTTAAGTATACCCATACTCACATTTGAAGAATGTACCTTAATGAATACCAATATATGAGAGACTACAGCCTCTTGAAATAGTGATGCCAATAATTGCTTGAATGTGGAGTGATGTTGTAGATAGATGAAATATTGAAACCATGATTCATTATAACCTTTGCTTCCTTGATTTCCTATAATTATCATATCATGAAGTTCTTCAGAGAATTGATCTTCATATTCTCGAATGCATAAGGGATATAGATACACGAAGTTATTCAATTTTTGGTTCTAATATCTATTCTTGTGATAATTGATTCGCAGTAGGATCTAGGAGTCAAGGGGATTCTCACAATTCGATATTACACACAATTATGCACAAAAACAATAGAAAGAGTGAAATTAACATATACATATGTAGTCAATAATCAAGTTTATTATGACCGTCCAACATGTAAATATGTCTAGATAAGGTTTATATTACATTAGGGAGAAATTTTTAGCCTTGGAGGCAATCTGGATGCATACATGTGTCAGGCTAGGATTTGACCTCAAAACCCCCTTAGGTGGACCAATGAGCTCCCAAATGGTCACAAATTCTTGTGTGGACATGGCTGGAGCATGCCGAGACATAAATTAGGGAAGTATAGAAATGGGTGAGCACATGTGTGAGTGGGAGTGGCTCTAGGAAGCAATAAATGCACAATGAGTGTAAAAACCACCAAATACATGCACTAGCACCTATGGTCAACAATTTCCATGATTTAAGGGATTGGGAGCACACGAAGGTCTGATATGTCATTAATGAGGACGCATGGGCAGTCATAATGATCAATTTAGAGTGCCTCAATGCAATTAAGAGTCCAAAACACCTAATAGACCAAGGTTGATCAACATAGCCTAGTTTTGGACCATATAACATAGCATGGAGACTAATGAAAATGTAACCTAGGTGTATGATCATGGTACTAAGGTGAATTAATGCTCTAACACCCCCCCTTAATCCTAAATTAGTACAACTTATAACATATTATTTAGGCCTTGGCAACTAAGGCTCAAGTCACCTCATACAAAAGGTTATTTGTCCATAAAACCAAGGTAAGGAGGAAAACCTCATGGGAAAAAAACATCCCCTCTAAAATGGACATGGAGAAAAATATGAAAGTGAATGTCAGCCATCACCATGTTTCACCCACTCCAATAAGGGATTTCATAGAGGTGAATGTATTCTCTGTGAAGCTCTTGGTGAATATGTTAGTAGTCTGCTCTGCATATGGGAATTACTGCAAGGATATCACCTACTCATGCACCAAGCTCTAGATGTAGTGCATGTGTATCTCAATGTGTTTGGTCCTCTATATATGCACTAGCATAGTGGAAATAGTTGTTGCACTTTTATTTTCTCACCAAATGACTGTGGGTGAATCAAATGCAAGTCTAAGTTCCCTAAGAATACCTTGCAACCACACACATTGTGCAGCTACATTCACTGCTCCTCTGTACTCGGCCTTAGCTGAAGAGAGGGATATGGTGTGTTGTTTCTTACTCGAGAATCATATGGAACCATGTGCAAGCATGAATATATAACCTGAAGTGTAATTTCTTCCAATGGAATCTCTAGCCCAATCAGAATTAGTAAATCCGACTAGTTCTAGTGGAGAACCATCAACATAGTGTACCCCGAAGTGTTTGGTTCCTTGCACATAATGTAATATTATTTTTGCACCATTCCAATGGATCTCATGAGTCTCCTGTATATATAAAGAAACAAAACCTACAACATATGCCAAATCAGGTCGAGAGTGTGTATGATACAACAAAATACCAGCTAGTTGTTTGTACAACGAGTTGTCCACCATGATGGAGATGCACCAAATTCACCTAGTTTTATTCCTGAGAGGAATGATCACTTTGCTGCCTTACATTTAGCCATTTTAAACTTCAGTAACAGGTCTGCAACATAATTTGGTTGGCTCACTTTAATCCCTGCTTCATATTTCTCAATTTCTAATCCAAGAAATTGTCTCAACAAACCAAGGTCAGTCATGGAGAATTCATTGTGCAAAGAAGATTTAATTGATCCAATTTATTTAGTGAAGCTACATATAATCAAAAGGTCATCAAAATACAGGACTATGACCTGCAATAAATCACCAACATGCTGCAAATATACATCAGGATCAGATTTACATATTTCAAATCCAAGTGATAGCATAAAATTGTCCATCTTGGCATACTAACCCCCAGGGCTTGCTTGAGGCCATAGAGAGACTTATTTAACCTGCATACAAGTGAAGGATCATGAGTGAAACCTTCAAGATGCTGCATACATATCTAATCATGAAGGTCACCATTAATAAAAACACTCTTCACATCCATGTGGTGAACCTCCCAGCGCTTAGATGCAGCAGTGGCTAAAACTAGCATGATAGAGTCCATATTTGAAATCGGTGCAAATGTCTTTGTATAGTCCACTCCTTGGAATTGAGAGAATAATTTGGCAACCAAACTGGCCTTATAATTGATATCAGAACCATCAGCAGCCACCTTGGTCCTATAGACCCACTTACATTGCATTAGTTTCCTCTTGGAGGGCAAGGGAACCGATTCCCAAGTCTCATTGTCTTGTAGACTTGAACTCTTTTTGCATGGATGTTTGCCATATTTGGTTGAGTGATTATTTCTGATATGTCTAAGGATCATATCCAACCATCACGAATCACCTCTCAAAAATATTCAATTCACAAGTAGAGAAGGCATTGTGAAATTGAGATCTAGTCTTTCTAGATTCTATTGGATCTCCAACAAGATCCCTAATTGCATGAATGTTTTTCTCATCCCACTTGGGATGGATGGGTGAGTCATGATCTGAATTCATGTCATCATCATCATAATCAATATCAGAACCAGAAAAATAAAAGGAAGTATCATAACTTACATCATCATGGAGTGGAGGATTTGAGCATTCCCCTTGAGATAGTTGGATCTCCTGCATGGGCTCTTCTTCGAATTGTACACTCCTTTCAATGAATGTTTTCTGAGATGAGAGATCAAAGATATTGTATCCCTTTTCATCTTCAACATATCCAACCATAATGGAATCCTTTCTTTTAGGTTTCAAGGCCTTTCTCTTCTCGGGAGGAATCCTAGCCCAAGCCTTTGAGTGAAAAACCATGAAATGAGAAACATTGGGCTTGTGACCCCTCTAAGCATCATGTGGAGTTTTTACATCCAAGGATTTGTGTGGAGATCTAGTTTGGACATATGCAGAACAATTGATAGCTTCATCCCATATATTAGGATTCAAATCCTGTGCTTCCATCATACAGGTTTCCATCTCCTTGAGAGCTTCATTCTTGCGCTCTGCAACACCATTATGTTGTGGTGTGTAATGCACAAAATGTTGCATTTGGATGCCACATTATTCACAAAGATGCTGCAAATTATTATTGACATACTCCTTACCATTTTCAGTCCTAAGAACCTTGATTTTATTCCCACATGCATTCTCAACTAAGGCTTTGTACACTTTGAAAATCTAAAAAGCCTCATATTTTAGCTTGAGAAAATACACCCAACAGTACCTTGATAAATCATTTATTAAAGTCAACACATACCTTGAATTCCCATATGAGGGTGTGGGAAGAGGCCCTATGAGGTCTGAATGGATCAGATCTAGCACTTGGACAACCCTCCTTGCCTTTCCTTTCTCATATCTGCACTCAACATGCTTGCCCACTACACACCCTTTGCATGTGCCATTGGAAAACTTGATGGTAGGAAGCCCTTCAACCATGCTTTCCTTACTCAATGCTTGGAGGTACCTGTAGTTTAGATGACCATATATCTCATGCCACAACTTGCTTGTCTCATTGGCATGTGACAGGAGCGTATTCTCTTGTGAGTATGGAAGGAAGTGAGAGAATTTGTACATTCTCAAATCATGGTCAGCAAAACCCACTGCCACAACTTGGCTTGTAGAGACTTCTGAGATATCCACATCATTTTGAGCAAATGTTACTCTCTTGGATGTACCAGTGTGTTTCATTTGATAGACAAAGAGTAGGTTCACCGCTAGATTAGGCACAAACAACACATTGTTGAAGTACCCTTCTTCAAGATCAATCCTGCTAATCCCTTTGGCTTGGATTTTTGAATCATCACCCATTAGAATGGATGAACCACTATAAGGATGAAGGAATGAGAAGGAATCATGCATGGAGGCCATGTGCCTAGAGGCAACTGAATCTATGATGAAGGAAGAAGATCTTGAAGAACCATCAACCAAAGCATGGAACCTTTCTTTGTTGTCTGAGATTGAACCACCATGTTTCTTCCTCGTGCCTTCCGACAGTGGGATGTTGTTCCTCCCAAGAAGATGCGCTATCATGTCAATGGTTTTATTCATGCAAGCACTCTTTGGATGCCACCCTTTGTGACAATAAGTGCATTTTGTCTTCTCTTTCTTCTTCTTGTCCTTGTCCTTGCTAGGATTCGAAACCCCATCTGAAGATTTGGGATTCTCCTGCTTCTTCTTCTCTTGCTGCTTTGAATCTCTAGCTTTCTTCTTACTTTTGGCTAGATTTGAAACTCTTGCAGCAAGGGATTGATCCTTACTTGATTTTATTGTACTCATTTGCACTAGCTTATCTTTCTCTTAAGTCAATGACTCCATGAAGTCTACAAGTGATGGCATCCTCCAATTTTGATCTGTGACCTTGCTAGAGTGGAATGTTGACACAAACACTGAATACTCTAACCCTATCTTTTAAATTATGGACAAGATCAATTGATCCTCTTTATTTTAAATTCCACATTGTTTCAGCTGAATCACCAATGATTTGAACTTGGTGAAGAAAACCTGGATCGTCTCAAAGTGAGTTGGGCTCAGTGAGATCAACTCATTTTCTAGCTAGTGGCCTCTCATCTAATCAGTCTTACCAAACAATGAATCGAGCTTGAGCCATACTTTGTTGGGTGCTATTAGACTGTCTACATGAAAGATAATGTCTCTCGAAATGCCGTGACAAAGCATCCCAAATGCCTCATCAAGTATGTTGAAGTACTTCGATTTTTCCACAACAGAGTTGGGCTCGGTCTCGGTCCCCATGGTGACTCTGAACATGCCTTTCGACCCCATTTGGATCACCATTTCAGCCTTCCATTCAAAATAGTTGAATGGAGTAAGCAATACATGATTCTACTCCATTTTTGCTTGCGCACTGGCTGACAGAAACACTGATTGTACCTGCAATGCAAACACTCAATTTTTTTTGGAAAATGCCCTAAACAACAACTCAAATGATATGGTTTTGATTTGAAGCTCCAAAGAGCTCTGATACCATGTGAGAATTGATTCACATTAGGATCTAAGAGCCAAGGGGATTCTCACAATTCGATATTACACACAATTATGCACAAAAATAGTTGAAAGAGTGAAATTAACATATACAGATGTAGTCAATAACTGAGTTTATTATGACTATCCAACATGTAAATATGTCTGGATTAGTTTTATATTACATTAGGGATAAATCGTTAGACTTTGGAGGAAATATGGATGCATACATGCGCTAGGTTAGGTTTTGACCTCAAAACCCCCCTAGGTGGACCAATGAGCTCCCAAACCATCCCAAACAGTCATGAATGCTTTTGTGGACGTGGATTGAGAATGTTGAGACATAATGTTTGTTTCACCCAAATTACTTGAGTGCATTGATGATGCAAAAAAAATGTGTTCAACTTCTATTGTCTATAGCGCAATGGAGGACTGTTTCTTGCTTATCCATGATACCAACAATCTCCCAAGTAGAATGATGCTCCACTAGTACTCTTTCGATCATAAAAAATTCTTGCCTAATCTACATCAATGAATAGTTTTAAAGTGAATTCTTGACCTCTTGGGTACCATAAACCATACTCTATAGTACCTTTCAAATATATGAGAATTATTTTCACTACCGTCACATGTGTTTCTTTGGGAGCTGATTGGAATCTAGAAACCAATCCTACAACTTGCATCACATCCGGTCTTGTAGCTGTTACATATAGTAGGCTTCCTATCATAGATCTATACATGGTATGATCTACTTCCAAAGACTCATCATCCTTGCTTAACTTACGACTAGTGACCATAGGATTACTAACAATCTTGGATTCTTCCATCTTAAACTTCTTAAGCATGTATTTAATGTACTTGGTTTGAGAAATGAAGATCCCTTTCTCTGATTGAAAATCATGTAATCCCAAGAAGAATGTTAAATCACCCAACAAAGACATTTCAAATTCTTTCTTCATATCTGAGGCAAAGTTTACACTCTTGATATTTAGATCACTCCCAAATATGAAATCATCTACATAGGAAACAACAATGATCATATTCTTATTTTCAAACTTTATGTATATATTACTATCAGTGGCTACTCTTCTATATCCTTGCTGCTTCAAGTAGTTGTCAACTCTTGAGAACCATGCCCTTGGGGCATGTTTGAGGCCATAGAGTTCCCTTTTCAGTTTGCAAACATAATATCTATTTTTTGCTAAGAGAAAAACTTCAGGCTATTCAACATAGACCTCTTCTTCAATATTTCCATTCAAAAATGCAGATTTAACATCCATTTGATATACTTTGAAGTTTTTGTAGCATGCAAAAGAAAATAACATCATGATTGCTTCAAGTATTTCTATAGGGGAAAAAGTTTCTTCAAAGTTAATACCTTCCACTTGAGCATATCCCTTGCGTACCAGTCTAGCCTTGTTTCTTATTACTTCACCATCTTCATTTAACTTGTTCTTGAAGATCCATTTGGTCCCAATAAAATTCTTGACTTAAGGTCCTGGGACAAGTTCCCAAGTTTGGTTCTTATCAATTTGATCCAATTATTCATTCATTGCCTTGATCCAATTATCATCTTTGCTGGCTTCTGTGAGGTTCTTAGGCTCCACCATTGATAGTAAGGCTTGTTCATTAAACATTAGTTTCCTTCTTGTACTGACTCCAACATATTTGTCACCTATGATTTGTGCTTCAAGATGATTCTTTTTTATCCTGCTAGATGGATCTCTTGTATCAGGTCTTGGAGAGTCCTCATCTTCACTTTCTTCTATTTTTTATTCCTTTTCTTCTTCTCCTTCATCATGAATATTTTCATTATTTTGTGAGACTTCCTTTTCTTCTTCGTCATTTGTTCCTTCATCATCATCTTAGCTTCCGACTATTCTTGGTTTCATGCCATCTACTCTTACATCTCCACTTTCTATGATTTTGTGCATCCTTTGATTATAACATCTATATTCTTTCTTGGTGGATGAATATCCTAAAAATATTCCCTCATCGGTTTTAGAGTCAAACTTACCAAGGTCATCCTCATTCCTCTATATGTATCACTTGCTGCCAAACACTTTGAAATATTTTTTAAGGCAGGTCTTCTATACCATAGTTAATAAGTAATATTGTCATTATTTAATCTGAGTTGTCCTCTATTAAGTATATATACAACTGTGTATACTACTTCTCGCCAATATGCATCTAACATTTTTTCTTCATTGAGCATAGTTCTGGCTGCTTCTTGGAGTGTTCAATTATTTCTTTCCACAATGCCATTCTACTGAGGATTCTTTGGAGCTAAAAAATTTCTTTTAAATCCATGCATCTCACAAAACTCATTGAATTCATGTGATGTAAACTCTCCTCCACTATCTGACCTTAGACATTTGATTTTCTAATTTGTCTCATTCTCAACCATTGCTTTGAAAACTTTAAACTTTTCAAAACTTTTCTGTTTTTTCTTTGAGAAATGTCACCCAAGTCATCCTTGTATAATAATCAATGAGCAACATGAAATAATAATCTCCTTGCAAAATTTTAGTTCTTGTTGGTCCACAAAGATCTGTGTGAACTATTTCCGATGGATGAGAGGTTGTATGTCCCTTGACTTTGAAGATGACTTTAGTCTACTTCCCATGTTGACACTATTTACAAACTGAGTTTACAGGATTCACAATATTTCATCAATCATACTCATGTAGCATTTCTCTTAATTTTCTAGGATATATACATTGCTTGAATTCCTTAGAGCAGTCCCAACAAGTTTTCCCGAGTTGTTTTTTTTCTGATTTCACATTTCTCATAATCAAATATGCAGATGTGCCCTTGATCACATGTTTGACTCACACTGAGGAGATTAGGCTTTATATTTTATATTAGCAACACATTTTCAGCTTTGATTTTGTTATCTCTGATAGCAACTATTCCTTTTCCAATTATCTTGGAGGATATATTATCTCCAAAGGTAAATTTCCCTTTTTGATCTCTTCTTAGGCTTATGAACTTTTTTGGGTCTCTTGTCATGTGTTTTGAACATCCACTATCCAAATTCCATAGATTTTCTTTTTTGTTGCACATAAATCTATCATAGATTCTATCTTCTTCTCCACTGCTTCCTTTTTCTTCCAGTATTTTCTATGTTCTTGTCTTGAAATTTAGTTGCAATACCTTTACTTGTAGGAGTCACCAGTTTACATTCTCTATCTGCATGTCCATGGTTATTGCATTTGTAACATTCTATGTCATATCTTTGTAGTGGTAAAAAGGAGTTAAGGTTTCTCTCTTTTGAATTGTTAGTAGGTGCATTCTTCTTATAGGAAAGGAGCTTTCCATTTGCTTTGCAATTGGCTTTATGTCCAAAATTATTACAATAGTAGCAATGACCAAGAAATATTTGTTGATACCTGCTTGACATTGGTCTTCTAGGGATCATATTTATTTTATGTAAAGGAGGAGCAAATTTCGGTCTGTCTTTCTTTTTAATTGGACTCATAAGTGTAACAACATAACTCTTTTTGTTATATCCTAATCCTATTTTGTGACTTGATGGTCATTGGATATTAAGGATGTGATCTAAAGTCTTTGAGTTGTTCTCAAACTTTTATTTAAGAGGTTCTTCATCAAGCTTCTTTCTAAGTAGAGTGATTTATGCTTCAAGTCTTTCAGAGTCTTGTATTCTTTTCTTGAGCTACAATTCTAGGTCCTCTTCAATATTCTGGGCCTCTTGAAGTTGGGTCTTCAAATAAACAATGATTTGGTTTGACTCTTTTTTCTTCATTAATTGCTCTTTCTCAATGCTTCAAGAGCACTTATGAGTTCAACTTTTAGGTCCACCTCTCCTTCCAGATCTGATTCATCATCTTGAGTCTCTATACCCATGAATAGAATTTTGGTTTCCTCATCTTCACTCTCTTCCATGGTGTAAATGATCTTCTTCTTTTCATTAAAGTTCTTCTTGTTTCTTGCTTTCCTCTTCTTGAACTTCTTAGAGGTTTCTCAATCATCACTATCATCCATTTTAGGATAGGTACATTTTGAGGCAAAATGTCCAATTCTTCCACAGTTAAAGCACTTCATGGGTAGATTTGCTTTGTACTTGCTAGTACCTCTTTGACGTTTCTTGATGAAAAGAGATTCTTCATCATATGAGTGGTTCTTAGGTAATAATTCATATTTATTTGACTCTTGTGTGGCTTTAAATTTTTCCTCTTTTCTTGCTGGTTCATTTTGTTTTGTTCTCATCTCATAGGCAATGAAGATCCCATATAGCTCATCCACTGTCAGAAGTTCAAGATCATCTCGATCTTCTACAATAGACTCTTTGGGGTTATACCTTGTTGGTAGGGTGCTTAGTACTTTTTCAACTACTTATTTCTCCTTTATTTCTCCTCCCAGACCTTTAATAACATTGACAATTTCATCTACTCTTAGAAGATATTCTACAATATTTTCTTCTTCTTTCATTTTTAGACTTTAAAACTGCCCTTTGTATGTTTGAAGTTTGGATTTTTTGACTTTGGAAGCCCCTTCATAACCAATTTTTAATTTTTTCCAAGCATGTTTGGTTGTCTTACATTGCATGACTTTAACAAACATTGAATCTAATAATCCTTTCAAAATTGCATTCAAAACTTTTGCATTATATCCATATTAATCTAGTTCATCTCTATCTATAGGTAGGTTGTCTATTATATATACCCTTTTTCAACAGAACTCCAAAATTTGAATCCAAGAGACATTAGATGGCATCTCATTCTTACACTCCGAAATGCATAATTATTTCCTGTAAATAATGGAGGCCTGTTAGCAACTAACCCTTCTTGATGATCGATTGTAGTTTTAATTAGGTTCTNTCCTACTCTGATACCAATTGTTGGTTTATCCAGCAATACTGAGAGGGGGGGGGGGTGTGAATCAATATTTCCTTCTTTTCCACTTTATTAAAACAATTAGCATAAGATAAACAATGAATCAAACAAGTTAGGAAACCAAGTTTTATCGTGGAAACCTCAAAGAGAAAACCACAAAATCAAACTCATTAATAAGATGATTTTTACAAAATTGTTTTTTTGCTACTATAGAAAGGATGCACCAACACCCTAGATTTTTCTAACTGCACCAATAGATAAGGATTCTACAACACCCCTATACTCCAGCCACTACTGGGAGGATAAAACCTCTATGCAGGATTGTAGACTACCCTAGCAGCACCCTTCCTCCCTAATTTGATATTTTTCTTCAATTCTGTTTTTTATTATTCTTCACTTCATTGGTCTCTGTGTTCTCTTTCTATTACATTGATATGGATTGATGAAACATATTTATTCCACTTCAAACTCTTGTTTAAATCATTTTTTCATCATGTATTTGAACCATTGTGTCCCTTCATTAAAACCTTTTCACCAATGCATCTCTTAATTACAGAAACATGCATTTTCACGAACTAGTGCAAAACAACCTGAAACCCTATTTTGGTAGACCTATAAATTTGTCTTCAAGCACCCTTTAGGAGAAATAAGACCATGGTCAGATGAACATATCAACAAGATACATCCTGATGGTCTCATATTATTTTAATAAGTTTTCTACAAAACATGGCAGGCATTTTTCTAGGGAAACTTAAACCGATTTTCAATTCTTAGTAAATTTTCAGCAAATTTCCCAAAATAGTTTGAAACCTCATTTTGGCATACCTGTAACTTTTTATTCAAGCATGTTTTAGGGGAAATGATACCATGGTCAAATGCAAACATAAAAAAACTAAAACCTGATGGTATCATATAAATTTTATCAGTATCCTACAAAATATGGCAAGCATTTTACTGAGGCCACTTAGGCAGATTTACTAGAACTGAAACACTGCATATCATGCCAGAAAACACTTTTGGAAGACTAATCAATTCACCTTTAGAGAGTGTCTTGATAAACCAATCATATGGTTAGATGCACAAGACAAAAATATATATGTCTATATCCTCGTAATCATTTAATTAATCAAATATAGAAGATGGAATGTATTTTACAAAGGCCCCTTAGGCATATTAAGAAGAATTTATACTTAGTCAATTTTTTAGAGTTTCAGCAAGAATTTCATCAAGTTTCCATACTTTTACAGAATGATGTCAAATTGTAACAATGAATTGATGAGAGGACTATAACACCATCACATGACTTTAAAAACGCATGCCACATGCCACATTCCTTATCATCACTTCCTTTGTTATTCCTTTGTCAATAATGAACTCCGATTTTCCTATACTCAGTCAATTTTTAGAGTTTCAACAAGAGTTTCAGCAAGTTGCCATATTTTTACAGAATGGTGTCAAATTGTAAAAATGACTTCATGAGAGCACTAGAACATCATCATATGACTTTGCAACCTCATCACACATGTTACATCATCATACATGTTATGCCATTTCCTTTGTCATTAATGAACTCTTTTGATATCAATGGCAACCATACTTAACATGGCTGACTATAACTCCCTCTATGTTCCCTATTGGTGGCTATTTTTATCCCTAATATGCCATATGTGTCATAGGTCTTAAATCAGGTCTAAATTTGTCATAGATTCCTTCTTCATTGTTGTCATAGATGCCATGGAATCTAGGAACAAGTGTCACAATGCCTCTTCTTCTTCCTTGGGAGTTACTCTTCCACTCCAATTAGACTTTACTAGATTATTGCCATGAATATTTCCTCCTCATTTACCCCAAGTAAATTATCATCCACCTTGGAATCAAATTGGTGAGAGAATGATGCCAAGTGTAGTGGGAAATCTTGCCACATGTGGGCACCACACCCTCTTATGCGTCCTCATGACCAAATGCCACATTATTTTTTCTTATTATCATTTATTTGACCCAATTAATGTGAATTCATAAGTATAATCTCAATTTAGGGTCTTGTAGCTCCCTTATTCCAAGTACTAATGCTTCCACCCCAACCTACATAACTAGTAGGTTTAGTATAATTTTTCCTCCGTGAAAATTTATTTGGATGGGGATATTACAATGCATGTAAAAAAATGGTAAGAGGGAAAAACTTGTTTTCAGATGGTTGTCTCAAGCCTTTTGTGTAATCATCCAATCCAAAACATACATGATGTCCTTCTTGTAAACCTGCACACACTTCAAATGACAACCTTCCTCATTGTTCTTTAAACATTATTAATGAATAAAACTTGAGAATGCATATAATCAAATTTTAATTTCAACTAATAAAAGTATTTCCAAACAAATATGAAATTGATGCATGATAAAATAAATCAATAACAATACATGCATGCATGCAGGCATACATACTGATCTGATCCCGGGGGCGAAGGTGAAGGGATTGGTTGGTAAGAGTGTGACTTTGGTTTTATTGATGCACTTGTCATGCAAACATATTGTCATCTATTGAGACTATCCTACAGAAGATCGTGTGGCATAGCTCGAGGTTCGTGGCTCGTAGAGTTAGTTGAAAGAGTGCGATTTGCAACATTATGCAAGTCTTTGATCGGCTTGAGGTTCGTGGCTCATAGAGTTATTTGAAAGAGTGTGATTGGCTACATTGGGAAAATATCTTCATGTCCAAGTCTGGAAGCTTCTCGAGACAAAGGAGGCAGGCATTTGCTTGCTTGATTTCTGCAGTCTTCGATTGAGTCCTATAGCTTGTGCACTTATGTGACCCATTAGAGGCAATTATGGTGCGGTGGTAGAGATGAACAGATGATGAAGAATCTACAGGTGAATTCGTTGTGATGTATCTTATGTATTTGTGCATCTTTGCAATGGATTGGTCACTCTATTTTGGAGTAGGCCCGGAGACGTAGCCAGGAGATCTGGTGAACTCCGTAATCAAATCGTGTCCCTAATGTGCTTGAATGATTTTTAATTTTCATGTGGATGATTCTATGTTACACACTTATATTATGCTCATGTTCACTTGCAATAACGTTAGAAAAATGATCCTATTGGTCCCGATTGTTTCGAGCGGGTTCGATGACTTTTCGGGCTCGCCCTCGGGATCAGATCAAGTGGTATCAGAGCAGGCTGGCAAGTGTTGCAGGTTGTGGACTGTTATGAGAAAAATTTTGTAGTGTGCGAAAATCTAGGAATTGGAAGCAGTTTGTGCAGGCACCAATGAAGCAAGAAGTAGATGACCATACTTGCAAGAAGCTTTTGGGGACCAAAAGCATTCCCAGTGGGGAGGAATGATCCGGGAGGATCTAAAAAGGCCAATTTTCAAAATCATCATATTGCAACAAAAATAGTACCATGTCGAAGAGCTCGTCAAGCCGATTCCAACGGATGCAAAAGATATTGCGTTTTGAAGTTTGGCCCCAATAAGGAAAATTTTGGCTGAAGTGCCACGTGGCACTCCCCCAAGCTGCCACGTGGTAGTCAAAAAGTGCATTCTAATGACATGGCATGATAATGTGTCATGATGATGTGGCATGATGATGTGGCATGTTGACATGGCATGCTGATGTGGCATGATGACATGGCATGCTGATGTGGCATGATGATGTGGCATAGTGACATGGCATGATGAAGTGCATGATGACTAGCACGCATGAATTTGTGCTTGAAATGAGTTTTAGGACATTCATGCATTTACTCATGAGAAATTGTAAAATGATTAATATTTGAAGTGAGTGGAAAAATTACTCACATATTACTCATTTATTTTATTCCTTGAGTTGTTATGAAGTTAATGCATGGTTGTAACGAAAAACAAACATGCCATATTTGTAAAGAAGTTGTAACAAGTTGGTTTATGGTTGAAAAACCAACATGCTATTTAAAAAGGGGATTTTGTTATGTAATGGATTATTGTTGGATTTTGTAAATGTCATTATGGGGAAGTAACTAAATGTGAAAACCCATGGGCATGTGGGCATGAACCATATTTTTGGTTTATGTTCTTAAAAGCCAAACCAATTTGTAACTAATCCCAATTTGGAGAATCACATGTATCATGCCACCAAGAGTAGCTTCTCTTATTTAAGCCCTTGTCATGTGCATTTGAAGAGAGCTCAAGTTTGGAGAGATGTAACCCATAGAGGAAGCAAGCATCTGAGAGGCCTTATTGGGGGTCTCCATTGGAGAAGCTCATGGAGAGGCTCCAACCTTGTAGTTCCAGTTCAGAGAGCAAGCATGGCTCCATCATGTCCGAAGGTGATCCAGCGTAGGAGACAAAGAAGCAGAGTCAGTTCGAGGAGGCAACATTTCAATTTGCATTTGAAGGCAAGTAGCGACCATCTACACTCTCATCCCGAAGGACAAAGGTGAAGGGATTGGTTGGTAAGAGTGTGACTTTGGTTTTATTGATGCACTTGTCATGCAAACATATTGTCATCTATTGAGACTATCTTGTAGAAGATCGTGTGGCATAGCTCGAGGTTCGTGGCTCGTAGAGTCAGTTGAAAGAGTGCGATTTGCAACATTATGCAAGTCTTTGATCCGCTCAAGGTTCATGGCTCGTAGAGTCAATTGAAAGAGTGTGATTGGCTACATTGGGAAAATATCTTCATGTCCAAGTTTGGCAACTTCTCGAGACAAAGGAGGCAGGCATTTGCTTGCTTGATTTCTGCAGTCTTCGATTGAGTTCTATAGCTTGTGCACTTATGTGACCCATCAGAGGCAGTTATGGTGCGGCGGTAGAGATGAACAGATGATGAAGACTCTGCAGGTGAATCCGTTGTGATGTATCTTATGTATTTGTGCATCTTTGCAATGGATTGGTCACTCTATTTTGGAGTAGGCCCGGAGATGTAGCCAGGAGATCTGGTGAACTCCGTAATCAAATCGTGTCCCTAATGTGCTTGAATGATTTTTCATTTCCATGTGGATGATTCTATGTTACACACTTATATTATGCTCATGTTCACTTGCACTAACGTCAGAAAAATGATCCTATTGGTCCTGATTGTTTCGAGTGGGTTCGATGACTTTCCGGGCTCGCCCCTGGGATCAGATCACATACATACATACATCTTGTAAACTTGCACAATTCAAATGACAACCTTCCTCATTGTTCTTCAAACATCATTAATTAATAAAACTTGAGAATGCATATAACCAAATTTGAATTCTTGCTAATAAAAGTATTTCCAACCAAATATGAAATTAATGCATGGTAAACTAAATAAATAACCACACACACACACACACACACACACATATATAAAGAGGGCAGGGGAAGAATATTTATCTATATTTTTCACATAGGAAAAACTACAACAACTTAGATACTTGAATCTTGTAGTAACATTTCCTTTACTAGAGTTTGGATCTTCTCACCATGAGTACTCATCCTCTTGTTGATCACAATATTGAACCTTTATATGGTAGATAAGACAAATGTATGTTAATTTGTCTCCACATAATATTACACCATTGTTGTAATAACAATAATCTAACTCTTCCTCAACAATGGAAACAAGGGAAAATACTATGTTTTCCAATCATTCTTGATTTCTCCAAAGTCTAGATGCTTTCAACAATTTCTCTATCCATTTTCTCTCCACCCAATGTCTCTTACTTATAATATAGGAACATGATAACCTCGTGGTTGGATATAATGCATGTTCCACATGCATGTGACAATTTTCCTCAAGGAAACACATGAGGCTCACACTTTTCCTAAAAGAAAGCACAATCTAGTGGTAAATTGCATGAAACACTATAGATAATCATGTGGTATTCCATTCTTCCAATTTTGACTAAGAGTGTCAAATATATGTATGTCACTAATTGAGAGTGTTAAATATCCATATACAAAATGCTCCCTAATGTATGAGGTTAAAAGAGGTACTAATGGATGAAATGCATTGTGACCAGGGGATGATGACGAGTGCTATAGGAATCTCATAGACCATAGTCATAAATACTTGCAAACATAAACCAAACTATTAGATATAAATCTTTCCTAAGGTATGCATAACCATGCTCAAACATGAAATGATCACAACGACCAAATGAAATACACTACGTATATACGAAATATGAAAGTGCAATTCCATGGCCATGAAAAATACATAATGGATCCATGTCAATAAAATATTGTTGTCATGAACATACACAAAGTGGATCTACAACTCAATGCATATAAAGTTAATACCAAGAACTAGGATTATTATGGAGAGAAACTTCCTATGGCTTGGGGTGTACCACAACAGACAGCTAGACCTGAGAAATCAATCCCTTCCCAATATGAAAGAGAAACCAAACATCTAACACTAAAGGATCCCGAATCATACCTTATTCGAGACAGTTGACGTAGATCCCCGTTGACCTATTTCCAATCTCGCTCGTGCTAGCAATTTGCTCTCAACAACAACAAACAAGACAAGCATGCTATATAATATGGTGTTAGATCTACTCTATCATATATAATCAACAATGTATAAGAAATTAAACATATCCATGGATTCAATATTCATTCAAATGCACAATAATGGACAAGAAAATATATTTCTATTAATTAAATAAGAGATTACACTAGTGACAACCTCTGTTGACACGTCTGCGAACCGGATAAACTGAGTCCTCCACCTGGGCCTCTGCCATCTCAATCCTCCATCTCTCGATATCAAGCTCACAAGAAAACACAAGCTTGGGAAGAACACAAAGTGCTCCAAAGGGACAAAGGGATTTAGACTCAAGTATATGCAAGCTATGACAACAATGGACTATAGTTTCCTTGCTCTTCAATTCATCCTCCTCAATGTATCCAAGGGGTTCCTTATATAGCACTCCAAAGGGGTAATGGAGGGTCAAATCTGAGCGATCTCGAGGCATATGGACGGCCAAGAGTCAAGTGGTTCAAACACACATCAAGGAAAACTCCAAAAATATTTGGACTTATGCACACATCCCGATGTATGCGGGTTTGAGGTCAAAAGTCGCATATATACGCGAGTATGGGATTAAAAGTTGCGTACAACAATAAACAGATGTTTTTAGGGATGAACTTGGAAACATCAAAGGTACAATATCCGTCCATGGGGTACAAAGAGTCTGCAGAGGGACATGGAAGGCCATAAATATGTGATCAACCATGTGTGGTAAAATCAGTTGTAATAGATGCCCCCTAATGTGTGAGGTCAGAGGGGTAACATGATGGCTGAAATACATTATAAAATCCATCCCAGAAGTGGAGTGATGAAGAAATAGGTGGAAAAACCATCCATCCAGTAGTATAGTACAATAATAAATCTCTGCATATGACTGCAAATACATATAGCAGTCCTGGATACATAAGAGTACAATGGCCATGAATAGGTATGATATACAAAATGTGACATGTGTGGTCATCGCCACATACAATATATAATAGATCAGAATCTTCATGATGAAGATATATAATTGATCACGATCTCCATAGAAGCTGAAGATATACAATGGATCAAGATCTCCATAACGGCTGAAAATATTTGACATACACTAGAAACAAATCATGAGAGCTGAAATCTCATGAACACTGGCACAATTAAGGAGGTAGCATATGTGGAATTCCACCAAACTGGAAAGTATTCTACAAAAACTGCTACGAGTACATGTCCTACTATGTGAATAGAGGTGTTGAGGTCGAACATAGTATTCCATCATCTGATTACCGGTCATTGATGTATACCATTAATAGACGCAAGATCACCCACCGATAATGAAAATGGGAATCAAGGTACTAGAGTGAAATCTAACAAGTGTGAATAGATGTGTTGAGGTCGAACACTTGGAAGAATCCATCGATAAGGGGACATTGATGTATTCCCAAAACTGTCGATGATGAGATAACCTACCAATGATGACTGTAAGTCTCAAGGCACTCAAATGACTCTAGACTCCTACCCCAGAATAAATGATTTGAAGTTGATGGGATGGAATCCGCTGGAAGGAGGGCATTAATGCATACCCCATCAACCAACACGAGGTACTCAACAATGCTATATTGAAGAACTCGAACAAGATGTGCACGAACAAGTAACAGTATCGGGAATGGCCGACATGCAATGTCAAGACAAATGAGGAATGGCTGAATTAGGCTTGAACTTCCTTCGAACAAGAGCATAAAAGAAAATGGTGACTGAAGGTAGGTAGCATGGACTCGATATGCAAATTGGGACATCTCTGTGACACAGGAGGCATCAATAGAGGCTCCATAGGGACTAGAAGCTTAACCAGTCGGTGGAGATAAGCTCAGAGTAACGAGTACAACTACTAAAGTAAAAATAATAACCCAACCAATGGATGTGATATACAATGCTTTGTTCGAAGGCGACAGGACTCGAATGCTGCCAAAGATACTATCTTTTCTGTCCGGCTTTTTGGTTTTTTGATTTTTTTTGGACTTTTTCAGATATTTTGAAAAGCTTGAAAAATAATAAAAGTGCTTTATAGTTACAAATCTAGGAGGAGACGAGTGTCAGGGGACAAGAAAACTAGTTCTAAGTAGTGGAACATACCTATGCTCAATGCAAGGAAGTATGTGCAGGATAACGACACTTGGGGGAAGGTCCCCTCTTGGTAAAAAATGGGGAATCAAGCTACAAAAGATATGTAAAAAGGCTCTGCTTGGCTATACATGAGACAATATTGGGCTAGAGAGTTGATAATCAAAGTCAAGAAATCTAGAATAAGGCTCATAAGGCAAGCAAACTCATGATAATGCAATTACAACTTGACATATACAAGGGAGTCCTAGGGGAATGGCCAGCATAAAGCTCAAGAGGAGTATGAGGCTCTTACTCAAAGACATGGTGGGGCTAAAAAGGGACTCCCACAACCTAAAGGAGGCATCTCAGCATGGGTACCAAATATAAAAAAGGATCTAACTAGGGCACCCATGTATGGGAAAGCTCTACCATTCACATAACGCCACTTCTAACAGCAGCAAGAAGGTTCTGTGACATCATGGAATGGGTTTGTACCTAAGGTTAAGATGAAACGGTCATAAGGTCATGCAAAATGCAGAAGGATGTGAAATCCTAACCTATATGCCATTTTAGACATGATACCTAAAATGGGCATGAATGGGTCAAAGCCTCATAGAGAGTGTACAAAAATGGACCCTACATGATAACAATATTAGTCCAAAACAACTGGAAATAGTCAGTAAAGAGTCAAAAATATAGGATATGGGGAGGATTAATCATGACAACACATTCAAAGGAAACAACACGGTGGACGATGGGCCATAAGAAGGAATGATAGGTGAAGGCCCAATGTTCACATATCCACTACCACCCCCATGAGGGTGACCACTGGTGTAAAGACAGAGCGAAGGGAATAAAAATCCTCCACAAATGGAGTAGAGGATGGAATATGACCATTCCCAAATCCATGAGCATGGTAAGGGGCTGTGATTCCCCCAAGTTCGACACCAGGGTCCGTACTAGGACCAAGGACGGGTGACAGGATACCAAGCATGCCGAAAATAAAAGGATCCGAACTCAAGAGAACATAAATATACTAAAGTAACCATGATCCCAAAATCCCACTAGCGCACAAAGAGCACACTCATAAGAGAATCTACAGCCAAAATACAAGCAAACCAAGGGGAGGATATGTGAGCTCCCAAATGCATCAGGTATGTCTCACCTAGGAGAGGCTCGAAACTCCCATACACTACAAGCAGAGATACGTAACCAATTATAGTGGGCCTCAGCTTCAACACATATAACTACTGTGCTGTCCGACCGCTACCTAGCCAGGACACCTGCAGAATAACCTCTACAAATACCCCCTCGATAACCTAGGTAAGGAAACTAAGGTCACCTAAATATAACTAATGTTTAGGCAGACAGTTGCAGGTGGGATTGACCGTATGGGAAGGGTAGCAAAGACCGAAACTCAAAAGAGACCCTAGATATGAATATGATCCTGGAATATCTCTGGTGCTCACAAAAGTGACCAAGGGCTATCCCAATCACAATTGCTCACGTTTCCTCGTGCTTAACTCCCATGTAAGAGGAGTGTCCTGAGAAGCACTACTTATATCAATGGTTTCACTCTCTCACCTGGACAAACACCTACTTCTTTTTTTTGGTGGTCTTGGAGAATTAACTCACAATGAACTATTCCAAGACCCTAAAACTTATACTTGCTGATGCACCCTATAAAAGAAAAGAGTGTAATTCATTTTATTAAGCATTGATTTTAATTGGCTATGATTACTCAAAGGGAAATGGTCATTCAACTAATGAAGTTTTGACTCAGCAGTGAAGTAAATATGCACACCTAACAAACAATTCCAAGTGCAATTTTGTCGAAATGAAAAACAGGGTATGCCGCTACATGAGATGCATAAATAATCATTCCTTTCCAAATGCCAATGCAATCCTTCCTATATGAAATCCTAAATACAAATCTCATCCAAGCAATCCAATGCAAGTACCTCCTTAAATCCATATCTAAGATGAAACTAAGAGTGCAACTATTTTGTATTTTTCAATATAAAATAATGAAAAATGCAATAAAATTCATTTAAAACTCTCAGTCTCTATAGCAAGTATAAAACACAATCCCAACAAGACACCTAGACAAAAAGAGTAATGCACTAATGGCATAACAAAAAGATAAATGAATAAAACTACTTTCAAAGAAAAATTAAAGAAAAAGCGGTCTCTGGTCACGAAAGAAGCAGTCAACAGACAACATCAAAACTGAAGAAGACCCAACCACACTCACAACCCACCCAACAACTTCCCACAACATCAAACTCAACCAAAAGGGAGGATGTACGCGACTGTATAAATAACAACAGTGTATGTAGATGAATTTTGGCCAAAAACCTGCATGTATACATGGATTTTGGGCAAAAACCTGCATGTATACACTACTTTTGGCCAAAAACCTGCGTATGTATGTGACTTTTAGCCAAAAACCCACGTATATAAAGAAGACAGTGGTAAAAAGCAGGCCAAGAGTCAAACCAATCTAGGGGAGTGTCAATGGATGTACATACTACTAAATGCGACACAGAGACAGGGAGAAACTGAGAGCAAGTCAAGAATATCAAGCACATTGTGCCCCCAACCCCAAAGAAAAAAAAACTAGGAACCTCCCCAGTATGGTCGCCAATTTTTTTATGGAGAGAAACTTTCTATGGCTTGGGGTGTACCACAACAGACAACTAGTCTTGAGAAATCAATGCCTTCCCAATATGCAAGAGAAACCAAACATCTAACACTAAAGGATCTTGAATCATACTTTGTTCCTGATGGTTGAAGTAGATCCCCATTGAGCTATTTCCAATCTTGCTTGCACTAGCTATTTTCTCTCAACAACAACAAACAAGACAATAATGCTATGTAATATGGTGTTAGATCTACTCTAGCATATATAATAAACAATGTATAAGCAATTAAACATATCCATGGATTCAATATTCATTCAAATGCACAATATTTGACAAGAAAAGATATTTCTATTAATTAAATTAGAGATTACACAAGTGACAACCTATGTCGGCACGTCTGCGAACCAGAGAAATTGAGACCTCCACCATCTCAATCCTCCATCTCTCGATAGCAAGCTCACAAGAAAAGGAAGGCTTGGGATGGACACAAAGTTCTCCAAAGGGACAAAGGGATGTAGACTCAAGTATATGCAAGCTACGACAACAATGGACTATAGTTTCCTTTGTCTTGAATTCCTTCTCCTCAATGTATCCAAGGGGTTCCTCATATAGCACTCCAAAGGGGTAATGGAGGGTCAAATACGAGCGATCTCGAGGCATATGGAAGGCTAAGAGTCAAGTGGTTTGGACACACATTAAGGAAAACTCCAAAAATATTTGGACTTATGCACAAATCCTGATGTACACAGGTTTGAGGTCAAAAGTTGCGTATATACACGAGTATGGGATTAAAAGTCACGCACAACAATAAACATGTGTTTTTGGCGATGAACTTGGAAACATCAAAGGTACAATATCAGTCCATGTGGTCCAAAGAGTCTGCAGAGGGACAGAAAAAGCCATAAAGATGTGATCAACCATGTGTGGTAAAATCAGTTGTAACAGGGATACATATTAATTGATCCTCTAGTGTACTCATCATATAGTGGTACATCAGGTACATCTTAGGTGACAACATTGAAAATTGATATTTTCTCAGTCTTAGGTATTCAATCTAAACTATTGAAAGTATCAGTATCACCCATGTGAATAAATTATCTAACTTTGAATGTTGGTGACACAATTTGTTTGCTAGTCATTAAATTTTTTAGTTAGCAAAGAAAATGTTTCTCACCATGATGATAATGGATTCCAAGGTAATTGTTAAACTATTGTAACTTCAGAATATATTCTATTGTAATTTGGTTTTATTCTCCTTCAGAGATGTTATTCCTCCATTCGGATATGTCCTTGATGTAATTGGTCATGTGAAAGAATCAATGTAAACCTCCGGATGTAAGTCAGGTCAATAGTACCCAAGTATCAATATAATAAATGTTATTTGTGGTGTCCAATTAGAAAAGTGGGCCCAGTCAGTTAGAGAAGTTGGCCCTGTTAGGTTAGAGTTAAAGTCAACTAAAGAATATAAATAGGTGAGGCGCCTCTCTCATTCTCACACATCTTACACTCAAGTATTGTGCTAGGGAGAGAGATAAAGAAAGAGTATACTGTGGAAGATGAGCAACTATTCTTGTTTCTGGGGTTTTACACCGTCTTGGTCTAATTCTATACTAATGAATTTTTGCAGGGTTTTCTCCCTTATGGTTTCCATGAGGAAAATATTTGTGTTCTCTTATGTTGCTACATTTGTCTTTCTTTTGGTGATCCATTGCTTATCATTATGATGTTTTGATGCTAAATGTTTTTAGATATTGTATAACCATTAAAAATATAAAATGGCATCAGATCCACCCTGAAAGAAGTCTTTGTGCATCCGAAACACAACTATAGCTACAACTACTGAAGATTAGGGTTTCATGCTTGAAACCCCTAGAAGACAAAAACTAGTCATGTTGGGACTTTCCCTATAAATCAACATTGGAGAAGGATCATGAGCTAAATTTTTTATAGTCCGAAGATAAAATCTTGCTCTACCATGTGTAAAATTTTCAGCCTCATATTCGCTATAATATAGGAGATATGATTGCTCAAAATCAGGGTTCAAACCTCTCCTAGAATTCATCCTTAAACATGTGACCTAGGGAGAATCTCTATATCTCGAGCTAGGAATGTACAAATGAAATTTAGCAAGATTTGAATATAGGGCATAGACTTTAATTTTTGTGGTAAAAGTTCCAGACCCCGAAGGTGAAACAATGAAATGTGGAAGTCCATACAAGTTCGTTATGTTGAACAATCTTGAAATAAGTCACCTTGATAAACTTCACATAAGTCCCATCTGGTGAATCTAATTCTTCTATAACCTATGGGGTTGGAAAGAGGACAAACCAGGCTACTGCATGATGAAGTTTCAGACCTTGAGGAGCCAAAAATTCAAAGATATAGTAGAACAGGATCAGTAATTTATGCAGAAGAAACTGGAGAAAAACTAGGGCTTCCTGTTCTGGGCACTTCCCTCCACCAATCAGTTGAAGAAGGATGATCATCAAATTCACCCTAGGAGGGTGCATCTCTCAATGTAATAAGTTTCTCATTTTGTGGAAATTCATTTTTTGACCTAACACTGCCACCGGAGAAAACTAGGGCATCATATATTTTGTAGTTATGTTCACAGTTTTGGGAAAACAAGTATACTGGTCAGCTTGCCTTGAGGAGGCACATCTTTCTATCCAATCATATATGAAATATACCTAAGTTTAAAAAAATTAGGGTTTCTCTGCCAAACCCTAGTTCCACCAGAATCATCCTTTCAAAATATCCTTCAAACAAGCATGAAGTTGAAGCAATCTCAATGGTAAGTTCCATCCTCTCTATTTCAATTTGAGGTTCTCATTTTTATCATGATGACAAACAGTACCAAGCTTGAGGACAATCTTGAGAGAGTCGAGAACTTCTAAGCATGGAATTATAGAGTGCTTATCATACTTGAAGAAGCATGCCATGAAGAACTATGTCAAAGAAGAATCTAAAATCCAGATGGAGATGAAGTTGAATCAAAGAAGGACCTAGTAAAAAAAAAAGATGAGTGTTTATGTCTCCATTGGATCTCACATGTATCATCCTTGAATACTCCTAAGGATATGTTCAATGCAATGAACCATATGTACGAAGATGACCCTAAAAACTCAAATCAAGGATGTAAAGGTGCAATGTCAGAAAACATTCAGTGATTAATTCACAAGAATATCTCATCTCAAGGAGAAATTAGAAGCCGTTGAAGACAATGTCAAAGAAGCAGAAGCATAAATTAAAATTTTGAATGGTCTTCCAAATTTAGTCAAGAGAGTTGTTCTAGTAGGAATATCACATATCGAGGATTGCACGATTGATTGATGGAAAACAAAGAAGAGATGGCAATCAAGCCCTAACAACTCATGCCAAGCAAAGAAAGAACAAGAAGGAATAACATTCTTGCAAAGAATAGAAGGACATCTCACAACTCAATAGTTCAATTGTAATGGAAGGATGATATGATCTAGAAGTACCAGTCGATAATACATAATGATTTTTGGATATGAGTTCAAGACATGAAGGGAAGTTTTATGAAGTCTTCCAAGCTTGATCTACAAGATCAAGTATACCGCATATCAAAGTACCAAATGATTCGAAGAAAGGTTCGTAGTTTCTATAAAAAAGAGAGAGTCAACAAGACACTGCTCTAGGGGCTAGACACACCTCTTCAGTAGTAGATATTACACTAGACCGTTAGTGTAATCAAAGTAGAAGAAAAGATCGAGCAACCTATATGTTTTGAGACTCTCTATGGAGAACCACCTATGCACATAAGGATTGATACAAGATTAGTAGGCACCCATGGGACAACACATACAGTTACATAAGGAGCTTAAGGATCAGCTAAAGTAATGTGGATCCCAACCTTTACTACAAGTTTGAATATAGAATCCTATAAAGGATGAAACACACATAGATGGATACAAATAATATTAGTAGAAGAGGAGGCTACCTGCCACTCCAATGTCCTAATACAGATGCAGAGGGAGGATGGTGCTCCACCTCAGACGGAGTGATGATGGTAGATCTCAAAGTTTGAGAATCTTGACATGATTCTTATATTAGAGGTATGATGAAATCCAGAGGACATTTTTAATTATCCAAGTAAAATATGCAGAGAAAATGGTGTGGAACGTAAAGGGTACTGCAGAGATATGATGACTTTATTTGATAGTGTTGCGGACTTAAATATCACTCCAATATATTGCAGAAAGAAAAGTGTTTCTCTCAATACAACCAAGGATGAATATATTGCAGCTGAGAAGAAAGCAAATAAATATTCCTCAAAGTAATGAGTAATATGATCTAGAAGAATTATACCGATGAAGGTGAATATTATACTCTTATCCATTTCATCATTGGATAAGAAGAGATGCATTAGTAGGACACACAGACACAATCCTATGTGATCTATGGTGTAAGAAGGATTGCTCAGTATTTCTGATCTTGAACAAGATAGGAACAGGTCCTCAGAATCATACGATGAAGTTGAACACATTGGAAGAGTCTCCAGTAATCCAAGAAGACAGAGATCAAGATGGAGTCTACAAAAAAAAAAATATAAGTATTTGAATGGTCATTTCCTATATATCTAGTTGTTCAAGATGTGTACATAGACATGTTTCTAGATTCAGGAAATCTATTATGCATATTAGAATATTTGTAGTTTACTACTAATATGCAGGTGATGGGTAAGTGGCTTATGTTGTTCCATTGTTACTTGTAAAACCTCCTTTCTGAAATGATGACTTGGAAAGATGTAAGGTATATATAAAATTACCATATATAGGATATAGATGATTGTTGCATTAGCGGAAATAGTTGCATGATTATATATATATTTATGCATGAGAATTCGCCATTTTGAATATGTTAAGAAATGTTTCTAATCATACAACTGTATTTTACTTGTAGGAAGGATGGTATGAAATCACCTACAAGAGAATAAATGATGAAGTTACGGATGTACGATACAGTTGTGAATGTTCGATACAATTGCGGATGTAATAAATAAGAATGATGCAAGCTGTAAATGTATGATGTAGTTATGGATCTAGAAGAAGAGAATGTTAAATAACAAGTTGCATAAGGGAGATGTAAAGCTCAAGCATGTTCCTATAAAGGAACAAGTGGCATATGTATTAACTAAGCCTCTGGCTCATGTAAAGTTTGAATACTTCTGAGACAAGCTTGGTGTAGTCTGAAAGGACCTCTATTGAAAGAGGGAGTGACAGTAGATGGATGATGGATGCAGTGGTGAGTAGCTTAGTCTAGAGGAGGGTAAGTCTGGATAGGCTTGTTTGGCCCGAAAGGGTTAGTAAGTCAAACAAGGCCTGTTGATCCTAGGGGAATTAGTATGTCTCGCTAGGATTGTTTGTCCCGAGAGGGTTACTAATCCAAAGAATGATTGTTTGGTCCCCAGGGAGATCCATATGCCTAACTAGGATTGTTTGGATCAAAAGAGTTAGTAAGTTAGATAAAATGCTCAGATGGATCTACCAGAGAACTCACCGTGATTCTTCTCTAAGACGTTGAAGGGAAATATGTATCCTCAGTATTGTTATACTATTTATTGTCGATGATTGCTGATGATGGTTGCTAAGATGTTTTGATGATTGTTGAGACGATTGTTTCAGTATTATTATAGTGATGTTTTCTGAAATGTTTGCTTTAGTATTGATGATTGTTGAGATTATTGCTTCATTATTGTTATACTGATGATTGCTGAGATGTTTGCTTCAGTATTGTTATACTAATGATTATTGAGATGTTTGCTTTATTATTTTTATACTGATGATTTCTTTTGAGATGTTTGCTTCAGTATTGTTATACTGATTGTTGAGATGTGTGCTTCAGTATTACTATACTGATGATTGTTGAGATAGTTTCGGTGTTCTTACACCAATGATTGATGATTTTTTATTGTTGAAATTTCAGTGTTACTACATTGATGATTGTTGATTATTGAATTGATTGCTGAGATAGTTTCAGTATTCCTATACAGATGTGCAGGATCAATATTTTCATATTGATGTTGGTTGGATTATTGTTGATATAGTTTTAGTATTTCCATACTGATATGAAAGGTTTCGTATTTTTCATAATTATATTGATGTGGCAAGCTCGGAATTTTCATATTGATGTTGATATGGCAGGTTCAATATTTCTATACTGATGTTAACAAGATAGTTTCAGTATTTCTGTACTGATAATGATAAGATAGTTTTAGTATTTCTATACTGATGATGGTGAGGTAATTTTAGTATTTATATATTGATGTTGATAATGATGTTGCTTCAACATTTGTATGTTGACGGTGATGATGTGGTTATGGTCCCAACACCATGTGCTGATAATATTAATGTGGTTCAAGTTACAACTCTTTGTGTTGATGAGGATTATGTTGTCTCAACATTTTTATGTTGTTGATGATGATGATGTTCCAACATCTCTATGTTGGTAATGAAAATGATGATATAACATTTATTGATGATGTTTCTTTAGAACTAGCATGCTAATGATGTTGTTGTTGTTTCAATATTTACATACCGATGATGTAGATGTTGATGTTTCAGTATTTACATACTGATGATGCAGATGATGATGTTTCAATATTTGCATATTGATGTGGCAAATGATGTTTTAGTATTCACATACTGATGTTGCAGAAGAAGATTCACATACTGATGTGGAAAAGGATGATTCAGTATACACATACTGATGTTACAGAAGAAGGTTCCGTACTCAGAAGATGATTCAGTATCCACATAATGATGTTGCAAAATATTATACAATATCTATAAGATGATCCAGTACTCACATAAGATGATTTAGTATCCACATACTAATGTTGTGGAAGATGATCCAATACTCATAGACGATTCAATACTTACATACTGAGGTTTCAGAATATGATCCAGTACTCATAGAAGATGATTCAGTATTTACATACTGAGGTTGCAGAAGAAGATCTAGTATTGTCATACTGAGTTTGATGATGAAGATGCATGATGTTGTTCCAAAAATCCCTATGACATATAGAGATTCACCAGTCAGTTGTATAGTTGTGATGATGGTTGTTGTTGATGTAGAATACCTTCCTAGTCAAGAGGGAGTGTTAAAGTATTGTAACTTTAGAAGATATTCTATTGTACTTTTGTTGTATTCTCCTTCGGAGATGTTATTTCTCCATTAGGAGATGTCCTTGATGTAATTGCTCATGTGAAAGAATCAATGTAAACCTTCGGATGTAAGTCGGGTCAATAGTACCCAAGTATCAATATAATAAATGTTATTTGTGGTGTCCAATTGGAAAAGTGGGCCCAGTCAGTTAGAGAATTTGGCCCAGTTAGGTTAGAGGTCAAGTCAACTAAAGAATATAAATAGGTGAGGCACCTCTCTCATTCTCACAAATCTTACACTCAAGGATTGCGCTGGAGAGAGAGAGAAATAAATATTCTAATGTGGAAGATGAGCAACTATTCTTGTTGCTCAGGTTTTACTCTGAGTAGTGTGCACAAAAGAGGGTGAAGCAAAAGGTGCACTGAGAATCCTAGCGACAACCCCGCTAGAAGGACCTACTATGTTCGAAGAAGTTGGTGGTTGAACTACCTGACTACTTGGTGATAAAGGTGTAGTACATGTACTTGGTTTAGGAGTACCAACTAGGGGAGGTGGCACTCATCCAGCCAACACAACTGAAGTGGGGGTAGATATACCCTCCGCAAAGCTTTCCATACTCACGGGAACAACAATCACAGGTTAAGTGAATGGAAGAAATTGGATGATCACAGGATTGTTTAAGTTAGTAAGAGGGGGGTTAAAGTTTCTTGCAAACTCGTTAGCTTGAAAGTCCTCAATCTCTACTGTATTTGTGTCAACCTGATTGGTCCTAAGTTTTGGTTCACCTGGAACTTTGCTTACTCCTACCGGTTCGAAAGAACCGTCAGTATCTAATCTCCGCCTTTGAGGGGGAGGTGGAGGCTCCATTGTGAAAGCTGGAGGAATGTTTTGCAACCTTCTTGACCTTCTGAGAGGTTGGTTTTCCACAACTAAAATTTCACTCTTCACGCACCCTAAGGCTGACTAAATATAAACAAACCACACAACACTCGCTAAAAAATCTCCTAAAGCCAAACAAACAAAGGGGTATAAGATGTGCCTTCTAGAAGAAAGCTGATAGATGGTTACTTGGCATCCCTGTAGATGTTCTGAGGCACAAAAGGAGAAGCCACCCAACTTCCCTCCCACACCTTCTACCGGGGTTACCTTCCAAGCCCATCTAAGGTAGACCAGAAATAGCCTTCCGGTATACCTATGTATGAACCCTATATGTCAAAGAGACTAAAAGCTACCGCAACTATACTGAAATTATGGGGGAATAGTCGTAAGCTTGATTCGTATGAATGGGAAGGATAGAAAAGCCCAAAACCATGTCAACACTAGAACCGCATGGGGCCCAAGAGGCAGTATTGACAGAAGTCCCCAAATGCGTAAAAATCTTGGTCTACGTTCGAACAAGGAACCAGAGGGTTATATCCTCAATCCAGGTCCTTACGTGGCCTTGTGCTTAAATCCCGTTTGAGAGGAGATTCCCAGATACAATAAACATACAGGAGGATTTACCTAGTGATTGGCCAACTACGTTTGAAATCAAATACTTGTGGAGAGTTGAAACTCCCTAATCCACAAGTCTAGCCGAAGCTAGTTGGCGTAGGATCCTAAAAAATAAAACTTACTAATAATTTTTAAATTATATCATTCTTTTTAATAGGCTATTTTTAGTCAAATGAAAATGGTGTGAAACTTATGTGATGCTATAGACTCGATAAAAGAAAGCAAAATGACACATAAAAGTAAATTTTCAAAGCAAATTGAAACTACAAAGCCAAATTTTTCTTTTCTTTTTGCAAATGCAAGTTAATGAACTTAAAACTATGTATGAGAAACTATAAGAATTTTTAAGAATTTTTGAAATTTTCTTTGAAAAATAATGAAAAGAAATGCTACATGCAACCTAATGCAAAATATTTTTGTCTTTTCTTTTCAAACAACATCAAAAACTACAATACAAATAAATGCAACACTTGAGCAATTTGACTAATCTAAGTATATAAAAGTGGAATGAGGCAAAAGGATCCCAAAGTTACCTACTTCAACCAAGAGGAAGAATACTGGAACAAACCCTGACTTGGAGAAACTAACAAACTTAAAACTTTACTATATCCACAAAGAGAAAAGTGACAAACTGAGACTACAGAAAGTAGTACATAGTATAAAGCATTCAAGGACTTGATCACTGACCTAGAACACAAGCACCTAGACCTACAAACCAAGCAGGAGGACTAACTACACTCCCTAATGCAATAAAATCAAACACCAAATCTCAAGGACTTGACGAAATCAAGCATACAATGTGACATACATACCTCAAACTCACAGAGTCGTGTCATAAACATAGCCTCACAAGCAATAAAAAATCCAAATAGTAGGGACAAGCAAAACCTAACAGACCAAAATTATTCTACAGGAAACACACGACTGCCTATATAGACAAACTACGTACAACACGTGACTGTCCAAGAGGAAACCCGCATGTACACAGTGAAACACGTGACTGTCTAGGCAGACAACCCGTGTGTGCTACTAAATTTGTTTTGAAGAAAAAAGACTAGCAACAAGGCTCTTGAACAAGATAAACCATAAATCAAAGGCCAAAACCAATTTAACACATCCAGAATCAAAAGAAGCAAAGGCTGGTAAGGGAACCTAAAGGACATACCCACAGTAGGCTGGACTCCCCAGTGGAGTCACCAGTTCTATTGTTAAGGACAATGCACCCTTGTATCCTAGGGTCTCTAGGGTTACCAACTTACTAAGACACTTGCAGACAATCAAATTATCTAGAAAATGAAATAGGAATATGAAGAAGGATTGAATTACACAGTTTATGATGATTGATCCAAGCTTGGTCTTCTCCTCTTTTGATCTCCTTCAAAGCTTGCAGGGCTCTCCCAATTCACCTGTAAAAGAAAAGTTATTCAAGCAATATCTCATATTTATATTAATGGTTAGTGAAATGCATATTCATAATAACATAATTGAAATCATTCATAATCCATCATACATGAGAAAGCAATAATACAAATATTGGAAGAAGAACTTTCTTTATTCATAAATAGAGAATGGTAAGATTACAACCCAACTTCTGAAACAAGAACTCCTCTGCAAACCGAGGACACTGAGTTATGCTGCTCCAAGAGGTCTCAAGGCATACCACCAGCATAACTTTGCTCTTCTAGGAATGATTGATTAGCCCCATCCCATTCCCTCTATTTATACATGGGGAAATAGAGAGGTTTCGAAGGTTAGGATGGTTGAGACAGTTGAGATAATTATTGATTAAGGCTCAACCGATATCGAATAATCGTGATTTATTATTTTTAACATTGGATTAAGGTACACGTGAGTATGTATATAGGAAAGGCGTGCGTGACACACTCCTTGCTCAAAGAAAACTTGCGTGTTCAATGTACACGCGGGTTGCAATGAAAATAGTCATGTATGACACGTGGGTTGCAATGCAAATAGTTGCATGTGCAACCCTAATATTGAAATAAAAATGTATGAATCTGGTCAGGAATTTATGTATCAATGGTCATGCACATGTACAGTGTTTGGGAAAATTCAATTCTATTGTCCTTTTGTGTCCCAACATATTGGATGTCAATACTCAGACAGAGAAGTGCCATTTTGGTTGATAACAAATTCCCCCTAATGTGTTTGGTTAGAGGGAAGCGATGTCCAAAATACATTACAATATTTTAATCTTGGAGAATTCAAATTTCCAAGGCAGCAGAGGAAGTACCTGAAACAAATACATATGAATATCATATACAAAATCATATCTGAGGATGCCATGTTCAATATAATGGAACACTAGATCCTTTACAATATTTGATTACATCATATGATATGGGTACAAGACCACATATATTACAAATTTGGATCGAAGCCACAATATGCAATGATGCATCTTCAAAATATGGAAGCTGTGTAACTGATCATAACATAGTCTTGCACAACTTAGGTGATAAGTGTGAACCAAGGGTCTTCATCA
This sequence comes from Pseudotsuga menziesii, assembly GCA_001517045.1. Classification (NCBI taxonomy): domain Eukaryota; kingdom Viridiplantae; phylum Streptophyta; class Pinopsida; order Pinales; family Pinaceae; genus Pseudotsuga; species Pseudotsuga menziesii. Next base: position 446,788 of record LPNX010952773.1, on the reverse strand, counting down.
AAATCCAAAGGAATCGGTACAATCCCTACCATGTGAAAATGTGTTGAAGTCGAACATGGAAAGGAATCAACATAATGTCAGATAATGAGTGAAACTAACAACTAAAGCAAAGGAATCCACCAATGATGATAGTGAATCCTAAGGTAGCATCGTCAAATCTCTAGGTCTTCATCTTCAGGAAGTACTGATGGGAAACCATACTGTGATGAGGAAGGCAATGGATCCTCCAATGGATCACAAGAGTGATTAGGAACTGGATACGGGAAGGTAAACACAAGTAATACTCAGATAGGATAATGATAGAATTAGGCTAATATTCCGACGAAGGGATAAATCCTTGAATAGTGAGTGCAACACAGAGATGACCCAATGCATATTTTAACCTGTAGATAGAACAACTAGACTTATTTGTCATGTAGGAGATATGATCAGATTCCCTATGTATAAAGGACAAGTGGAGGAGTAAAGACTCGGAGTGATAGCTGAGATGAAAGTGTAAACTGAAACATGAGTATTGGAAAGTTCAGAGAGTGCTATGTTCAAGGATGACATGTTGCCACTGTTTATAACTCAAAGAGAGTACTTCTTCCTTATCTTTCCTGTTAAATTTTATCGAGTCTAGGAAATTCAACTAAGGTCTCTCTTCATTTTTGACAAGCTTGAAGAGGGGAGAGAATAATGCTTGATAAAGTCACTGATCTGTGGATTTACGAGCCCGAACTAGTACATGCTCATTGGTGTTTTCATATTTAGAGATTCTGAAACCTACGAAGAAGAATATAAGGGGGTGATTTTTCGTCCAATTTAGTCTCCCGAGGTCGTAAAAGTATAAAAAATACCATAGAAGAACTCTCTTAGCTTTCGAAGAAGTAAGGCACACCTTTTTCGTACTTAGTTAGGAAGGTCAGAACACGGTTAAATTACCACCTACCCAATTCCACTTCAAAAGTAACATATAGCCTGATTTTTACGAGTGTGAAGGAAGACAAGATCACTGAGAAAGATCAATTTGATTACGAGAAATGGGGCTTATAACAGTAAACTCAATGCTTTGTTCTTTAGGGTTTAACGAGTATGACAAAGACATAAAGTACACTCAGAATCTTTTTAATGTTTAGGTCCAGAGCATGAAAAAGAGAAAAATAAGCTCATATCGGGCACTCCTTTTCGGTAAATTTAGTCCCTCAGGTCTGGAAAAGCGATAAAACTATGCCCGAGAATACTCTTCTCAATTCTGAAGAAAAGAGAGTGTTCCTTTTGCATATTAATTCACGTTCTTTAAAAAAATGATAACCTACCACCAATGTGGATTCCCATACACATATTCTTAACGATCCTGAATGGACAAGTTTACTCGGCAGTCAAGTCTATTTTGTGGAGTTAGACCTGGGCCTAAAGAAACTCCATAAGGGAGGAGAGCCTTATAAAAAGGGGATATCTTGTAAAAAGAGAACAAAATGAGGCTCAATTTAGCATGAAAAATGGCTAAGAAGGATCCCTAAACCTATGACAAATGTGTACAGAGTGTTCTAAACTACGGTACTCATGGAAGGAAGGCCCTATCCACGGAAGAACAATGATGTAGATGAGGTAAAAATGGTTAAACACCATAGTCCGTGGTCAAAGAAGTCATCCTAGGGTTAAGAGTGGATAAGGTATAGATGCATAATGACATATGAAAGACCCAAATTCTACCCTATATGAGCAGATAACAACTTTTAAAAGACTTTGAACCTGTTGCATTAGGAAAAAAGGACATGGTATTAGTTCAATTATAAGAATAATTTTCAAACTATAGGTTAAAAACCCAAAAGTTGAAAATTTTCCTATATATATTTCAAAAATAGAATTAAAACATACCATTTCATGTTTTTACCCAATTTAGCAATATTTTACCTCTGACTTGGATTGCATAACACGAAAAAACCAGTGGACGATTTCGAATTCCGCAAGTGTCAGGTTAGCTAGATTTCTCCTCTCTTGCATTCCAACTGTTTTAATTTTCATTTCCATGCAAATTTTCATGTTTTGGGCCTGCCCTAGGGATGTTGTGCGGTACACGTAGGTAGGAAACTTATATTTCACGTACATGCATTGTACACGTGACTTGCCCGAAGGAAACTCGTGTGTGACATGCGACCTGTCTAAAAAACAGTCGCGTGTACTGCATAACATAGGATTTTTTTTTTAAATGGCCAAAACTAAAAGAATTTTATAGATTCTAATGTTTAATAATGGTCATATGGGCAGGTTCAACCATGGTTTTAGAATGGAGGGAGCAAGAACATGAGGATATGGACTGTGAGGCCCTCCGTGATGCCCCACTGTTAATGCATTGAGACAATGCAGGTTACTAAAGTTCTTTTACACTTTTCCAATGCGAGCCAATGTTCGCTTGCTTGAACATTTGATTAGCTTTTGGGATCATGATCTAGGAACTTTTTATCTTCAAGGTGAGATCTTGGAGATAGATTTAGAAGACATATATTTAATCACGAGGATGTCTCGTAGGGAAATGCCTATCAACCTTGAAGGAACTGGTAGGGGTTGTGACTCCATGAGTGTCCAATATTATGTGGACACCTATTGCATGCCTAGGAGTCAGAAGAAAGGATCATGCATCCCAATTGCTCATATTGCCAACTTCCCACTTCAGGTAGTGGTAAGTACTATAGTACAGGTTACAGGATCTTCTTCATTACATCTTGCCACTTGGACACAAGTGAGAGTGGAAGTGGAGTGCTTACAGGGGGATGTGTTCGATTGGTGCTCAGGTATAATCTCGATTCTGAAGAAACAACTCTCTGACTGTAAGAGAGGATGCCGCAATAATTTTGGGTATTTGAGCATATGAGTGGCATTCTTCTTTGAGAGAGTGCCCACTATCAACCCCGTTGTACCACTTCTAGCTTTCTCTCCTTGCCAACCTAGGTTGACCAGGTGGGGAGAAGTCTTCCTTCACCAAGGTGGCAGAGGATCAGTCTAGGGTGTATATGATGATGACTTCTGTGTGTGGTGGGGACGACAGTTACCAGCACCTGAGCAGTTTCCTTATACCAGTTTATAATTTCGAGGAGACAATGATCTCGTCCGCTCGCTAGGAGGAATGTGGGGAGAGCTAGGTATTTTGATGTTTATGTTTTTAAATTTTTATGAATTTTGTCATAAAAATATATACACATGTATAAGAGTTTTTAATCCATTTAAATGTTTAAAATGTAGATGTTGGACCTATCCGCCCTAATGGGCACCCCAGGATGCATGTATGACTTTTAACAGGTGGAGATCAGGGTTTGATGAGGGTTCTCGACGAAAATATGGCCAGGATGACCCAAAGAGTTCCCACTATACGGATTGAGGAAATTCCTATTTTTATGCAAGAATTTTTTGTAGGGATTCCACCTATCTGGATACGCCTCATGAGGAGGGTATCCAGGGTAATTCTGGTTTATATAGAAGCTGAAGAGGCTATTGCAGCTGAAGAATATGATGATGAGGATGATGCTGGTGATGTAGGTGATCAAGCCTAGATTTATAGGAATTTTATGGATTGCGATCCAAATTTTTGTATATTGTTGTATATTTCCACAGTTGGGACTGGATCTTAGGATAAAAAACTCGACCTATGTATGGATAAATTTTTACATATATATATTTTTCCTGGTTATTTACATGTGTTCCAAATGTGTCTGTTGTGTATATTTTACAAAATGTGTGTTAAGTGCCAATCGAGAATATAGTTCGCATATGCATTAGTTAATGTATTTTCATTATGTGGAATGTGATTAAATGAAATAGAATTAAAATTTCTTTCAAGTAATCTAACCTACAAAAAATGACATAACAAGGTAGGGTTTCGCACCTGATAAGCTTCATTGAGCTAGGAAACTACTAGTTGAGAGTCAAGTCTGACTTCCAACTGGGTGATACCACATGAAAATGAATCCCATAATAACTCAATAACAACCCTATATTCCGCCACATTATTGGTAGCCAGACCTAGACAAGCGCCTCCAGAGGCAACTAGCTGTCTTGAGGGTGAATAAATGACCCATACGGTTGAAGCCAGGTTGCAAGTTTGACGACTAGACTAGCACCATTCGCAAAACCTATGAACCACTCAGCTGAAATCTGTAATAATCACCAAATGATATAAGAACACTAACTAGATAACTATTGTACATGAAATTACATACAATAAAATACAAGAAAAAACACTAAGACTAGGCATGGTACTTCTTCAGGTAGAGCCCATTTCTAGGCTCAGGAAGCTTGTTTCCATCAAAATCAGATAACTTTTTTCACGACCTTCGACACAATGTAGGGTCCTAACCACATCGACTTGAAATTTCCTACCCCCAGGGGTTCTTTGTCTTGATCCCAGAGCAAGACAAGCTCCCCCTCATAGAAAAGTCTAGTCTTGACTGATTTATCATATTGGTTTTTAACCCTATTCTTATGAGCTTCGTTTGCTGTTAACACATCTTTGCGTTTCTCATCTAGATGTTCCAAATGTAGCAAATGTTCTTCTAATTCAGTCGTGTCTGGGAGTACATGAATAACAATTTTAAGTGATGGAATTTCACACTCAACCAGAGTGACTGCTTCCACCCCGTGAACGAGTTGGAAAGGTTAAAACCCCATGGTAGTTTTAACATTGGTCCAATATGCCCAAAGTGCAGGATATAGTATAATATGCCAATTTGACCGGGTTGTGTTAATAATATGCTTAAGAATGGTCTTCAAAGTCTTATTAACTGCCTTGACTTGACCATTCGCTTGTGGGTAGAAGGAAGACCAGTTATCTTGCTCAAACCGTAGCATAGTAGCCAGTTCGTTCATCATGCTATTCTGGAAATGACTGCCATGGTCGGTGACAATATCCTTTGGAATTCCGAAGTGAGTGATAATATGGTTGAATATGAAAAAGCTGCAGTTTTGTCGTCATCCCTGAAGGTAGGCATTTCCTCTTCCCACTTGGGGAAGTAATCAACAATGACAATGATATATTTGTGCCCCCCAGCCGAAACTAGGTTGCACGTCACGTAATATACCCCCCACTTATTGAATGGGCCCACCGTGATGACGGGAAACAAAGGAGTAGGATGCGACTGCATTTTCCTGGTGTAGAGCTGACATGGATGACAACGCTTCATAGCCTCCACAAAATATTTAAAGATTGTGGGACATAAATAACCGGCACGCAAAATTTTCTCGTCCATTGCTAACCCAGATAAATGGCCCCAGCATGATCCGCTATGGGAATCATTTAGGACAAGGTCGACATCCTCTACGGTACAAAGTATCCCCAATGATAAGATAGCTTTTCGCATGAAGGCGTAGTTTACGTCGCTCTTCACTTCAGAAGGCTATAGGACACTTCAAATTCTAGAGATAGATAAGTATATCTTTGTACCAAGGATCAGAGGTTGAAATCAGAAAAATTTACTCATCTGGGAATGAGTCTTATTCAATCGCTACATTCTCTTCCGTTGGAAATTCTGCAATAAGTTCTGCAAAAACTAAGGACTTTTTAGAATTGGTAGATTGAAAATCCAAGTCAAACCCTTGGAGAATGACTATCCACTTATTGAATTTTCCCTTGATTATGCATCAGGACAAAACATACTGAAAGGGATTAACATATGCCACTACTGTAGTGGTTCTTAGTAGGATGTAGTGACATAACCTCTGCACAACATAAACAGCTGCTAAAGCCAACTTCTCAATGTGGGAGTATCGAAGTTCAGGACCAACCAATGTGTGACTAAGGTAATATAAAACATGCTCTTGGATCTTGTCATCTTCCTAGACTAATACTAACCTAATGGTAAAATCCGACACAACCATATACAATATAAAATCTTGAGAGTAATCCGGTGGGCACAATAAAGGAGCTGACAACAAATCTTTCTTCAATGCCTCAAAAGCAAGTTGTATGTTTTCATCCCATGCAAATGAAGTGTCCTGCTTCAACAGGTGCATGAAAACCTTAGTGATCTTGGCATAATTAACGATAAAACATCGAAGGAAGTTAGACTTTCCTTGCAGGATTTGAAGTTTCCTGATAGAACAAGGAGGAGACAGATTTACAATGGCCTCTACTTTCAAAGGATCCACCTAAATACCTTTGTTTGAAACTATGAACCCAAGTAGTTGTCTTGACTCGACAGAGAAAACACACTTGTGGGGATTCAAGCATATTTTGTAATGTCTACATCGTTCGAAAATCAAGAGAATATGATCTAGATGATCAATACTCTTATGAGAATGGGTAGGAAAATCATCAAGGTATAGATCGACAATGTTCTTAATGTCATGGAAGGAAAAATTCATTTCCTGCTGAAAGGAAGCCCCTGCATTTTCAATCCAAAGGGAATTTTTCTCTACGCGAAGGTACCCAAGGAAAAATAAAAGCCGTTTTATGTTGGTATTCTGACTTAATTTGGATTTGATTGTACCCTTAAAAACCACCCATAAATGAAAAAACTTCACTCCAAGCACAAGCATCAATGATTTGATCTATAAAAGGTGTGGGGTAACTGTGCTTGGGACATGCCTTGTTCAAGTCATGAAAATCTGTACATACGCATATTGTCCCTTGTTTCTTATCAATGGGAACATGATTAGATACCCATTCCATCAAAGTAATCAGTAGATGAAACCAACTTTCAATAGTTTTTCCACTTCAACCTTAACGACTGTCACCTTACGCGAGTTAACATGTCTAAGATTTTGTCGAACCAGTTTGGCATCAGGATAGGTTTGGATTTCATGTTCAACAATCGATGGATCTATGTTTGACATCTCCTCATATGACCAGGAAAACACATTGCGAAAGTATTTAAATAAGGTAGTATAGATAGCAATCTCCTTTGGAGAGCAGCTTGCACCAATATGTACATTTTCAACGATGTCAGGGTTTGCAAAGATGTTGATAGGAATGGTTGCAGAAATATTTTCCATATTCTGCTCGGAAACAATTCCCTCCCTTGGTAAGGGATTGATTAGTAGATCAACATCATCTGTCAGTATCACATGGAACTCTTGGTTTTTTATTCTACTCAACTCTAGAAGGAATTAGGATCTATGATGAAGATCTTCACAAATCTTATCTCACCCACTCATGGCTTCCAAAATGACTTCATCTAAAGGAAAAACCATGTCTAAGAAATCATCTAAGTATAAAGAGTTCTCTGCTCAAGCATGCAGATAAGCTTCTTCCGACTCCTCTGAGATAGTAGAAGGAGTTGAAATTGGATCAGCAGTGATGTTAATGATAGCTTAGTAAGCCACTTCCAATGTCGATAAGGGCACCTAAGGTTCATAATGGGTAGGAATGATCCAAGGATTGGTTCTATCGACAGCTATTGTGATAGACTTACCCACACTCATGGAACCTAGATAATTTATCAAGGCTGGGATATAAAATGTGCCCATTAATGATGAATACATACCAGCCCCCAAGCTCTCTGTAGCAGGCTTGACCTGATCAACCATTGGTACCATAGAATCATTCATTTCCAAATGGTCCCTTAGAGTGAAATTAAGTTGGTCAACAGTAACCAACTTTCCTTCATGTGGAAAAACCACTACTTGAAGGAAAACCGATGCAATTAGACACATAGTGTAAGTCCAGCTTCTCCCCAGAAGCAAGTTATAGTCCAATGGAGCATTAATCACCTCCACTTCAATAGACACCGCTTTCCCTCCCAACTTAATCTCAAAATCTGGTAGGATACCATGCGGGCAAAAATACCTCCCATTGAATGCAGTAATTAAGGTGTTTGACGGAACAAGCTTCGGGGAACCCAAAGCCTTTTAGAAAGAAAGATATATAACACATGTGGAAGCCCCCTAATCAACAATTGTTCATCCAATGGTTTTACCACCATGGACGACATCTACTATTAAGGCCACATGATACGGTAGGCACATCTTAACATCTGATAGATTGAACTTTATCGTTAGACTCAAAGAATCCATGTTGCCTAAAGCTGCTAAACGGGCATCCCACTGAGTGTGACAACTCTGAAGCACTTCCAACACAGACATTGCACAAGGGGTTTGGGCCAAATATTCCACCATAGAGTAGTTAGAAGCAACCCTATAGTTTGGGTTGTGAAATGCCTTTTTAAATATACCTTTCAGTATTTTGGGCATTGGGTCAGCAGTTTTCTCGATTGTGAGAAGTTTAGAGGTTTCACCAATAGATTAACCCTTCTTAGGAGCCTCCGTCTCATAATTTCTATTTCTTGTCTGAAGAAAGGTACTAGATCATACTGTGTTGATATAATTTTTGTCAGGAGGGGCACCCGAAGTGCCCTCGGTTACATTAGAAACAAAAGCCGCATTCTGTCCTTGGGGAAAAGGATCCTTCAAAACAACCGGTTTTTTGGTTTTGGGCAGCTTCTGAGCTTGATCAATGAGAGGGCATTAATGAGTTAAGTGATTTCCTTGGCACAACTTACAAGGAAATTTCACCTTATTTTTCTCCTTCTTTCCCCAATCAGCATTATTCTTGGTTTTAGGCTTGTTTTGATTTCCCTCACCTTTCTTCCCTTTCTTCTTTTTCCCACTGGGCTGCTGATTTCCCTTTTGGTAGGATTGAGCAAAAATATTTTCATTTTGGGGTGAGGGAGTAGCCTTTTCTGCCTCTGCTATGGACTTCTTGATGGAGAACTCATGGAGTTGTTTGGCCAGAGACACTACAGTGGGAGAATTCACAGAACAAACCATGCCATCAGCGTGGGGTCCAGGCTTGGGTTTCTCGATACTATGGGTGGACCACAGTTCCTTAGGTATGATTTCATATAATATCCCAGATTGAGCATACATCAAATCCATTTGCTGGGCCTTGAGGATGGCCTCCTCTTCAGTGGTCACCCCTGAAGTGGATACTGTTAGGATATTTAGACACCTAGGAGTTAGTTAAGATCAACTTGTGTAATATATCTGTTAGGTAAAAGTGTGTTTCTTTAGTATGCATTAGTATGCATTTGTAAATATTCTAATCTGACGGTCATGATATGTTCTAGAAATAGAGTGATCCGACGGTTCAACTTCTCTTAGATCATACCTACCATTGATCTGTGGCTTAACACCCGTTGGTCCATGATCTCTATTTAAAGAGCATGGAGGGTCCTTGGCTAGTTAATCGATTATGAGAAGCTCATGTAACTTTCTTTATTTTGCATAATAAATTTCTCCAAGTAGCTATTTGGCTGGGGCCATGGATTGTTTCCCTCTCGAGGGTTTTAACCACGTGACAAACATTGGTGTGTTGAACTATGATCTATTTGTGTGAAGCGGTTGCTCAAGGTGTTTTCTCTTTTGGGAGTACCCTATGTACCCGAACATAGTATCATAGCTTTCATGAAGAGCCGCTTTCAGTGTGTTGACCTGTGATCTATTTGTGTGAAGCGATTGCTCAAGGTGTTTGATCTTTTGGGAGTACCTTATGTACCCGAACATGGTATAGATCACATATCAACACACCGATGTTTGTCACGTGGTTAAAACGCTCGAGAAGGAAACAGTCCACGTCCCCAGCCAAATAGCTACTTGGAACAATTTATTATGAAAAAGAAAAAAAGTTACATGAGCTTCTCATACTCGATCAACTAGCCAAGGACCCTCCATTCTCTTTAAATAGAGATCATGGACCAATCGGGTGTCAAGCCATGCAATGGTAGGTATGATCTAATAGAAGTTGAACCGTTGGATCACTCTATGTCTAGAATATATCGTGACCGTCGGATTAGAATATTTACAAATGCATACTAATGCATACTAAAGAAACACACTTTTACCTAATGGATATATTACACAAGTTGATCTTAACTAAATCCTAAGTGTCTAAATATCCTAACATCCCCCCTTAAGAACAACTTGGGATAGGATTGAAGGATTTACAAAAGTGACACTATTAGGAGAAGGAAGGAGGCATTAGAGCCTATCCCCCCTTAAGGACACATTCTTGAACTCCTAACATAGACCTAAGTTTAGAAAACTTCATTTCTGTAAGAGACTTGGTGAAGATGTCTGCAACTTGATCATCTGTAGGGCAATATAGCACTTCAATAACACAATCATGAATAAGATTTCTGATGAAGTGCATATGTAGCTCAATGTGTTTTCTGCGTTGATGTAGAGCTGGATCTTTGGCAAGCTTGATGGCACTTTGATTGTCACACCAAAGTGGAGTAGGCTGCTGCTGCTCGAATCCAAACTTTGAAAGGATTTGTCGAAGCCATAAAGCTTCCTGACTAGCATTAACTGCGGCTTGATATTCTACTTCTGCTGAAGAAAGAGGAAGAGCTTGTTGTTTCTTACAAGCCCAAGTGACAAGTCCATATTCCAGACTGAAAACATAACCTACAGTAGACTTTCGATCATCAGGATTTTCGGCCCAATTTGAATCAGTGAAACCAACCAACAAAGGTTCCCCCCCTGTACTATAATGAATCCCAAACTGAATTGTACCTCGAATATATCGAAGTATTCTTTTTGCTACTTTCTAGTAACTTTCATGAGGTGTTTTCATATAACAAGAAACATGACCAACGACAAAGGAAAGGTTAGGATGGGAATGAGTCAAGTATAAGAGACTACCAACAAGCTGACGATACAAGGTGGCATCTACTTTAGGGGAAGTACAAGTGGCAGAAAGTTTGACTCCAGACTGGAAGGGAGAAGGGGTTGGCTTACAATATTCCATGTGGAAGCGATGAAGAAGGTCACAAGCATACTTAGACTGGGAAAGAGAGATTCCTTCTTTGGTTTGCAAGACTCAGAGACCAAGAAAATAATGGAAATGTCCTATGTCTGACATTTCAAAATTTTTCTTAAGACTGGATTTCACATGGGTTATAAGTTTAGGGTCACTACCAGTAAGGATAAGATCGTCAACATAGAGAACAAGTATGATGATATGGTTTCATACTTTCTTGGTATAGACATTGGGGTTAGAATGGCATCTAGAAAACCCAATGTCAAGGAGAAAGCTATCCATTTTGGCATACCAAGCTCTAGGAGCTTGCTTAAGGCCATATAAGGATTTCTTAAGGAGATAGAAAAGGCTAGAGTTATCCTGAACATATCCAGGAGATTGTTCCATGTAAATTTCCTACTGTAAATCACCATGTAGAAAGACAGACTTGACATCGATTTGATGGACTTCCTAGTTATGTAAGGCTGCAAGGGAAAGAAAAAGGTGGATGTAATTAATTTTTGCGACAGGAGCAAAGGTTTCATTGTAGTCAATCCCTTCAACTTGGGAAAAACCTTTGGAAACTAACCTTGCCTTAAGTCTTTCAACACTTCCATTTGATGCATACTTAGTTCTGTAGACCCATTTACATCTGACAAGTTTTCTTCCTTTTGGAAGAGGAACAAGATCCCAATTATCTTTCGCCATTAAGGAACGATATTCTTCATCCATAGATACATCCCAATCTGGATTTCCTAAAGCTTCTGCAAAATTTTCTGGATCATGATTCTCAGAAACTTGAGCCAAAAGAGAAGAGGCTCGCTAAAACTGAGAATGTGTTCGACATTGATCTCTAGGATCATCGGCAAGATCACTAGCTGCTTCACATGTTGAATGAACCCATCGAGGAAGCATTGGTGCTGGTGCAATTGGAGGAACATGAGCAGGCGGAGGTGGATTTTCATCCTCACTGTCATGATTAGAAACTGGAGTTGGAAACCTGTCAAGGAAGTTCGAAGAAGAAGAAGAAGAAGGCACAATTGCCGAATCAAGCTCACAGGCCAAGATATTTTCATCAAATTTAACATCTCTTCTAATGATTATATCATGTGAATGGGGTTGAAGAAGTCTATAACCTTTTATATCTTCAGAATATCCAAAAAATATGCACTTTTCACTTTTAGGCTACAATGCTTTCCTCTTTTCATCCGGAATGTGAGCCCATGATTCACAACCAAACACATGAAAGTGACTTACATCTAGTTTAATTTTACTCCATGCTTCTTGTTGGAGGAGCTAGTCAACCAGTCGACTAAGTCGATCGGTCAATTAATTAGAGATTAGGTTGGCCACCTAAGGTTGTGTCGATTGACTGAACCGACAGGTAGTTATTTGTAACTGTTTGTAAATGATATATATTAGGCTATTGCGCCAATGAAGAACTCAGTTCAGTTCTGTGTATTGTATGAAATCATCTGTTATAATATAATCTATTATTCTTACTCTTGTGTTCTTATCTCTTGTCTCTGATATGTCTGTATGCTTATAAATGTGTATTATTGGTAACCCTTTGTGATCCATGAGATTACAACATTGGTTCCATTTTTGGTAGTACATATCTGAGATGAATAAAAGTAGATGATATCAGAGCAGGAAATTAAGGACTGGTGGGAACGTAAGATAGCAAATTATTTTCCAAATTACGAGAGAAGAAATAGATTAACGACTGCTCAGGCAAAAGAAAGATTCTTTACTGAAACCCATGAGAAGTTCGTAGAATCGGTACCCTAGCTCTTGAAGAAACTTCTGGAAGAAAAAAATGGAAGCGAATAAAGAACAACAACTACTAGAGAAATTGATTCGAGGGGAAAGGACAAACCTGTCGGAGTGGATTGAAAATATCACCGAAGATTTCTACGAGGAGAAATCTATAGAGGAAAGAACTTCAGTAGAAGCCATTCAGAAGAAATTATATACAAACCTTACTGAGCAGTTCCTGTGCTCCTTACCGACCTTGCTATTCAAGTTCTTGATAGAAAAAGGAGTGCGTCATATTGTAGAACCTCGTCCATTACACGCAAACCACCACAGAATACCAACTGGGCGGAAAAACAAAAGAAGTGGGAAAAGTTCATTGCCGAGAGGGAGTGGGAATATTTCCTAAGCAAGTAATCAGAACTATCCAATCTTTCTAAAGCATCAGGTAGGAAATGGGGGGGTATTTGGTCGTATGTCTAGGTAAAGGAAAAAGGGATTCTAGCCGACTAAACAGAGGTACCACCACCAGCAATGAAAAGTCGACCGAAAAAGGAAATCGAACAAATAGTGATACATAAAGGTACGATGAATTTACAGAATATAGAGAGGGAGAAGAGGCTGAAAAGGAGGGAAGAAAGAAAAGAAAGAGCCATAGCACTGCAAAGAGGAATGAGTACTAGGGTGGCAGACCAAGAAAGAAATCCACTAGAGTTGGGTCAAGACCGACAGGAAGAAGGCGTCGATGAAGAAGCGTCACCCATGGAAGAAGATCTATGGATAGAGCATCAAGAAGCTCTCCAAATAGAAGTTCCTCAAGAGATAAGACCTCTATCTCCAATGAATCCAAGTACTAGAATACAAGCCATTATCGAAGAGGACCTTAGACTAAGAGCTAGTGAGTTTGGTATATGGAGCCGACTAGACGATGAGGTAAACAATGATAATCATCTACTTATTCATCGACCAGAAGAAGGAAATTGGGTCACGCTTCAGGCGTACCCTTCTAACCGAAGTATCCATTTACTTTACCTGACACATTAAGGAGCACCCCCCTTTCCAAATACAGCTTTGGAGAATATAGAAAAATATGACCTGGAGACAAATAATGGCAGTTGGACATCGACAGGAGAAGTCAACCCTAACCGATTGCTTGTCGGAGAAGAAACAACAAACAAAAAAATTGACGAAAATGAGAGTTTCGTTGACAACAGCTCTGCACAAAAATATAAACAAAACATCCCACTACCCCCACCACCACCCCCACCACTGCCACCTCCTGAAGAAGACAACGATAGCGAATCCGAAATGGGTCACAGATCAGCACATATCCCTCTATATGAGGGCGATGAAGATCCCAAATGACATTGGTTCATCTGTGAGTCGACATGGGAGGCCAACCAGGTTACAACAGAAGACAGACAGATGGCACAGTTTGTTGGTACATTGAGGAAAAGAGCTCTAAATTGGTATATTACCTTTTCTGAGAGAACCCCCAATGCATCCAAGGCAGAATTTAAAGTGCAATTTCTATCAGTCTTTAAAAATCCAGATGCTAAACATATGGCAGCTAAAAATTTAAAAACAACTTCGCAAAAGCCAGCAGAATCCATTCGAGAGTACGACACACGCTGGAAGGATCTTCTCATCCAACTTGACTACATAATTGATGAACAATTGCTAATTCAATGGTTTCTTGTAGGTCTTTCACAGAAATTTAGGCGGCATATAATCCTGGAGACATTTAAGAAATACGAAGATGCGCTTACTAAATCCTTACAAGTAGAGATGGATGAATAATTTCCGTCATATCCCACAGATAATAGACTGGAAGAACAACTCGAGATCGTGCAGAAATATTTAAAAGAGCTAAACCTTAAGAGTTAGGACATCTGGTGCATGAAATGATCAATAGCTGGACATTCGAAAGATAACTGTCGACATGACATTAGCTGACAGGATGTTCGATTTGTGCAAACAAAATGTTTTTGCGACATCTGCCAAGAACACAGAGAACACAAAATGAAAGAATGCCCATTTAACATGAAAAATGGTAAAGCATCTTTGTGTGCTATCTGTGAAACAAAGAATCATGCCACGGTCGACTGCCACCTAAACCTTAAAAACCAACAAAACTACCACACAATCTACCATACTAATGCAGTCACGCATAACAATGAGCAATGAAACAATGCGCAAAATGATCAGAATAATCAAAGGTACGAAGGTTGTCGATATGAGCGTCAGTTCGAAAACCGACATGGAGGATATGGAGCTCGAGGTCGATTCTTTGGGAATCACGACAACCAACCACGTTGGCCCATCCAATGTTTCACATGTTATAAAGAAGGACACCGTTACACAGACTGTCCATACAAGGACAAAAATGACTTGAAATTATGTACTAGTTGTGGAGTAGGGGATCACTCATTAGAGCATTTCCCTACTATGCTTGAAAAAATAAATAAAAATAAAAATGTTAATGTCTTGACGTGCGTAAAAAAACATGATATTATCAATACAAATAATTTGCATATAGTAACCCGACAAGGGACAAAAATCAGGAATGACAATCCACGAATAATCAAAATAAAAGAAAAGAATGATTATCCCGATCCAGTTAAAGAAAAACAACTGTATAAAGACGCAACAAATGTATTTAAAGAATTTGCTCGACAGGAAGAAGATGACGATAAGCGACAAGGCATAATAAAAGAGTTAATACACTTAGTACAAAAGGATAAAACAAGATCTCAATTCATCCACTTATTGTATAAAATAAAACACAACAATAACACTGAAAAACAAACAAAAAATATCTGCAGCCTAAACCAAAAGGACAAAAGTGATGCCGACCCACTTGTCGACCTAGAAATTGCAGGATACCGTGTTCGACAAGTTGCGCTCGACTTCGGATCACAAGTAAACATTATGACTCATGACACTTGGGAACAGTTAGGTAGACCTCGATTATACGAGTCAGGCATATAACTAAAACTAGCTGACCAAGGTCTGATTGAACCTATCGGAGTCTGGAAAAATGTTGACACAACGATAAAAGGAATATTGTCTAAAGTCAACTTTGAAATTATTGACCCTAAGGAAGGATCCAGCTCCTTCCTAGCGTTAGTAGGTCGACCTTGGGGAAGAAAAATGAAAGCCTAGATATCCTTAGACAAGGAAAGGATAAAAATAAAAGGGAATGGACAAAAATTTATAGTACCTATCCATCCATCCCAAGGAGAACCTTAGATAGAACCTATTGATGAAGAAGTCGACATCCGACAATTATATCAGATCCAAAACAACAAGGACTAAACAGAACCTAATATCTATGGTGAACTGCACTTACGGAATCAAGATTCAGTAGGGTACAACTCAAATGTATAATTATATGATTGGGAAGTCGAGAACTACAAAATACAGGTAAGAGGCTGTTGGACAATTAAAAAAGTACAAAAGAAACCAGTCCAACAATGCTTCGCGGTGTCCATCATCCCAAAAATATTTGAAAAGAAAACTAGGGAATATCCTACCCTAAAACCAACAAATATAAATATCACAAAAATCCCAAGATATAAAGAAAGAGAATCACTGGCTATGCACATAGAGCAAGTATCCAAAAACATCAGTGAACATGGCCGACTCCAAAGCTTAGTGGAACTTTCTCAGGACAAGCTGCTAGATGGTGGGATACCCATAAATTAAGACCACAGACATGGACAACAACTTCGACTTATTTTATAGAAAGATTTGGAGGAAAGAAGTTAACCAACCAGGCCCAAATACCTATATTTATCCAAGGACGTGATCCAGAAGACCACATAAGAACATGTGAAAAAGAATGGAGAAGAATCGGATATAAAGATGAACGTACATGGCCACACCTATTTCCATCAACGTTATCTGAATTACCAAATAAATGGTACAAAATGGAAGAGGCCCAAGGTGAAACATTCCTTTGGCACGAACTAAGAGAGAATTTTACCAAAGATTTCAGCTTCATACCACAAAATGAAAACTTGATCAAAATTGCAAAACAAATCAAGGCATTTGTAGAACCGACAGAGAACAAAACCCTAAAATACGATCAATCGACAATAAAATGCAATAATATACAAACTGGGACAATACCATAGTCAACAAGACTACAGATGGAAAATTAAAATCTGAAAGGAAAAATCTTTAGATGGAAATCAAACCATGCCGAAATGATAAAACCAATTCGCACAGTGCTCAAAGTCGAGACAATCGACAAAGAAGACCCTGACCGAATGAATACAACAGACTTTCCTGCTACATTTTCACAGTTTAAAGAAGGGAGTCAACTAATCAATGAAACAAAAGCACTTGAATGGTTAGACGCTAAAGTGAAAACTAAAGACGTCGACATATCAAATGATGATCGACCAAAAATAGCAAAAATCGGAGACTACTGGACGGAAGCACAAACAACAGAGATAGTAAACCTACTAAAATAATTTCAGCATGTATTTGCTAGAGACTATAAGGATCTCAAAGGTCTAGTACATGAAATGAGTGAAATGATGATCGACATTAAACCTGATGTTCGACCTGTAAAGAAAATACCATATAAACCAGCCCATAACATAATAAACAAACGAAATAACTACTTAGAAATCCAAATATTTTTTGAGTACCTCCCTTGTTCTTCAAGACAAAGAACAATTTTGTTCATGGGGGAGATGTTGGAGGATCTAGTCGACCAGCCGACTAAGTCGATCGACCAACTAATTAGAGATTAGGTCGGCCACCTAAGGTCGTGTCGGTTGAGCGAACTGACAGGTAGTTATTTGTAACCGTTTGTAAATGATATATATTAGGTTGTTGAGCTAGTGAAGAACTTAGTTCAGTTCTATGTATTATATGAAATCATCTGTTATAATATAATCTGTTATTTTTACTCTTGTGTTCTTATCTCTTGTCTCTGATATGTCTATATGCTTATAAATGTGTATTATTGGTAACCCTTTGTGATCCATGAGATTACAACACTTCTTCCAGTGTTATACCTTGTAAAACTTTAGTGGGTGTGCGATTAACTATGTAATTTGCACAATTTGTGGCCTCAGCTCAATATTGAAGACTTAGTCCCTTAGATTGGATCATACAATTAGCCATTTCTTTTAAAGTGTAGTTTTTCTGTTCAGCTACACCATTTTTTTGTGGTGTATATGGAACAATGTGTTTTTGTTGGATTCCTTGTTTAGTGCAGAAAATAGTGAACTTGTTGTTAACATATTCTCCTCCATTGTCAGATCTTAACTTAATAATTTGATGACTAGATTGTTTTTCAACAAGGGATTTGTAGGCCAAGAACATGTTAAATAATTCGCTCTTAAGTTTTAGGAAGTAAACCCAAGTTCATATGGAGTAGTCATCAATGAAAATTAAGAAATATTTGAAACCAGAAAAGGATGCAGATGGAAGAGGGCCACACAAGTCACTATGCACAAGCTTCAAGGGAACTGAGGTGTGCCAAGAGGCACGTTTATCAAAACTATCTCGATGATGTTTTTCGAGTACATAACCGGAACAAACACCATCCTTGCAAGATACCATCGGAAGACCAGTCACCATATTCTATTTACATAGTTGTTGCAATGAGAAATAATTTAAGTGACCAAATCACTCATGCTAAAGTTTGTTCAAGTTAGCACTATGAGCAACAAAAAGTGAAGGAAAAGGTGATGACCCAAAGTTGTTAAATTTGTACAACCTGGTAATATCATCAATAGGTCCAGTAGGAAGGACATTTTGAGGATTTTTAAAATCCTTGATTACAACTTGGTGAGGTGTAAACGTCACAGTTTTACCTTCACCTGAATGAGTAATTTGATAGGCTGATAACAAATTGCAGGAAATTTTTGGAACACATAGTACATCACTGAAATGACCATTTTCTACTGGAACTGTTCTAGATCCTACAACACTTAGAGATCTATCATCACCAAAAAAAATGTCTTGATCCTTAGCCATATTAAGATGCTCCATAATCAATGAGCCATTCGATTGAAGTAGAAGAAGAAGATGTAGTATAAGAGTAACCAGAAGCACAAAGTGCATGTCCATGAGAGGTAGATTCTGAAGACGAATCTAGGCTGATGTGGTGCTTCTTCATTGCTGCTTCCAAGGATGTCATCTTCTTGAAACACTTAGATTCATCATGATTATATTTCCCACAAAAATTGCAATGACGCTCAGTCTTCTTTCCTTTTGGCTTGGATCCTTTGTCATTTTTTAAAGAATGAGCTGACTGAGAGGATTTGGGACCCTTTTTGTTTGGCTTATTATTGTGAAAATTCTATTTCTTGGGAGGCTTGGACTTTTCTTTCGGTTGGGACAATAAGGCTTTCCCAGATGTATCTGCATTGTTAATTATTCCAAGACGAATGAGCTTATCTTGCTCTCTAATTAAGGAATCAAAAAAGGATTCAAGACTAGGCTCTTGATAGCTAGCTATAGTCAAGGATTTTTTCATGGAGTATAATGTAGATACAAAAACAGAATATGCAGGTTCAAGTTTGGAAAAAATATGATAAATACATTGTTTGTCTTCTTTCTTATTCTTGCATTTTGCACATAAGAGTCTAAGAGTTTTATACTTAGATAAATAGTCTTGAATGCATGAAAAATCATTTGGATTCAAGGAAATCAACTCATTCTCAAGTTGATGACCCCGAATTTCATTGTGTTTACCAAACATAGATTTCAACTTTTTACAAGCTTGATCAGGTTCATCAATTCTAGATATGTGGAATCGCAAATCAGTAGAGATGGACATCCCAATCAATCCATGAGCTTCATCACATCTAGTTACCCATTTAATTTTCTTATCATCATCAGTGGGTTATGTTTCTTTCCCTGAGGTTATCCTGAAAAGTCCCCTACTTCACAGAACATCCTCCATACGAGATTTCCATGAGAAATAGTTAGAACTTGTAAGTATAATATCACAAGGGGCATCCATACTGTAAAATAATGGCTGAAATAATAGAAACTAACTATTTGGATGAAAAGAGCTCGAAAAAATATGCAGTTTTAAAAAAAATGGCACTGAAAACTGATTATGGATGATGAAGTTATGCTTGATCAAAGAAAATGTTGAAGCTGTCCCCAATAGTGATGTGGAAGATATTAACTTGACCAACTAAAAAAAAAGAACCCCCCTCTTCCCAAGATCAACCTTTGACAATCAATTTACAATAAAGTTGCTTTTAAGTGAATCAGTTTTGTAGAATAAGTGATGTTCACTTTTACAATAATGTTACTTTAAATAGTGCGGCAATAAATTAAAAGACTTAAGTGACTCACTTTTTATTTTATTTTATTGAAGTGAGATGCACTTTTACAATAAAGTAACTTGAAAATATAAATTTCATGCACTAAAAAAGTAGATTAATAAGACTTGAACTCAAGACCTATTAGGAAATAAAGCAACTTTGGACCAAGTGAGCTAAGTTTAAAAGGTACGTAAAAGAATGGAAAGAGGAAGGGGGATTTTTTTATTTTTTATTTTTTTTACTACTCTTCTCTCTCATTCTCCGTGCTTGCCTTTTTTTCTCTGCAAATCACAAAAAAAATAAAAATAAAAAGAACTTTTTTCACACAATGGGGTTAGATCTTGGTTAGCTTACCCGGAAAGTCTACGTTTTCAAGTTTTCTCGCTATTTTCGATTTGTCGTGATCGCACAAGGTGAATGACAAAGAGCATACATAGCCAAGAAGACAAGAAAAAAAAACTTTCCCTTTTTGTTTCTGATTCGCTGCGATCACACAAGGTGCATGGAAAAGAGCATACGCAGCCAGGGAAGGAAACATTTTGAGACTAAAACAATAAATATCTAATAATAAAACTGATAAAATATGAGAGATTTAAAAAAAATTTAAACAAATCCGTCACTGTAACATTATAACTTTAGATTTGCCGAAATGGGTATTTATGGATCAAACGGAAATGGTTTTTGGTGAAACAAAAACTATTTCCCAATGGAAACAACAATTCAGACGCAATGGAACAGCTCCCATAGGCCACAAATGCACAAAAAATCTAGAACCAAAAACCCTTTCAAAGTTTTGGCAACATCGATTCTAGATATTGATCAAGTTGCAGACATTTTCACCAAGTCTCTTATAGATGCGAAGTTTTCTAAACTTCGGTCTATGTTAGGAGTTTAGGAATGTGTCTTTAAGGGGGGATAGGGTCTAATTCCTCCTTCCTTCTCCTAATAGTGTCACTTTTGTAAATCCTTCAATCCTATCCCAAGTTGTTCTTAAGGGGGGATGTTAGGATATTTAGACACTTAGGAGTTAGTTAAGATCAACTTGTGTAATATATTCATTAGGTAAAAGTGTGTTTCTTTAGTATGCATTAGTATGCATTTGTAAATATTCTAATCCGATGGTCATGATATGTTCTAGACATAGAGTGATCTGATGGTTCAACTTCTCTTAGATCATACCTACCATTGATCCGTGGCTTAACACCCGATTGGTCCATGATATCTATTTAAAGAGCATGGAGGGTCCTTGGATAGTTGATCGAGTATGAGAAGCTCATGTAACTTTCTTTGTTTTGCATAATAAATTGCTCCAAGTAGCTATTTGGCTGGGGCCATGGACTGTTTTCTTCTAGAGGGTTTTAACCACATGACAAACATCGGTGTGTTGATCTGTGATCTATTTGTGTGAAGACGTTGCTCAAGGTGTTTGGTCTTTGGGGAGTACCCTGTGTACCTGAACATATACATCCTTAAATAAGTAAGAAAATAAGGATTTAAGGAACCACTCTAACAAGAACTCGAGGGTGATGGTGGATTTTATAATCCTCTTCCATCTTTTCCACTCTTGGATACGATCTGAAATGTGAGTGGCTTTGTCTTGCCTAAAAGTATACAAGAGGTATGTGCCGGCATCATATTGAACAGGAAGCTGGAATTGGTTTGAAGAACACATTAGCTAAGTCCCAAAAACTGTCAAACGCAGTAGAAGGCAATTCAATATACCACTTTATTGCAACACCAGTCAAATTTATTTGGAACAACATCAAACGAATGGTGTCATCATTCAATGAGTTGGAAGAGCACCATAAATAGAAAGTGGTGATATGGGCACCTAGATATTCACCAGTTTCTCCCTCAAACTTGAGAATGTCTGAGGGTAACTTGGCTGGGACAAGTGGCCATGTGGCACTATGTTTCACTGGGTCATTCATCAACTTAGTCAAATATGGAAAGTTTAAAGTTGCCAGGAATAGAAGTTTAAGCCTAACCAGAGCCTAAAAATCATGAGTTTGGGAGGTAGAAGGACCTGCCCCTTGGTTCCCAAAAGTAAAGGTGGGGTTGCCCCCAACTACCGGTTGTGAAGTAGTTGGACTACTTTGAAAAGGATTCCACCCATAATCCAGTTGATTATTTGTGTGTGGTGCAGTATAAGTAGTTTGAGCCCCTCCAGATGAAACTGGAGTCTGAAATATAGTAGCAAGTATCCCTCCTCTAAAAAGTGAGAAAGGTGAGCTCGTAAACGGAGCTAAAACCAGAGTTTGAAAACCTTGACCATAAGTGTTTGTATTTCCAAATTGCATTCCCACATATGCAGGTGTAGGACCTACATAAGGCGTAGATGGGGGAATGTGCCCCCCATTCCATGGGAATCCTTGGACAAATGAAGAGGATCCAATTGGAACACTTTGAGCAGTGTGGAAAAAATTGGGTGAAGCAAAAGGTGCACTGGGAATCCCAGTGACAACCCCACAAAAAGGACCTACTACATTCGAGGAAGCCAGTGGTTGAACTACTCGATTACTTGATGATAAAGGTGTAGTAGATGTACTTGTTCTAGGAGTACCGTATGAAGGAGGTGGCACTCCTCCAGCCAACACGACTGAAGTGGGGGTAGACATACCCTCCATAGAACTTGCCATAATTCTTCTCACGGGAACAACAATCACAGGTGAAGTGAATGGAAGAACTTGGACGATCACAGGATCATTTAAGTCAGTAAGAGGGGGGTTAAATTTTCTTGTAAACTCGTCAGCTTACAAGTCCTCAATCTCTACTATGGTTTTGTCAACCTGATTGGTCCTAAGTTCTAGTTCACCTAGAACTTCACTTACTCCTACCGGTTCGAAAGAACTACCATTATCTAATCTCCGCCTTTGAGGGGGAGGTGGAGGCTCCACTGTGAAAGTTGGAGGAATGTTTTGCAAGCTTCTTGACCTTCTGAGAGTTTGGTCATACATGGCTAAAAATTGACTCTTCACACACCCTAAGGCCGACTAAATACAAACAAACCACAGAGCACTCACTAAAAAATCTCCTAAATCCAAACAGACAACAGGTATAAGATGTGCCTTCCATAAGAAAGTTGATAGATGGTTACTTGGCTTCCCTATATATTTTCTTAGGCACAAGCGGAGGAATCACCCAACCAACCTCCCACACCTTCTACCAGGGTTACCTTCCAAGCCCGTCCAAGGTAGACCATAAATGGCCTTTTGTTATACCTATGTATGAACCCTAGTTGTCAAAGAGACTAAAGGCTACCGCGACTATACTGAAAGTCTAGGGGGAGAGTCACAAGCCTGATTCGTATGCATGGCCAGGGTAGCAAAGCCTGAACCCTTGTCAACACCGGCACCATACGAGGCCCAAGAGGTGGTATTGATAGAATTCCTCAGATGCGTAAAAATATTGGTCTACACTCGAACAAAGAATCAAAGGGTTATCTCCTCAGTCCAAGTCCTTATGCAGCCCTGTGATTAACTCCTATTTGAGAGGAGCTTCCCAGATACAATCAACATAGAGGAGGATTTACCTAGTGATTCGCCAACTACGTTTGAAATCAAATACTTGTGGAGAGTTGAAACTCCCTAATCCACAAGTCTAGCCTAAGCTAGTTGGTGTAGGAGCCTAAAAAAGAAAACTTACTAATAATTTTTGAATTATATCGTTCTTTTTAATAGGTTGTTTTTAGTTAGATGCAAACGATGTGAAACTTATGTGATGTTATAGACTTGAGAAAAGAAAGCAAAATGATGCTTAAAAGTAAATTTTCAAAGAAAATTCCAACTACAAAGCCAAATTTTTCTTTTCTTTTTGCAAATGAAAGTTAATGAACATAAAACTAAGTATGAGAAATTACAAGAAATTTTAAGAATTTTTGAAATTTTCTTTGAAAAATAATGAAAAGAAATGCTACATGCAACCTAATGAAAAATATTTTTGTCTTTTCTTTTCAAACAACTTCAAAAACTACAATGTAAATAAATGAAACACTTGAGCAATTTTACTAATCTAAGCATATAAAAGTGGAATGAGGAAAAAGGATCCCAAAGTGACCTACTTCAACCAGGAGGAATAATACTGGAACAAACCCTGACTTGGAGAAACTAACAAACTTAAAAGTATACTAGATCCACAAAGAGAAAAGTGACAAACTGAGACTACAGAAAGCAGTACAGAGTATAAAGCATTCAAGGACTTGATCACTGACCTAGAACACAAGCACCTAGACTTACAAACCAAGCAGGAGGACCACCTACACTCCCTAATGCAAGAAAATCAAACACCAAAGCTCAAGGAATTGATGAAATCAAGCATACGATGTGACATACATACCTCAAAATCACAGAGTCATGTCATAAACAGAGCTTCACAAGTAATCAAAAAGCCAAAAAGCAGGGATAAGAAATCCCTAACAGACCAAAAGTATGCTACATGAAACACATGACTGTCCAAGAGGAAACCCGCGTGTACACAGTGAAACACGCGACTGTCTAGGAAAACAACCCGCATGTGCTACTAAAATTTTTTTGAACAAAAATTACTAGCAACAAGGCTCTTGAACAAGATAAACCATAAATCAAAGGCCAAAACTAATTGAACACATCTAAAATAAAAAGAATCAAAGGCTAGTAAGGGAACCTAAAGGATGGACCCACAACAGGCTGGATTCCCGAGTGGAGTCACCAATTATGTTGTTCAGGACAATGCACCCTTGTAACCCAGGGTCTCTAGGGTTACCAACTTACTAAGACACTTGCAGACAATCAGATTATCTAGAAAATGAAATAGGAATAGGAAGAAGGCTTGACTTACCCAGTTGATGACGGTTTATCCAAGCTTGGTCTTCTCCTCTTTCGATCTCCTTCAAAGCTTTCAGGGCTCTCCCAATTCACCTGTAAAAGACAAGTTCTTCAAGCAATATCTCATATATATATTAATGGTTAGTGAAATGCATATTCATAATAACATAATTGAAATCATTCATAATACATCATACATGAGAAATCAATAATACAAATATTGGAAGAAGAAATGTCTTTATTCATAAACAGAGAATGGTAAGATTACAACCCAGCTTCTGAAACAAGGACTCCTATGCAAACCATGTTGATGTATTTGTAAATTCTGAATGTATTCACTTATATATTTCATATATTGTATTTCATTGGTGCCTAATGTTCCTATCAGGAGAATCATTAATGTAATCAAGTCCTGTAAAGTCATAGAGGGTAACCCTCCTTGTTGATCAGGGGGCAAAGTCCCCACAGTTGTGGGGCACTAGGGTTGTTAGACTCTCCTAGATAAGTCAGCTCTGGTAAGTTATTGTCAAGTTGAAAACTAGTATAAATAGAGAGTGATCCTCTCTATTTAATACACACTCACCCAGCTATAACAAATAGGTGAGAGAGAAGAAGCTTGCTCAAGTGAGAGAGAGAACAGTTGTTGGAGATCATCTTTCTGTCTTTGGGTTTTACTGCTGCCATTGGTGCTCATTCTATCTATGTGGAAGTTGTGGGGTTTTTCCTTTATGGTTTCCCTGAGGATAATTTTTGTGTCTATTGTCTCTTGCGATTGATTGATGTGCATGTTATTCTCTCAAATAAGATCCTAAGATCATATTGCCTAAATGATAAAAATCTAACATGGTATCAGAGTTAACCTGAGAAGAAGACATTGTGCAGTTGCAGAAGCTAGGGATTCTTTATTTTTTGACTCTCTCCACATATATCATTAGCAAAAGGAGGCTAGGCTAACTCTCTATTGAAGGGCGCATCTTTTTGTCGAAGCATAATTTGATTCCGAGCATTTTTAGTCACTACTGCGGGAAATTAGGGATTTTCACAGAAGAGGATTTTTTGATTGAGCCCAACATAGGATTTCTCTCCTCTTCAAAATAAAAGTTTAGAGACTAAGGTCAAAGTTTTTGGTTGATTAAAACTCCAGGAAAGTCAAACCCTAGTTTGACCGCAGGCCTAAAAAACCCTAAAATACTAAAACTTGTAGTTTTGGTACATTCGCTATATCTCGATATTTAAGAATGCTTAGGAGACAAAATTTTCACAGGCTGAACATAACATCCTGATGTAACATGTGTAAAACATTTAGACACATGTTCACTATATTATGGGAGATATGATTCCTCGAAATCAGAGTTTCAACCTCTCCCAGGATTCATCCCTAAAATGGACACCTAGGTATAATTGCTATATCTTAGGCTACAAAGGTCCAAATGAAATTTCATAAGTTGTTCCAAAGAGGGTATTGAATTTAATTTCTGTGGTAAAAATTTTAGACCTTGGTTGATGAAACAGTGAGATGTGGTAGTCTGTACAAGTTCGCTATGATGAACAGTTGTGAAAGAAGTCACCTTGGGAAAAATCTCATAAGTCCCAATGGGTGAAACCAATTCTAGGAAAACCTATGGTGTTGGAAATAGGATAGGCGAGGCTATCTCAATGAAATTTTTTAGACACAAAGGAATAGTAATTTTAGAGATACTACAGAAAAAATATCAGGAATTTCTGGAGGAGAAATTAGAAAACTAGGGCTTCCTGTTTTGGGAGCTTCCCTCCATCGATTTCAAAAAAGGAGTACATTGGACAGCTCACCTTGAAGAGGTCCATATTTCTATCCAATAATATTTGAAATTTATGGTTTCTTTGACAAACCCTAGATCATCCAACTCCGGAACCAGAACGGACACCTCAAATCAGTAAGATCTAATATTTTTCTATTTACATTTGAGGTACTCATTTCAAAATGACTAATCACACCAGCTTCATGACAAGCTTCGTGAAGATAACAACTTCCAAGAATGGAAGTATAGGATCTCACTGGTTCTTGAAGAAAATGAATTGGACACCTGCATAAGTGGAAAAGTTCCAATTCCAGGGGGAGATGAGGCTAAAGCCTTACACAAGGAGAACTTGGTCAAGGCCAAGAGGATAAACTTATACCACATGTGTCTTCCCTAAAGAAACCTAAAGAGATGTTTGATTCCATGACAAATATATTTTGAAGAAAAGAATATATATCAGAAGAAGTATAGGAACTCCATGATCCTTGAATAAATTGATTTGGATTAGTATTTCAGCAAGAAAGGTCTAGGATCCAGAGGGAGATGAGGCCAAGGCTAGAGCCAAGAGAATCATTGCAGATTATATTAAAGATCAT
The DNA here is from genome assembly GCA_001517045.1 of Pseudotsuga menziesii. Classification (NCBI taxonomy): domain Eukaryota; kingdom Viridiplantae; phylum Streptophyta; class Pinopsida; order Pinales; family Pinaceae; genus Pseudotsuga; species Pseudotsuga menziesii. The sequence continues at coordinate 419,842 of LPNX010952773.1, read as the reverse complement.
CTCATCCCTCATGTGTCATCCTTGAAGACACCAATAGGAAGTGTTCGATTCTATGACGAAGCAATCGAAGAAGAATACGATATGGTTATAACCACCTTGAATGGCCTCCCAGGATCATGGGATTTATTCATTCAATAAATGTGTGCCAGAAGGAAGTGATTAACTTCAACAGACTCTGGGAAGAGTGCACACAAGAAGAATCTCAACTCATAATAAGAGAAGAAGAAAATGAGAGCAACTGAAGATCAATCTCTCACCATCCAAAGAAGATTGCTCAAGCGCTGAGGAATACGAAGGACTCAACTCTTGAAGAACCTCTTATCCATATTAGCATTTGGATAAGAAATGATGTTGTTATGAATAAAGAAGATGATGAAGCTGAAGGGTCAAGAAAGAGTCTACCCATGAAATGAATAAAGATAAGTATTCAATTTTCATTTCATGATATTATTTGGTTATGCATTTGTTTATATTCAGTTGATGTGTTATGCATGTTTGCATTAATGACGATATACTACTAATATGCATGTGTTGGGTAAGTAGCCCATGGTGCTATACAACTCTCCATTGCTACTTATATAGAATGAAACCTCTTTGATGACATATTGGATTAGTGCACAATCTCAATGATGTCGTGGTGGAGATGAAAGGCATCTAGAAAGTTTCTGTGAGACATGGATGAATGTTGTATTGGATAAAATAGTTGCATGATTGTATCTTTATGCATAAGAATTTTCCATTATGAATATGAATTATGAAATGTTTCTAACCATACAACTAATGCATTTGACTTGTAGGAAATATTGCATAAAATTGCCTACAAGAAAATAAGGATGAGACTTGTTCCAAAGAACAAGTGACAACAGTTTAAGAAATAATACAAGATGAAGAATAATATGACGACACCTTCAAAGAAAGAAAGAGGTCTCAGAAACAGTGTAGTTATGTGACACTGTTGAGCGACATCATTGATGCAGAACCTTTCAGCTATGAAGAAGTAGCCAAGAAGAAAGGGAAGGAGAGAACGAGTTCAAGAAGAATGATGTCTAGTATGTGGTATCAAGACCTGAAGGGAAGTATGCAGTGGATACCCTCAATAGGTTCGAGATGAAGGACTTGGATATGATGCACTACTTTCTAGGCATGGAGGTGTGGCAAAATGTGGATAGAATATCCCTGGGATAAGGGAAGTATGCAGTGGATACCCTGAAGAGGTTCAAGATGATGGAATGCAAGGCCATGACTACACCTATGGCACCAAACTTGAAGATATTGAGTGATGCTTTATCAAAGACGGTTGATGCCACAATGTATCATCAGATGATTTGTTCCTTGATGTACCTGACGAATACAAGACCAAATATTTTCTTTGCTGTGAACACATTGAGCTAGTTCCTGACAGATTTGAGACATGTTCACCTAATTGCTGCAAAGAATATTCTGAGGTACCTGAAGGGTATAGTTGATTATGGGCTCAAGTATGGGGTGAATCAAAAGATTAACCTGGAAGGTTATGTGGATTCATATTGGGCAGGTAGTGCCATTGATAGGAAGAGCACTTCGGGGTGTTGCTTCAATATGGGATCATGTGTGATCTTTTGGTTTAGCAGGAAACAATCCTGCGTGGCACTGAGTACAACTGAAGCAGAGTATGTCTCAACTTGTTCAGATAGTTGTGAGGTAGTATGGCTGAGGAAGCTACTGTCTGATTTGTTTGATATCCAGTTGGATGCTACTTGTATATATTGCAACAACTAGAGTTGTGTGAAGTTGTCAGGGAACCCGGTGTTCCATGACAAGTTGAAGCATATCAAGATCAAATATCACTATATCAGGGATATGGTGCAGAGAGGAACAATGAAGCTCCAATATGTTGCGACAGACGAACATAGAGCTGATGTGTTGACCAAGCCATTAGCTAGATTGAAGTTTGAGTACTTCAGGGAGAAGCTTTGTGTTCTCAAGATCGAGGTTCCTTTCGAGTGGATGTGATGAGTTCATGAGTCTTTTTGACATGGTGGTAGGATTGGTTCCTCCCATGGTCAAATATAATTGTTGTGCCTTTCTGACATGGTGGTAGGATTGGTTCCTCCCATGGTCAAATATAAGTGTTGTGCCATTCTGACATGGTGGTTGGATTGGTTCCTCCCATAGTCATATATAAGTTCTATTCCTTTTTGACATGGTGGTAGGATTGGTTCCTCCCATGGTCAGATATAAGTGCTGTGCCTTTCTGACATGGTGGTAGGATTGCTTCCTCCCATGGTCAGATATAAGTGTTGTTGTAATACCCAAATACTAATATTCTATAATGTTCTATCATAGTACTGACTCACACAGTCAATCTCATACAGAGTTTCCAAAATAACTGTGCATGCAAACTCGCCATGCAAACATGCCCTAAAATATAGCTGAATTAGGATTAAGGTTTTGTAGAGAGAAATTAACACTTACCACTGATATTCTGGTTGATAATGACTCTATAGGTAGCTACATGCATAAGGATCTAGATGGGTGGTATAATAATTCTCTTTTCCTTCGGTGTTACCATCCCGCAGTACCGTAAAAACCCTCCAGAATGAAGGTGACGTTTTCGTAGGAGGAGAGGTCCATTCGGGCTGAAAATTTCTGAGCTTGTCCATTTGCTAATGTCGAAGAGATGGCCTGGCACATGCAAAGGTTTGGTTGCCTCTAAGTTCCCTAGCCATTGATTAGCAGTTCTGTTGCTCATGCCCCAACTAATTTGTTTGGCTGATAGCACTGATATTCTTGATAATGACTCCAGAGATAGCTGCATGCATAAGGATCCAGATGGGTGGTTTAATAATTCTCTTTTCCTTCAGTGTTACTGCCTCACAGTACTATAAAAACCCTCCAGACTGAAGGTTATGTTTTTGTAGGAGTAGAGGTCCATTCGGCATGAAAATTTCTGAGCTTGTTCATCTGTTGATGCTGGAGAGATGGCCTGACACATGTGGAGATTTGGCTACCTCTCTAAGTGCCCTAGCGAACTGATTAGCAGTTTTGTTGCTCATGCCCCTAACTAATTTGTTTGTCTGATAGCTGCTCCAGGTGAGAAAAATGATGGTTGATAATCACTGCATACCATAGGATAGGCCTGCTAAGAAAGAGGAAGCCGACATGCGGAGGAAAGACTGGGTTTTATGGTCCCAACAAATCCTTCTGTGTTTTCCCTGCTACTTCCAACTGCAAAATGTGGATCTGCTAATAACCCTTTGAAATGTGTTGGATCTCTAAATACTATAGTATATGATGGATGCAATGGATAAAATTGAATGATATATCCCCATAAGAGACTAAGGCAGATATCTCACTGCTGAACCCTCACTAGCTGAAGACACCGTCTCCAACCCCAACCGTCGCGGCTGCACACTGTGCTGCTGCTCAAAACTCCAAAATCAATCAACAATAACAATAGATAATCTCTTTGGTCCAATAACCCTTCTTAAATAAAATACCATTTACTTTTAGGGTTTGCATGTCACTTTTAGGGTTTACACTTCACTTTTGCATGCATGCAATTCTAATTTCATGTTGACTTTAACACTAAAATAAGGTCTGCATGCTCTACATGCTTTACGATATGAAATATTATGGCCTCCTTACTACACTGATGACTTAATAATACTGAATTGATGTACCTTTATTCTCCTAGTGCTATTAGTCCTCAGTTATTCCCTTTTTATAAAAAGAGAACATTACAGTCCTCCCTTGCCAAAGATTGCTTGTCCTCAAGCAATGCCAACGAAAATCCACAATAAATCAACTAAATCAACTAAATCTAGGGATAATCCTAGGGTCCCAAATTATCCTAGGAGATCTGTAGCACCCTCTACTCAAAACACTGCACTACACGGTACCATCACTAGAGACCTCCTGAAAGCATCCTCTAGCAATCACTAAACCGTCAGTCACTTTAATCCCAAGGTCCCAAATCAATTTGAAAATTGCAGAGGTCAAAATGCATCCATTGCTACCCTGTGCAGTATTGACACAAGGAGCATCATGTAGACTCCTAAGTAACGCCATCAGTAAACACTGTATCCATCCCTCATAAGGTCTTCCACCTGGATCCCAATGCAAACTTATGCATATTCCATCCCAAATATCTGAAGGCTCTTGTGGGACTATACCCTTGGCTATGAATGTCTTCCCAAGAATCACCCACTCAATAGGACACCGACTCTTAATCTCTCTCCAATCCAACCCCCGAAAAGTACCTTGTCCATAAGCATCATCACAAGGAATAATCCTACCAAGATGAAATTTTTTCCTTCTGATTTCAACTGGAATGATCATATACTGTTGGTCAATTTCTCGATCCTTGCCAACCTGTAAAAACCATCTGCTATTATGCAAATGTGGACTCAAGCTACTGCAAGCCTTGTCTATGTAGTCCTTATGAGAACTGCTTTGAAATGCAATAGTATGTTTCTTCTGTTGCCCCATATAGGAATCTAACTATTGTTCAATACTAGAAATCTTGACCGTTGACTTGGCACATACAACCCGAAGAAATGTAAGATCAACATCTCATTGTACTATGGTGTCTTGGAGTATCTTATTCCTCTCTTTCATTTCTATAATGATTTCTTTAACACGTTCAATCTTCTCTCGGTGACTATCATCTGGAAGACCTATATCATGCATGTATAAACTCTCTCTAACCTCCATGTCTGACTGCTCACTGTCTCGACTGTTGGGCTCATTGCCTTGCACCTCATGTATTTCTCCTGTTATAACTGCCTAGACTCCTGCTGTAGGTGATGAAGAGTGTACCAACTCCAACTCATCACACGGCTTGTCCACAATCTGACTAGCGAATGTGCTTATGTCACTAGATTCATAGGAGGGCTCTAATACGATCTCCTCATGCACATCCTCATCATGTACTATTAACTCCAAATGAAGCTCACCAATAAAATATACTTCATGCTCATCTTTCTTCCCTCCCCCAACTATGCCTTTAAGGAGATCCTCATCCAAATCCTTGGGCTGGCTCCCAAACTTGATGATGTAATAATCTTAAAAGGACAATGCTGCACATACCTCATCACCCAAGGCTAGATACTCCTGATATCAAGGCAATTGTTGAAGTACTGCTAACCTCTGCCAATTTTCAGTCAATATCCTTCTCATTGTCTTCATGTTCTCACAAGCTGGCAAAGAAAATCCTTTGTCTTGACATGCACTTCACCAACATCACTATTATGCATTTGCATGTACACGCATGCGTCAACATGCACTTTTATTCAATTGCTATGTTCCCACAGCTGGCAAGGATCATGCTCTGATACCACTGTAATATCCCAAATACTAATATTCTCTAATGTTCTATGATAGTGCTGACTCACACACTCAATCTCATACAGAGTTGCAAAAATAACTATGCATGCAAACTCACCATGCAAAAATGCTCTAAAATATAGATGAATTAGGATTAAGGTTTTGCAGAGAGAAATTAACACTTACCACTGATATTCTGGCTAATAATGACTCCAGATATAGCTGCATGCATAAGGATCCGTATGGGTGGTCTAATAATTCTCTTTTTCTCCGGTGTTATCGCCCCGTAGTATCGTAAAAACCCTCCAAACTGAAGGTGACGTTTTTGTAGGAGGAGAGGTCCGTTCGGGCTGAAAATTTTTGAGCTTGTTCGTCTACTGATGCTGGAGAGATGGCTTGGAATGTGGAGGTTTGGATGCCTCTCTAAGTGCCCTAGAGAATTGATTAGCAGTTCTATTGCTCACCCCCCAGCTGATCTGTTTGGATGATAGCTGCTCCAGGTGAGCAAACTGATGGTTGATAATCACTGCATATCGTAGAATAGGCCTGCTGAGAAAGAGGAAGCAGACATGTGGAGGAAATACTGGGTTTTGTGGTCCCAATGAATCTTTCTTTGTTTTCCCTGCTACTTCCGGGTTTACACTTCACTTTTGCATGCATACAATTCTAATTTCATGTTGACTTTAACACTAAAATAAGGCCTGCATGATCTGCATGCTTTATGATATGAAATCTTATGGCCTCCTTACTACACTGATGACTTAATAATACTGAATTGATGTATATTTCTGCTCCTAGTGCTATTAGTCCTTAGTTATTCCCTTTTTATAAAAACAGAACATTACAGTTGTGCCTTTTTGACATGGTGGTAGGATTGGTTCCTCCCATGGTCATATATAAGTGCTGGGCCTTTCTGACATGGTGGTAGGCTGGGCCTCCCATGGTTGGATATAAGTGGTAAGTACTACATCCCGTATGAAAAAGGACAGGCTCTATAGGGGAAATCCTTGCAAGAGGCAAGGTACTGCTTCTAGTATGAAAAAGGACTAGATCTGTAGGGGAAATCCTTGCAAGAGGCAAGGTGCTGCATCCAGTATGAAAAAGGACTGGCTCTATAGGTGGAATCCTTCCAAGAGGCAAGGTGCTACATCTAGTATGAAAAAGGACTGGCTTTGTAGGGGAAGTGCTTGCAAAGGAAAGGCAGTACATCCAGCATGAAAAATGATTGGCTTTGTTGATGAAGCCCTCCATGGAGGCTAGGCCTACAACCAACATGAAAAAGGGCTGGCTCTATAGAAATTCCTATGACAAGTAGAATTGAGAGATAACACCATTTGATCAAGATAGCAGAAGCAACCCTTGATGATCTAGACTTGATGATGATCCAGACTTGATGATGATCCAGTGATGATATAGACTTGATGATGATCTAGTAATGATCCAGTGATGAATATTTGTGTTGATGAATTGTGTCTAGAGAATACCTTCCTAGTTAAGAGGGAGTGTTGACGTATTTGTAACTTCGGAATGTATTCACTTGTATATTTCATATATTGTATTTCATTGGTCTCCAATGTTCCTATCAGGAGAATCATTAATGTAATAAAGTCATGTAAATTCATAGAGGGTAACCCTCCTTGTTGACCAGGGGGAAAAGTCCCCACAGTTGTGGGGAACTAGGGTTGTTAGAATCTCCTAGAGAAGTTGGCCTTGGTAAGTTATTGTCAAGTAGAAACTAGTATAAATAGAGAGTGAGCCTCTCTATTTAATACACACACTCACCCAACTATAGCGCATAGGTGAGAGATAAGAATCTCCCTCAAGTGAGAGAGAGAATAACTGTTGGAGATCATCTTTCTGTCTCTGGGTTTTACTGCTGCCACTGGTGCTCATTCTATCTTTGAGGAAGTTGCAGGGTTTTTCCTTTATGGTTTCCCCAAGGATATTATTTGTGTCTATTGTCTCTTGTGATTAATTGCTGTGCGTGTTATTCTCACAGATAAGATCCTAAGATCATATTTCTTAAATAATAAAAATCTAACAAACCGATAACACTGAGTTCTGCTGCTCCAAGAGGTCTCAAGGCATACCACTAGCATAAATGTTCTCTTCCAGGAATGATTGATTAGCCCCATCCCATGCCCTCTATTTATACATGGGGAAATAGAGAGGCTTTGAAGGTTAGGATGGTTGAGATAGTTGAGATAGTTATTGATTAAGGCTCAACTGATATTGACTAATCATGATTTATTATTTTTAACATTGGATTAAGGTACATGCAAGTATGTATATAAGAAAGGCACGTGTGACACGCTCCTTTCTCAAAGGAAACTCGCGTGTTCAATGTACACACAGATTGCAATGCAAATAGTTGCTTATGAAACACTTGTTGCAATGTCAATAGTCACGTGTGCGACCCCAATATCCAAATAAAAATGCATGAAGCTGGTCAAGAATTTATGTATCAATGGTCATGCACATATATAGTGTTTGGGAAACTTCAATCCTATTGTCCTTTTGTGTCCCGACATATTGGATGTCAGTACTCAGACGAAGAAGTGCCATTTTGGTTGATAACAGACATGAATTGTCAAGAAATATGAGAAATGGAAAACAAAGGATAACCAACTTCCCTTGAATATGAACACAACACAATTATGACCTAGGACATAACTAATTATAAATAGAGAGCATTGATATAAACCATCAACATAAGAGGCATTGAATGGATGTTTTGTGAGGACTGGAAGGATTACCAACCAAGAGTAAGATCATAATTATGGTACAAATCCTAATGTAATAATACACCCAATTGCAAGAGAATTGACACAAATAAGCACCAAGTTCAAGGNGCACCAAGTTCAAGGGAAACAATTATTGACAATCACCACTTTAACATAATAAATAATAAGGGTCAAAATCCCCCCCCCCCCCTCTTTTAACAATTTTGTCTAATTTTTAATTTTTTTAACAACATGGAAAAATAAAATTATGCTACAGGACACTCGAGCTAATGAGTGTCATAAAGGCATGTGTCTACATTCAAAGTGTATGGGGTAGTCCCGTGAAAAACAAATGCAAAAACGTTATTGGTATAGTTGTATACACCAATTAATGGTTGTCCTCCAAGGATGACTAGTCATTGAATATAAGCTACTAAGGTCAACATAAAGAGTAAATTAGAATACATAAAGGAAGAAATATGCACAAATAGGAAAGAATCTAAAAGAATAAGCTAACGCACATTCAGAAAATAATGGGAACCCCATTGGGTAAAAACTAGAAAAATATGAGCAATAAGCATGAATCAATAAAACTTAAAGACATGGTGGTTCTTACATAGTTCTTGCACCTATATGAAGTCACAACATTGGTTCCAAAATGGAAAAATAGGTGCTAACTAGGGATACTCATGTTGGGTAAGCATTATCAACCAAGTTGTGGTGATCAAATAATGTGGGTGATGAAACCATAACTTGAGGGGATCAAACCTAAGGAATGATGTTGGCACAATATCATTATTAAAGTGAAATACATTGTTCAACAACCTATCACTATATGCTAGTTGGAATCAACATTACTTGAACATGGTTTTAAAAACAACGCGAACAAACTTATCCTTGCCAACTTGGAAATGATCAAACACTCGTAGTAGAAAAAAAATGACATCAAAATCAACATTGGGATGAAAAACATTATTCAACAATGGTCATGTTTTGCACAAAGGTCACAAAAGGTTATTAAAATGGTGAAAATGGGTGAAAATTGAAATATGGCCATTGGGGCCATTTAAACCATTTTATGATAGTAAATTAAAGACCTGTTGTGAATGTTTTTTATCACACCAAACTTCAATCTTGCATTACAATATATTTAATTGTCATAATCAATTTTTTTCAAAATCAAGTAGGCCTTCTCTCCCTCCTCTTCGTTGCCTTGGTTCATTTTATTTTTTTCATGAAAAATTTCGGGGTGGAAAACCCTTTTCTCCAATGCATGGCCATGGGTTTGGCACCCAAATGCCATTATAAGGTGTCAATTTTCACTATTTTTGTGAACAATTACCACATCCAAATGTGACTATTAGAAGGAGCAATCACAACTACCCCTCAAAATAAAAAAGAAAATAATATATATATGAAACTAGCTATCCCGAAATGTTTTCTAATTTTTGTTGGAGGTTTCAAAATTACAAAGAGGAAGGCACAAGAACATGAAGATGTAGGTTTATTTTCCCAAAGACATCCATTAATGTTATATTCCTTATGAGACTTTGGGTTCTTGAAGTTCTTTCTTAGTGGGAATATGAGAAGAAAAAGGTTCACACTATAAGAAAAAAAACACTATAGAGGAGGTTTTTGTAGAAGCTCCTCTAAAAAGATCCCAAGTATTTGTTATAGTGGAGGTCACTAGTGGAGGTTGGGGGGTGGAAAACCCATTTGGCTGTGAATGCATGGCCATGGGTTTGGAACTCAAATTCCATTAGAAGGTGAACATTTTCACTATTTTTTTGGACAATAACCAAATCCAAATGCAATTGTTAGAAGGAACAATAACAAGTACCCCTCAAAAGAAAAAAAGAAAAAAATCTTAAATGAAAGCAAACAGAAAATGTTTTCTAATTTTTGTTGGAGGTTTCAAAATTATACAGAGAAAGGAACAAGAACATGAAGATGTAGATTTAGTTTCCTAAATACATTAATTAGTGTTATTGTCACTTTGAGACCATAGGTTCTTGAAGTTGTTTCTAATTGGAAATATGAGAAAACAAGGATCACACTACAAGGAAAACACCATCTAGAGGAGGGTCTTGCGAAAGCTGACATAAAAAGAACCCAAATATCTGTTTATATCAGAGGTCACTAGCAGAGGTGAATAGGTAGAGGTTTTACTAGATGTTTTTAGATTGTATCTTTATACATACCAAACACAACAGTTTTTTCTTAGTATAGATTCATTGGTGCAAACCAAGATAAAGCACATCAATATTGAAAATCCCCATTAAATGGAGAGATTTTTTTTTTTCCGTTTCTACATCCAATGATAACTAGTGCATTTAAACTATGCAGACATGTTAGAATTGTAATGTTTATACAATATCTTCAAACATTTATCACTATAACATCATAATCATGTGCAATAGGATCATTGAAAGAAAGACAAGCAAAACAACACAAAAAGAACACAGATATTTTCATTTAGGAAACCACAAGGGAGAAAACCCAACAAATTCTTTAGTATAGATTTCACCACCATGTGCAATGCCAACCAAGATAGGATGAAACCTAAAGACAATACCAACTATCTCTCCTCTCCAGTGAGCCTCTTATTTCTCTCTCTTATGCACTTTCTTGAGTGAGAAATGTGTCCAAATGAGAGGAGTACCCTCTCTATTTATACTCTTCAAGTGAGTGACATTTTTACCTAATTGGGCTGACCTGCTACTCTAAACAAGGCCAACCTTCTAGGGATACTCAAAATAACATTTATATAAAATTTCTTGTGGGTACTATTGACCCAGATTACAATGGAAGAGTTGCATTTATTCTTTTAAGTACATTTACATGACCAAGTACATCAATAACATCTCCAAAAGGAGCTATAAAAATAATATGATAAAAGTACAATAAGAATATATTTCGAACATGCATTCTTCAACACTCCCTCTTAACAAGGAAGGCATTCTTTTATCATGGTCATCATCCTTGGACATCATCATTGGTTCTCTTCACTCAACACTGGACATCATCGTTTGATATCAAATCTGGACATCATCACTGGATCTCATCACTAGATATCATCACTGGACATCATCACTGGTTCTTGTCACTAGACATCATCACTGGATCTCATCATTACTGCTACAAATTGGTACTCGATCCATTGACTTGTGGCATCTATCAAATCTATACAGCGTCAAAATTTCTCTAGATCCAACCCTTTTTTGTGTTGAATGTAATTGGTTCCTAGATCCAATCTAGGACTTCAACATTCTAGTCCCATACCAGGTTCTTCGGAACTAGGCTGAAGGTTGACCAAAGTCAACATGTTGGTACCAGGTTCTCAACCCCAGGATGAGTTCCAGTTCTATACTAAATCAAATTCCTGGTAACTGAAAAGGTGCCTCCATTCTCCAAGAGAATGGATCTTAACCCGAGGTTGAGCTTCAATACTATACTGAATCAAATTCTTGGTAACTGACCAGGTGCCTCTATTCTCCCAAAGAATCACTATCATCCCCATGCCGAGCTTCACTACCAGGATGAATCAACTTGCTAGTAACTGACTAGGTGCCATCATCCCTAGGCTAACCACATTGGGATCTACCCTTGGTGTTACAACCAGTCATATTTGGATCCACCCTCAGAGATACAACCAACCATACTGGGTGTTATCTCCCAAATAAATTAGTCTTCAATAGGTCAAATTCAGAAAATTTATTTTTTGCATAGTGAAGAAGATTTCAAGGCACATTATGAAATATTTTTTTATGTTTAACAAAATTGGAACGCCTTGTGCTCTATTTTTCCATAAAAATCAAAGTTTAGCTTTTGGTGGCTTAGGCGAAATTCTCAACAATTCATTAGCCACCAAAAATCCCAGCTTTCGGTAGCTTAACAGTTTGGTCCAGGAATACATTAATCACCAAAAGAAGAAAATAGTTAGTACATCCGTCAAAATCAACCATTGTCAACATGAGGAGCGCCATTATCGAGCACTTAACCACTGAAAATATTGGGACTGCGAAAAAATCATGAGCTGGTAAAGGAAAAGGTCATTATGAAATCAAAGTGATGGACAAGAGACCCAAACCCTAGCTACCCTCCACCTGTCCTGTGACTATAGTCGAACCACCACAAAACATTAAGTCTCAGTTAAAAATATCACTGCGTTTCCCATCTCATGGTTCTCATCAGAACTGACTATCTCACTGCTCAAGTACCAATTACTGATCAACCCCTCAAATTAAACACCCTCTCCTCAATCCTTTCCACATTTCCTGCATGCATTCTCATTGAGGCAAGCCCTCTCTGGATCCAACATTGTAGTATCCTTCCCTAGGGTTTGAATTTAAATTTTGTAGGCGCAGAAGAACATTCAAGAAGATGAAGAGAGGAGGAGGACCCACTCAAAAAACTCAAAAACAGGTTTTTGTGGCTAAGCGTCATTTCAAAACGGTCTCTAATCCACCAAAATCAGACTTTCAGCAGCAAAGACCGAAATTTGATGGGGCTCCAAGCCACCAAAATTAGCGTTTTACTATGAAAAGGCATCATTTTAAAATGGTGATTATGAGCAACTGGAGAATCATTTTACAAAATGCTCAGAGGTTTTCTTCCTAACATGTCAGAGAACAATAACCTCTCTAAAAGTTTCTATAAGTGTTTCATATTGGGAGAATCGAATCCATATCTGAGCCCTAATTTTTGGATCTCAAAATTTCCTTGTTTGACACATGTTTTTGAAATACAGATCTCGGGAAAATGAAAACGAATTCCAAAAAACCGAGAGGGGATTTTTCTCACAACAAACCAATATATAAAAAACTCTTTCATTTTATACACAGGTGTCATATATTTGGAGAACCAAATCCATCTCTGAGCCCTAGGTTTCAATAGTTTGGCCAAATTTTTGGGGCAAAAGATGACATGTCAGCCCTCTAGGTGGAATTTTTGACCTCATCTGTCAGTCCATGAAGATTTGATGCAGATGTAGAAGAAGTTTCAGCACCAGACATAAACATACTCAACCTACCTCACTCAGACTCTGAAGAAGAAGAAGGGTAGGAGGTTGACCTAACCGAGCAGGTTGCGGCAGAACATGAGGATTTTCCCTCACGAACGCCAAGGGAAGGTCAATATGAACCAATGGCAGAGAATTCCTCAAGAAAACCTAGGTCTCAGAGAATCAACCAGCTATTAGGGTAGATTCATGACTAGAGCTCTTAGATAGAGAGATCAAAATAAATAATGCAAGATTAACCAAGAAAAATACTGAATTGCATAATTCTATTCTAGAAATGAGAGGGATGTATAGCCTCCAGCAAAAAAAAACTAAGATTAATGAAGGACAACTCCAGGCTCTATAGGATGATCCGAATGTTGAGGTTGCAGAAGAAGGATCCAAACCCTAAAACACTCCTTGCACTGGAAACCCTAGCAGAGGCAGCAATAAGTGCTCAGGACCTGGAGGTATCCCATGATGTTGCTGATAATCCAAATATTTTGCAGGTTGAAGAAGTACCAGAAGGTCGGGAGTAAAGTTGTAAAAGGCTGATTAAAGACTAATTAAATTTTGCAGAAAATAGAGCTTTCGGTGGCTTAGGCGAACACAGCAGCTGTTCATTAGCCACCAAAAGGAGAGCTTTCGGCAGCTTACAGACCCAGAATTCTGTTAGCTTAACCAACGAATGCACAAAAGGGTGCAAAAAGACATGATTCCACACAAAAAAAAATTTGATCGATCCAGACACCTCAGGGATGAGTTATGAAGTTGAAGATTAGTTAATTACACCAGTAGGTTGGTTCTGTTCCAGTTTTGGAAGGTCCCAGTGAGGTGAAAAGGGTCACAAACCCTATCTACTTTTAACAAACCATGACTTATCTGTCAGAAAACAAGGCCTAGTTTTACTTCAGTGATCATTGTAGTTATTAAATAGTTCAAGGAGTGAACAATAATTAGAGTTAGATAGACTAGCACTTAAGTTAGGGTTTTTGACCTAATTTTTGCATAAACAGTTATGTTATCTATTTTTAGTAAATAAAATCCAACTTTTTAGGATCTGAAATAAACTTTGTAAAGGCTAGAAATCCTAAGACTAATGTTGAAGAAAATGTTTGACTTCGGAGACTTTTAGACCCTTATTGTTATCAAGCTTCTCATGTTATTCATCATTTAATATAAGCTCTTTTTCCATTATATGTTCAGGTTCCATCTCTTTTCTATTTTGTAGTTGTGCTTGAATGTCTGATTCAGGTTTATTCTTTTTATCTAATACTAGATAGCTGCATCCTATCTATGTGTTGATGAGTTGAATTGCAAGTATTTTTCCTTGTTATGATTAGCCATTCATATGTGATTTCTTTATATATGAATCTGCCAACATAGTAAGTTCTTCATTTATTCACCCTATTATCAACCCTTTGAACATTGGTGGTTAGAAGCCTTATCTTTTGATTGAGTTTTATGCATGTCTTGAGTGTGTGAGGTCCTTCAGGTAATTTGACTTGATCCATTTAGAAAAACCATTAAAAACATTTAAGTTACCAGGAATCCTCAAGCTACAACCTAGAGGAGTTTCCTAGAGTGATAACAAATTGGCGTTGTTGTCGGGGAGAGGAGATTGAAGCTCAGCTTCCCTGGGAGACGACATAGATCCTACTTTGATGGTAGACAAAGTCTGGACACTATTCTGGTTGTAATAATCTATCTGGAAAATCCATTGGAATAAGGTGGCTTCAAGAAGACCAAGTACCAGAGCAAACCCTCAAGGGCCACCAGTAACACCTGTTTCAGATCCAGAAGAGATTCTAAGAAGAGCTAGGGCTTCACTAAGATAGACCTATAGAGCTGCAAGGGGAGCTACATCAGGTATTTCCAGAGGTATTTCTACTGTTATATCAAATAGACCTCCATTTCAATCTTCTTCTGCTGAAGAATCTAGTTCTCAGAAGTTTATAAGTAAATCAGAAAATTTTAGGGTTGAGGAATCTTCAAGCATTGCTGCTTGTGAAGATCTTATCCCTGGAGACTCCATGAAGGCTGAATTTAGTGGTGACTCCACAATATTCATATGTCAAAATCATTTGTTTCTCTTTTGGCTCGGAGGTTTGCACCTCTTGATTTCTCTTCAGTGCCTAGTTTCCCACATCCAGTACTTGATATGTCCGAATGGAGAGATTTTCTACTTGTCTTAAAAGAGGAGAAAGAAGACAATCCTGCAGAACACCTCCTCAAGTTTCATGAATGCATGGATCTATTAGATCAGTAGCATGAAGATGTTCATGTATTCATTGTATGGTGATGTACGTAAGTGGTATTTTTCTTTACCTCCTTCCAGCATTTCATCATTGAAGGATTTTCACCAAGCATTCACTGAGCACTACAAAAGGTATTTTTCAGATGAGCTTGTATTTGGTAATTACTGTGATGAATATGAATTACATCATAAGGCTGAAGATGTAAATAGAGACGGATCTCTCCCTCACAATATGCAGCATCCCTTTAATAATATTCAAGATGATGCACGTTTCCATCAACTTGAACTAGATATGAATTATAAAGGAGTTGAATGTTTTCCAACCATCATTTTATATGATTGTTGTGAATCTCAAGAATTGATTTCTTTAACTACACGTGGAAATGATCAGCTTTTTGCTGGTCAAATGACCATTGAAATCAGTAAGGCTAGTTCACAGTTTCCAGATTTGCAGATCAAGAGAAGCTGCAGTAACCATGAGGAACAAGATTTTTAGGGACTGTCTAATATCCAGCTAGAACATTAGGAAGATCTTCCTTCTC
This sequence comes from Pseudotsuga menziesii, assembly GCA_001517045.1. Classification (NCBI taxonomy): domain Eukaryota; kingdom Viridiplantae; phylum Streptophyta; class Pinopsida; order Pinales; family Pinaceae; genus Pseudotsuga; species Pseudotsuga menziesii. Next base: position 404,014 of record LPNX010952773.1, on the reverse strand, counting down.
CTTATGAATATGTTGCTTCAAATTATGACAAGGAACTAGATTCTTGTTATAAATCTACTGCTCAAAAGTCCAATAAATATTTTCTTAGTTTTGATATATCCTACAAAGATATTATTGTGGAAGAGGAAATTGTTAGCTGTGATAAGCCATCATATCATCATGATGAATTTATATTACATGAAGGGGAGCAGAAAGATGCAAATCAGCTATTGAGCTTGCATTTTTATCAGACAAAGGTTGAGCAGTCCACATTCAACATTGACATCAGTGGAGGAAAATATCAGCAACATAAAAAGTTATTTCCTGTTGGATTTTATGACCCTGTTGCTGACTATCTAGAACTCATGAGAAGCATGGATATCAAAATATTTTTGTCAGATGATAGTTGGTTCTGTCACCCTTTGAAACTACATTGCTGCATGCTAGGGTTTCATTTATTTTCCGGGTCAAGATCAAGGATAAATTTAGCAGATCATCTTATGACATGGCTTCATTGGAAGCATGATGTCACTTGATAAGAAGAGTCTATTGATTAGAAATAGGAGTAGGAATAGGTAGGAAGATAAGTGCTTAATATGAGTAGCTAGGTCATTTTCAGTTGTTTTCATGAATAAGCAAAGCGGGCTATAGGCAGGTTGCAGCGGATCAATTATGAAGGACAAATGACTCCATGCCCAATGGAACACTAGAAGATAGCTTTAATCTTTGTTTTTCAGGAAAGGCATTTGGTCTGGGGTTCTTGGGACCTCACAGGAAGGTTCCCATCCCCGAGTAGGAGCCAGATCTTATCTCCCAAATAAATTAGTCTTCAATAGGTCAAATTCATAAAATTTATTTTTTGCATAGTGAAGAAGATTTCAAGGCACATTATGAAATATTTTTGTATTTTTAACAAAGTTGGAATGCCTTGTGATCTATTTTGCCATAAAAATCAAATTTTAGCTTTTCGTGGCTTAGGCGAAATTCTCATGAATTCATTAGCCACCAAAAAGCCCAAATTTTGACAACTTAACAGTTTGGTCCAGGAATACATTAACCACCGAAAGAAGAAAACGGCTAGTACATTCATCAAAATCAACCATCGTCAGCATGAGGAGTGCCATTATCGAGCACTTAAACACTGAAAATACTGGGACTGTGAAAAAATCATGAGCTAGTAAAGGAAAAGGTTGTTATGAAACTGAAGTGATGGACAAGAGACCCAAACCCTAGCTACCCTCCACCTGTCCCGTGACTGCAACCGAACCACCAAAAAACGTCAAGTCCCGGCTAAAAAGGTCACTGCGCTGCCCATCTCACATTTCTCATCAGAACTGACTATCCCACTGCTCAAGTACCAATTACTGATCAGCCCCTCAAAATCAACAGCCTATCCTCAATTCGTTCCACATTTCCTGCATGCATTCTCACTGAGCCAAGCCCTCTCTGGATCCAACATTGTACTATCCTTCCCTAGGGTTTGAATTTCAAATTTGCAGGCGCTACAGAACATTCAAGAAGATGAAGAGAGGAGGAGGACCCGCTCAAAAAAATCAAAAATAGGTTTTTGTGGCTAAACATTGTTTCAAAACAGTCCCTAAGCCACCAAAAGCGGACTTTCAGCAGCTAACACCAAAATTTTAGGGGGCTCCAAGCCACCGAAATTGGCATTTTACTATGAAAAGGCATCATTTTAAAATGGTGATTATGAAGCGAATGGAGAATCATTTTGCAAAACTATTAGAGGTTTTTGTTCCTAACATGTCAAAGAACAATAACCTCTCTCAGTTTTCCTATAGGTGTTTCATATTGGGAGAGTCAAATCCATCTCTGATCCCTAATTGTTGGATCTCAGAATTTCCCTGTTTGACACATGTTTTTGAAATACAGATATCGGGAAAATGAAAATGAATTCCAAAAAACTGAAAATTTTTTTTGCTCACACAAACCAATATACAAAAAAATATTTCGGTCTATACACATGTGTCACATATTTGGAGAACCAATTCCATCTCTGATCCCTAGTTTTTAGCATTTTTGGCCAAATTGTTGGGGAAAAAGATGACCCGTCAGTCCTCCAGGTGGCATTTTTTACCTCATCTATTAGTCCATGAAGATTTGCTATAGATGTAGAAGAATTTTTAGCACCTGTCAGAAACATACTCAACCTACCTCACTCATACTTTGAAGAAGAAGAAGGGAAAGAAGTTGACCTAACAGAGCAGGTTGCAGCAGAACATGAGGATTTTCCCTCACCAACACCAAGGGAAGGTCAAGATGAACCAATGATAGAAATTTCCTCAAGCAAACCTAGGTATCATAGAATCAACCAGCTATTAGGGAAAATTCATGAACTAGAGGTCTTAGATAGAGAGATCAAAAGAAATAATGCAAGATTAACCAAGAAAAACATTGAATTGCATAATTCTATTCTAGAAATGAGAGGGATGTATATCCTGTAGCAAAAAAAAAAATATGAGATTAATGAAGGACAACTCCAGGCTCTACAGGATGATCAAAATGTTGAGGTTGCAGAAGAAGGATCCAAACCCTAAAACACACCTTGCACTGGAAACCCTAGCAGGCATCAATAAGCCTTCAGGACCCAGAGGTAGCCCATGATGTTGTTGATATTCCAAATATTTTGCAGGTTGAAGAAGCACCAGAAGGTCAGGAGTAAATTTGTAAAATATTGATTAAATAATAATTAAATTTTGCAGAAAACAGAGCTTTCGGTGGCTTAGGCAAATGCAACAGTTGTTCAATAGCCACCGAAAGCAGAGCTTTCAACAGCTTACAGACCCAGAATTCTGTTAGCTTAACCACCGAAAGCACAAAAGGGTGTAGAAAGACATGCTTCCACACAAAATCAATTTTGATCGATCCAGACACATCAGGGATGAGTTATGAAGTTGAAGGTTAGTTAATTACACCAGTAGGTTGGTTCTGTTCCAGTTTTTGAGGGTGTCAACGAGGTGAAAAGGGTCACAAACCCTATCTACTTTTGACAAACCATGACTTATCTGTCAGAAAAAAGGGCCTAGTTTTACTTCAGTGATCACTGCAGTTATTAAATAGTTCAAAGAGAACAAGAATTAGAGTTAGATAGACTAGCACTTAAGTTAGGGTTTTTCACCTAATTTTTGCATAAACAGTTATGTTATCTATTTTTAGTAAATCAGATCCAACTTTTCAGGATCTAAAATAAATTTTGTAAAGGTTATCAAGCCTAATACTAATGTTGAAGCAAAGGTTCGACTTCAGAGATTTTTAGACCTTTATTGTTATCAAGCTTCTCATGTTATTCATCATTTAATATAAGCTCTTTTGCCATTATATGTTCAGGTTCCATCTCTTTTCTGTTTTGTACTTGTGCTTGAATGTTTGATTCAGGTTTATTCTTTTTATCTAATACCAGATAGTTGTCATCCTATCTATGTGTTGATGAGTTGAATTGCAAGTATTTTTCCTTGTTATGATTAGCCATTCATATGTGATTGCTTTATATATGAATCTGCCAGTATAGTAAGTTCTTCATTTATTCACCCTATTATCAACCCTCTGAACATTGGTGGTTAGAAGCCTTATCTTTTGATTGAGTTTTATGCATGTCTTGAGTGTGTGAGGTCCTTTAGGTCATATAACTTGATCCATTTAGAAAATCCATTAAAAACATTTAAGTTACCAGGCATCCTCAAGCTACAACCTAGAGGAGTTTCTTGGAGTGATAACACTGGGATCTACACTTGGAGATATGACCAACCATGTTTGTATCTACCCTTGGTGATACCATGAATTAACATGCACTAGCTCAATCTAGTCCATCAGAGAGCCTACGTGTAACAACATGCACCAGTTCAACCTAGTCCATCGAGGAACCTACATGTAATAGTATGCACCAATTCAACCCATTCCACTGGGGAACCTACATGCAACATCATTCATGAGTTCAACCCATCCCATTGAGGAACCTACATGTAACACTGGGATATCTCTCTTTGATACCACCAACAATTATGGATCTACCATTAGAGATACAACCACTCATACTAGGATATCCCTTGATGATGCCACCAACCATGTTGGGATATACCTTTAGAGATATGACATGTAACTCTAAAGATACAACTAGCTAGGATGGGATCATCCCATACATTGACCATTCCTTTTTCATACTGGGTGTACCTATGCAGTGACCAATCCTTTTTCATACTAGGTGCACACCTCTACAGTGCTAGTCCTTTTTCATACTAGATGCAAATATCATACGTCTTCCATAGAGCCAACCCTTTTTCATGCTGGATGTGAATACCACTCATCCTACACATAGCCAACCATTTTCCATGTTAGATGTGAGGACCATAGGGAATCATCACTCTCTCTTGTAATGGGCATTGATCTGAACAAATCCAAACTTGTCGCTAAAGTACTGAAACTTCACTCTCACCAGAGGCTTGGTCACTACATTGGCTATCTTCTCATCCATCACATGGAGCTTCACTTCTCCTCTCTACACCATATCCTAGATGTAGTGATACTGGATATTGATGTGCTTCAACTTTTCATGGAATACTAGGTTCTCAGACAACTTCATACAACTCTAGTTTTCACAGTATACATAATTCGTCTTCACGTCGTCTCTAACTTGTCATCAAACAATCTCACAACTATCTTCTAAAGCCACACTACCTCACAACTTGCTGAACATGCTGCAATATAATCTTCCTCAGCTATACTCAATGCTACACTCATCTGCTTCTTGTTGAACCAAGAAATCATGCCAGAACCCAAGCTGAAGCAACACCCTGATGTATTCTTCCTATATGTAGCACTACCATCCTAATGAGAGCCCACATGTGCTTGCAGGAAGATCCTATGATCTCTCACATATTTGAGGCCATACTCAATCATACCCTTCAGTACCTTAACACATGCTTTGTCGCAATCATGTGAACAAATCTCAGCTCTACCATATACTGACTCAAAGTGTTCATCGAAAATCAAATATCTAGCCTTGTGTTTGTCATGTACATCAACGAACCAATAATATTCTTGTAGACTAGGGCATTAACTATCTCTAAAATAGAATCACATAGCAACTTCAATTTTAATGCCATTTGTGTTGCCATTTCCTTGCAATCCATCATCTTGAATCTCTTCAGGACATCTACTGCATATTTTCCTTGACTCGTGAAAATATCATCTGGATTCTTCCATACCTCAAGACCTAAGAAATAGTGCATCATACCCAAGGCTTTCATCTCAAACTCTGCAAAAAGCCTCTTCTTCATTTTTTCTATGAGATTATCATCACTTTCCAGGAATATATCATATACATACAACAATAGTGACATTGGTTTCCCATATTCAACCTTGAAGTAAAGGTTGGAATCTACTTTACCCTTGGTAAATACCAAGCTCATCAAAATTCACCTATCCTATCGTACCATGTCCTAGGTTCCTATTTCAAACTACACCACATATAGTTCCTGTTCATGAGGGGAGACATTCTGAACATATGCCCGAGATACTGAGGAAAAAAATATTTTCCATGAATAGAGTCTAAGTGTCTCCACAATCTATACTATAGTCACTCCCTCTAAAGTAGATCTTTCATGCTCCCTCTGTAACTTAGCACTATCCTCCCTCTGCATCAAGTAATTCTGCACTAGAGTGATTGGTAGCCTTCTATGTTGTTGATATTCTATGTATCCATTTATGTCATGTCTCAAGGTCACTGGATATGTACAAAACAAAAAAATATCATTTAAGAAACTAGATATACAGGAAATGATGATTCAAATACTTATCTTTTTTTTTTTGGTGGACTCCCTCTTGATCCTTGTCTCCTTGCAGGAATTACTGGAGTCTCTGACAATGTGCTCTACTTCATCATCTGACTCTGAGGACCTATGTCTGTCCTGCTCATGATTGACAATGTTGAGTGAGTCTTATACACCATATATCACTTGGAACTGTGTATTGGAGTTGAATATGTGTTTCCCTTATTCTTCATTCACGACTGCATCCCTTCTTATCCAATGCTTAAATGGATAAGAGGTTCTTCAAATAAGGTCCATAGAGCGTGATCTTCAACTTCATGAACTTTTTAGAATCTAGCTTTGTAGGAGGATTCCCCTACTCTTTTGATAATCATATTCAAATTTCACCTTATGCAATGAATTCTTTTGGATCAAACTACATATTCCTCATCACTAAGGAGTCTTCTATAGCTTTCTTCTTGACTAGTTCACCATCTCTTCTTCATTCCTTCCTTACAGGCTAGACAAAGCATCAAATATCTCTTTCTGAGTCTTCAAGGATGATACATGTAGGATCAAATGGTCCTATATGGATTCTGCAATCATCCTCTTGGCTTTGACCAAGTTCTTCTCGTGCTTATCTTTGTCCTCATCTCCCTCTATATCTACAACTTTTTCTTTGACATAGTTCTCCAAGTCATGCTCTTCTAATATGAGAAGCATTCTATACTTCCATGCCCGAAAGTTCTCAGCTCCTTCAATCTTGTCCTAAATTTTGGTAATTTTTTTCATCTTGATAAAATGAGAACCTCAAATGGAAATAGAGAGAATATAACTTACCAATGAGAGTGCTTCAACTGGATGCTTGCTTCAATGTTTTTATGAAAAACTGCTTCTCATGAACATAGGGTTTGATAGAGAAACCTTATTTTTTAATATTTGGTGACTTGCAAATCTGATTGGATAGAAAGATGTGCCTCCTCAAGGCAAGTTGAGCAATGTTCTCCTTTTCCCAAATATGTGGACATAACTGCAAAATATGTGACGCCCTAGTTTTCCCAACATAAGTGTTAGGTCAAAAATTGAAAATCCACATAATTGGAAATTACTTCCACATAAATATGATCCCTCATATGGCGATTTAGATGGTCCACCTTTTTCATTTATATGTAGAGAAAAGTGCTTGGAATATGAAGCCCTAGTTTATTTTGTTGAGTCTGCTCCATTATCCGGTCTTATATTTGTTGTATCTTAGAAATTTATACTCCTTAATGACTAAAAATTTACCTCAAGTATTCTCATGTCCTTTTTCCAAACCCATATGTTATAGCAATATTGGATTCACCAATTGGAACTTATTCTAATTTTCCCAAAGTGACGTATTTATGGATTGGCTCAATATATCAAACTTGTGTGGACTTCCACAAGTCACCGTTTCCACTTTAGGTTCTGAAACTCTCACTTGTGAAACTATAGCCCATTCCCTTTATGGAACATCTAACTAAATTCAATTTGTAGCTTCATATCTTGATATATGACATTTATCCTTAGGTCACATATTTAAAACTGAATTCTGGAAGAGGTTGGAACCCTATTTTTCAAGGATCATATCTCATAAAGGACAAAGAATATGAGGATGAAACTCACACACAAGGTACAACAACATTTCATCTTCGGCATGTTCAATTTTTATCTCCTAAAACTTTTCCAAAATAAATTTGTAGTGAAAATTTCCAAATGACTAAATTTTTCCTTCTAAGATTGCAAGCATGAAACCATAATCTCTGACAATTGCAGTAGTAACAGTTGTTACGACTGTAGAATGACTTATTTCAGGATGGATCTGATACCATGTTAGAATTTTAATGGTTATACAATATATTCAAACATTTATCACTATAACATAATAACCATATGCAATAGGATCGCTAAAATAAATGCATAAAACTTGTTTATTTGTTTAGATCCATTAATGATGCATTTAGATATTTGAATAACATCGATGGGTCGTGTAATTGGAGGCACTGAAAAAAAATTTATTTATTTATTTTTATATTGACTATCAGTTTGTTTACATCTCTCAAATGAACTGGTGCATTAACTTGTTGGAAACATTATTGTAATTAATATCAAAGGCAATGGAGACTACAAATGTCTAAGATATAGATTTCAAGATGAGATTGTTGGAAATACTTTTTTTTGGAATTTCAATGCTCAGTTTGGATACCATATCTTTGAAGAAATTTTTACTCTAGATACCAAGATAAATGGTAATATAGGTTACATAGTTGAAAATATTATTTCAAGAACTTTCCAATGGTATATGGAAATCCCTCTAAATCCATAAGAATGAGGAGATATGAAAGGATTTGTAAAGTCATCCTAGCCAAAATTTTAGGTTGTCCCTCCTAGGATATTGAACAATGTTAGATCGGTCCATAAAGTGATAGTATGAATAGAAGGAGAAACTCCTCATTTGTTCATTCAGTCATCCACTCATGGAGCTCTCAAAAAGGTGTGTAATTCCAAGGAGAAGACTCAAGTGTCTTTAAAAGGATTTTCTAAGATGGTTGAAGATGCTTTTGAAGTTTTCTAAGGTTCTCTGAGGAGTAGAAGGCATACCTTATGAAGAGAAAGATATTTTTTCTAGTAGGTTCTTCTTTGGATGAGCCTAATATCAAAGACAAATTATAAAGTAGATCCGAAGAAAATTATGAAGCAAACCATAGGCGGATTATGAAGCATATCAAAGCAGATTAGAGGTAGATTACGAAGTTAATATGATGATGATTGTGAAGTATCTTTGAATTATATTATGGAGTTGATTTGAGGATTGAATTAGGTTTGGGGTTGATTATGACAAAATTATTGTACCAATAGCAATAAGTAGGTTGGTGCCTACACCTTACTGAGTTGGTTCTCAGTTTAGGATATTGATGTCTCTAGTAGGTTGGTGCCCACATATTGTTGAGTTGGTGTGAATTTCATGGGATTGGTGTCTCTTGTAGGTTGGTTCCGATAAACTATGTAATAGTAGGTTTGTGCCTACATGAATTCATAAACATAAGTTTTTTGGTTTTATCCTTAAATGTTTTCCACATTATATGTTGTGTAGTATGATTTGAGATTATGTGTATTTGTCATTTCATGAATGATTGATGAATGGTTAAAATAATAAAAATTACATTATACTAATTCAACCCCCTCTCAATATAACCATAATACCAACATTTGTTATTAGGGAACAATGTTTCTTCATAAGCAATTTAACAAGTGGAAGGGAGATATTGAAATCACACATGGAAATCAAAACCAATATTGATGAAGAAGAAATCATAAAGAAAAAATGTATTAAGAAGATGAAGAAATTAATGGAGAAGTGAATCTTGAAGTTGAACTCATTTGTAACTTAGAGGAAATAAAGAAGATGAAGAAAAATAATATAAATCAGAGGGAACAACTATAGTAATATAAAAAGAAGGATCATGATATTGATGAAGCATATAAGATAGTTATCATCCTGAATACTCGGCTAGAAGAAGTAGAAAGGATTGAATAAATTGTGAAAAGTTAGATCAAGGAAAAGGAAAAAAAATGTGATAAGTTAGGGTATTAAGTTGTCTCATTAAGAGAGGAAAATGAAAATTCAAACGCAAAATTAGACAGAAGTTTGAAGAGAACTAAAAATTTGAATGAGATCCCCAGTTGCAAAATATTACTACTCATCAAGATAGGGCTTGGCTATGATGAGATTCAAAAGACCCCCGATGAAGATGAAAGCAAGGAAAATGAAGAAAATCACAAAAGATATGCTGATTTTCTCAAAGGATCCATCAACAATGAATGCAGTAGGAAAGAAAATGATGACCAACAACAATCAAATGAGTTCAAAAGAGTAGTTCCACCAAGAAAATATTTCACTCTTAGGTACCATAATATATTCTTTGGCTATCGTTTCTTTTGCAATAGTTTTGGTCATAAGGAAATATAATGTAGTGCATATGAAAGAAGTAATCATGTGAGTAATGGAAATATAGGTTCTTATCAGATTTCAAAGGATGATGATGTGAGAAACAATTCCCAAATTTCTCAGGGATTTTCTAATTGAAACTACAACTCATTTGCTCCCTTACTTGATATTGAATACTATAAGTGTAATAAGTATGGGAAAATATCTTTTTATTGTACAAACAACATAGAAGGATATCATAAACAACACATGGAAGAATATTCTAGTGCTAAACATAAGGAATAATACTCAAAGATTTGGAAAAGGAAGAAAAAAACAAGAAGAACAAGATAAGGAAGAATGTAAATAAGCCTTGTATGCTCAAAAAAAAGGAAGAAATTGGTACATTGATAGTGTATTTTCAAAGCATATGACTAGGGATCACCAAAAATTTCTCAATTTAAAGAAAGGAAAATGAGGTAGTGTTAATTTTGGAGATAATGCCTCTGCCAAGATAGCTAGAAAATGTATTGTTAGAGATACAGATATTGAGGGCCGACATACAGAAGGATTGAATGCCATGATAATGTTAAATGTACAACATCTGGATTCATTCTCTAGACTTGTGTTGCATCAATTCAAGGACTTGTGTTGTATCAAGCCAGGGGCTTGTGTGGTATGAAGTCAGGGACTTGTGTTGTATCAAGTCAGGGACTTATGTGGTATCAATTCAGAAACTTGTGTTTTATCAAGTTATGGACTTGTGTGGTATCAAGTTAGTACATTGTGTTGTATCAAGTCCTATCTATTTCCTCATGTATTGAGTTGGGATGCATGTATTGTATCAAGATTGGAGTCTTGTGTTGTATCAATATTGGTCTTGTGTTTTATCAAGACTGCAAACTTGTGATTGTATCAATTCTGGATTCATGTTGTATCAAGTCAAATGATTCTCAAGACGATACCCTATGAGATAGATCTCCTTAACTGGATATGGCCTTGTGTATTATCAATACTGGAGACTTATGTTGTATCAAGTCATGAGGATATAATATGTGATGTATTTATAGTCATGGTCACTAGGTGGTATAAGTCTCCTTTAGGGATTAACTACCCCTAGAGTGAATTACTTTAGCATATGACTATATGACCCAAGGTAATACATATGATCATTAGTATGGAACAATTCATCTGAGTATGATATGATAAGATGGTTAATTAATTAATACACATATGGACCATGCAATATTTAATTAATGATAATGCGATATAGCATAGAGAAAGAGAATGAATTCAAGCTACACATGTATGCCTCAAGTGAACTCGAATTTTGAAGGCCACAGTTAAGCCTAAGTTGTAAATAAAGAATGTGTCAATTAAAGAAGGAACGTCTCTTTGATTCATGCAAAGTGTTTGTGCATGTGTGACATTGATTGTGAAGTACCGAAGACTTTCAATTAGTCTCCTAAATTTATGGTCATGCATTCAGTTCATTCAATTCACGATCAGTCAATTAGTTCACATTCAGTTCAAGACGTTCACATTCAGTTCAATGCAGTTTAGTTTAGTTCAGTTCACATTCTTTTCAGATAGCTCACATTCAGTTCATGTCAATTAGCATCCAGTTAAAGCTAAATAAAGGAGGGCACATATCTTGTGCATGCAAGAGAATCTAAAGTGTCAGTTTGGAACTGGAGTTTAGGAGGGAGCTAATGTTTGCATGCAAGGATTTCTAGTGCATTCTACTCCTAGTGAATGCACTATTTGTTGATCTCAGTGTGTTTATTGAGCCTCCTATTCACCCCTTCTGCATGCTAGATGTTTTGGCTTATTATTAATATGATAGGCATATGGAAAGTTCAATACACAATTGCATACAATTATTTTTTCAGGGTTGCATTGGATCTCTCTTCTCTACTATTGAGATGATATCTCTTATCGGGAAATCTGCTTATGTGTTGTAAACCATTATCTACAAATCTATCTATCATACTCAAAGAATTGCTAGGTTTTTCATCCTCTATATTTGGAGGGTTTTCCCAGGGTATATCTTGTCTCTTATGGTTGAATTATTTATGTGGATAATTTGTGTTATGAGATTCATATATGTAGTTATTGATTATCAAAAGTTTTAAGTTCAAGCAACCCTGATTTTGTTCAAACATTAACAGATAAGAGGAGAGAAACACACACACACACACACACACATATATTATGAAATCCATATAAGGAACATAACAAGAAGTAGATAAATGAAATACAACATAAAAATACAAGATAAAGTTGGAGAAGAAAGAGAAAACATATAGATCTGCTATGAAATTCATATAAGGAACATAAACAAGAAATAGATAAATTAAATACACCATGAAAATACAAGAGAGGGTTGGTGTTAAGCCCTTAATGAAAACACATTACACCATATAGTGTGGCACATTTCTCCCTATATATAGGTGCATTACATATTATTTATGTAGTCTTGGGTATATTAGTGGGTTTATTAGTTGTTATTGTATTCCTTTATCTCCTATATATATGAAGGATATATTCTCATTTTGAGTCATCATAGTATCTTAGGTTGTCTTGTGTACTCACTACATTGTGTAAGGAGGTTCCTCCCTCGAAGAGGATTGATATTTATCTCTGATATTAATATTTTTGGTGTGTATTAATCTCTTATTTTCTATTTATTCTATTTTTATGCTATATATAGGACTTGATTGCATTACATTTGGTATCAGAGCTCTTTACTTGGGACTGGCTTCTGCAAAATGAGGCATCTTGGAACTTTCGCTACAATTGTTTTTCTACAAGGATTCAGAGATCAAGGTTAAAAACCCACTTCCAAAACATGCATAAATATCTCCAGTAAAAAAATCATATCCTAATACATTATAGTTTTAGAGATAATTGTGGAGAAATATAGGGTTTTAGACTAGTCCTACAGCTAATCTAAAACACGTGTTCTTTGGAAAAAGGTCATATATGAGGAATATGAGATCCAAATGGAGTCAGAACAGTTGCATATGAAATAAGACAGACCAGGGTATATGTGATAGAAGTTTAAGATACAAAAACAAAACATTGGACACGTGGCATACAATACAAGTGAGATCTTCTGGATAGGAGAAAAATAAGAAACTTTGGTATATTTGCAATAGCGTTTTATTGGCTCATCCAAATTAGGCCAGACTTGCAACATTGGAAAGATGAAAAATCAAGGTAATACATGACAAATTTTTAGACTTAGAGGAGTTGCAATTTAAATTTTACCTCAGTTACAAGTCGTCCATAAAACAATCTTCCAATCAAGGTTTTAAAAAGGTACGTCATTTTGCATTTGAATAGATTTTAGTAGAAGGATATACTTGTGGTAAACCCTAGGGTGTGATATTGTTAAAAATGCCACCAAAAGGAAGTGGAAAGAATCACACTCCACTCAAACCCCTAGAGGATTAATCCCCGACATATGAGGAAATGGAAGACATTTCTTTTAGAGTGTCCAAGTTGGAAGATATGATTAAAGGAAATATGAAAATTGATGAATTTGCTAAATTGGAAAAGAAGATAGCTACTGTTACGGAGAAAACTTCCTATGGCTTGGGGTACCACAAAAGACAGAGTAACCGTAGAAATCAATCCTTTACTATATGCAAGAGAAACCAAACATCTAACACTAAAGGATCTCGAAACATACCTTATTCCGAATGGTTGATGTAGATCCCCGTTGAGCTTTTCCACTCTCACTTGTATTAATAATTTGCTCTCTCAACATTGAGTAAACAAGACAAGCATGCAATATATAATTGTGTTATACCTACTCTAGCATATATAATCAATAACATATAAGCATTTAAAAGCATCCATGGATTCAATACTCATTTAAATACACATTATTGGACAGGAAAAAATATTTCTATTAATATAAATCAGAGATTACACTAGTGACAACCTCTGTCGGCATGTCTGTGAATCGAAGAAACTGAGGCCTCCACCTGGGCCTCCACCACTTCAATCCTCCATCTCTCGATAGCAAGCTCACAAGCAAAGGCAAGATTGGGAAGAACACAAAGTGCTCCAAGGGACAAAGGGATGCAAACTCAAGTATAAGCTCCGGCAACAATGGACTATAGTTTTCTTGCTCTTCAATTCCTCCCCTCAATGTATCCAAAGGGTTCCTTATATAGTGCTTCAATGGGTTAATGGAAGGTCAAATCTGAGCGATCTCAAGGCATATGGAAGGCCAATAGACAAGTGACTTGGATCCACATCAAGGAAAACTCCAAAACTATTTGGCCTTTTGCACACATCCCGATGTATGTGGGTTTGAGGGCCAAATCCGCGTATATACACGAGAATAGGTTTAAAAGTCGTGTATAGCAAATAATGCATGTTTTTAGGGATGATATTGGAAACATCAAAGGTACAAAAATGGTCCATGGGGTCTAAAGAGTCTGCAAAGGGACAGGGAAGGCCATAAAGGTGTGATCCACCATGTGTGGTAAAATCAGCTGTAACAGATGCCCCCTCATGTGTGAGGTCAGAGGGGTCATACGATGGACGAAATACATTATAAGTCCATCCAAAAAGTGGAGTGATGAAGAACTAGGTGGAAGAACTAGCCATCCAACAGTGCAATACAATGCTGAAACTCTACACATAACTGCAAGTAGATATAATAGTCCCGGATACATAAGAGTATAATGGCCATGAAATAGGCATGATACAAAATATGACATGTGTGGTCATCGCCACGTACAATATATATAGATCAGAATATCCATTATGAAGATATACAAAGAATCATGATCTCCATGAAAGCTGAAGATACGTAATGGATCAAGATCTCCATAATGGTTGGAAATATCTGACATACACTGGAATCAAGTCACGAGAGCTAAAATCTCATGAACACTGGCACGATCAAGGAGGTAGCATATATGAAATTCCACTAATCTGAAAGGTCTTCTACACAATCCACTATGAGTACATGTCCTACTATGTGAATAGAGGTGTTGAGGTCGAACATAGTAGTCTATCATCTGATTACCGGTCATTGATGTATACCATTAACAGACACGAGATCACCCATCGATAATGAAAATGGGAATCAAGGTACTAGAGTGAAAACTAACAAGTGTGAATAAATGTGTTGAGGTCGAACACTTGAGAGGATCCATCGATTAGGGCACATTAATGTATTCCCAAAACTGTCGATGGCGAGAGAACCTACCACTAATGACTACAAGTCTTAAGGCACTCAAAAATGACTCTAGATTCCTATCCCAGAATAAATGATTTGAATTCGATGGGATGAAATCCGTTGGAAGGAGGGAATTAATGCATCCCTCATCATCCAACACAAGGTACTCAGCAAGGCTGTATAATGTGGAAGGACTCGATCATAAAGTACACGAACCAGTATCAGTACCAGGAATGGTCGACATACAAATTCAAGAGAACTAAGAAATGGCCGACTCAGGTTTCAAATTCCTTCTAACAAGAGCATAAAGGAGAATGGTGACTGAATGTAGGCAGCATAGACTTGATATAAAAAACTAGGACATCTCTGTGACATAGGAGGCATCAACAAAGGCTCCATAGGGACTGGAAGCTTAACCAGTTGGTGGAGATAAACTCAGAGAAACAAGTATAGCTCCTAAATTCAAACTATTAACCCAACCAACAGATGTGATATATAGTGCTTTGTTTGAAGGAGACACGACTCGATTGCTGCCAAAGATAACATCTTTTCTTGTCCAGATTTTTATTTTTTTTTATTTTTTTGGACTTTTTCAAATATTTTGAAAAGCTTGAAAGAGTGCTTTATACTTACAGACTAGGAGGAGACGAGTGTCAATGGGCAAACAAACTAGTTCCAAGCAGTGGAACATACCTATTCTCAATGCAAGGACACATGTGTAGGATAACGACACTCGAGGGGAATTCCCCTCCTGTTAAAAATGGGGAATCAAGCTGCAAAGGATATATAAAATGGCTTTGCATGGCTAGACATGAGACAAGCTTGGGCTATATAGCTGATAATCAAAGTCAGGGAAGCCAGCATAAGGCTCAATGAGGAAGGCAAAACTCATGATAATGCAATCACAACTTGACATAAGGGAGTCCTGGGGACAAAGGCCAGCAAAAAGATCAAGAGGAGTATGAGGCTCTTGCGTAAAGACATGGCGATACTATACAAAGGAATCCCGCACCCTAAAGGAAAAAATGTCGGCATGGGCATCAAACGCAACAAAGGAGCTAACTAGGGAACCCATGTATGGTCAAGCTCTACCATTCACATCATGTCACTTCTAAAACAACAAGAAGGTTTCATGACAAGATAGAATGGGTTCATACCTAAGGTTATAATGAAATGGTCATAAGGTCATGCAAAGTGCAAATGGATGTGAAATATAACACATATGCCAGTTTAGACATAATACCTAAAAGCAACACGAACGGGTCAAAGCAATGGTCGAAACGACGCTCAAAATGGACTCCTACATCGTCAGATTAGTCCAAAACAGTCCAAAATGGTCAGAAACATTTAAAAACTATAGAAAGGGGGTAAAAAATCTCAAAAATTTCAAATTTTTTCTATAAATAGTAAAAAATTCAAAAATTATATATCATTTGAAATTTTTACCCATTTGAGCTCAGAACTTCCAACGCGAATTTTGGGAGTTTCGTCCAGCGAAATTCAACACAGTTTGTTCCAAGTAACTTCTCATGTCCTCCTCTTCCATTTTCATGCAAATTTTTTCAATTTCCATGGTCAAATTTTATTTTTAGGCCACTCTAAATTGGTCATTTCGGCCCACATAGATATCAGAGCTTTTTTCATGTATAGGGCTGGCTATACACAGAAAAACCGCCCAAAACCGCGTACATACGCAGCTGTTTTGCAAACAGTCACATATGCGATCGCACACAAGGTTTT
Organism: Pseudotsuga menziesii; assembly: GCA_001517045.1. NCBI lineage: Eukaryota > Viridiplantae > Streptophyta > Pinopsida > Pinales > Pinaceae > Pseudotsuga > Pseudotsuga menziesii. The sequence continues at coordinate 387,381 of LPNX010952773.1, read as the reverse complement.
TTAAGGTATATATTGACCAAAAATTACTTTTAATGTGTAGGATAGTTCTAGAATGCAGGGAGAGGGAACATGGAGATGTAGAAGAAGCTGTTTGGGGTGATTTAATGGCTCAACAAGATCTACGTGCATGTGGGCTATACATGTTTTGGTGTCTTGGAAGCCTGAGGGCCAAACCAAGACTCCTGCAGATGCTAGTAGACTACTGGGATCTAGACTCAGATTTCTTTCATATTGACGGGATGTCCTTCACTATAGAGGTGGAGGACACATATTTCATTACTGGATTGTCCTGACGGGGAGAGGTGGTGAAACTATGCTCTCGTGGGCCCGGAGGTGGCCTCCACATTGATGAGTACATTGCAATATACTATTTTCTGGACATGAAAAAGGTTGGGAGTCAAATCCCAACAAACTCCATCCAGGTACTAGGCCTGAAGGCCATAATATTGGCACTCGACAGGATAGCTGGTCTAGCATCACTCCACCAGGCCTCATGGCCATTGATGTTCTATGCACTGGAGTGCATGAGACCCATAGTGTATGACTGGAGCACTGCGCTATTGAGTAACATGAAGCAGCATCTCAGTGACTGCAAGATGGGCAGGTTACAAAACTTCAGTTTTAGCAGCATACTGAGCACGTTCTTCTTTGAGCTTGTACCGAGGCTAAGCCCTAGAGTTGACGTTCCTCCTCATGGGGTTCGAGATAAGTCCCAACAACGTTGGGCAGATGCTATGCGTAGACTTGGCAGAGGTAGGGTGTCTAACCCCTACCTAGCTGACTTCTTTCCATGGTGGCGACGACAGATTGTTTCCATATATGATTATACCTATCCGGGAATATATTTTTGGGGAGATCCGGACATGCCCCTACCACCATGACCAGCATACGGTGATATAGGTAACGAATCCCAAACCCTCTTTTTAAAATTTTTTTATGTTTTTTGATATATTGACTCAAAGGACATGTTTTGGTGTGACGACACATAGTGATAATCTGTCATGTGTATGTAGATGTTGGACCATGGCAGCCTGACATTTTCCCTTGTCATAGAAGGAGGGGAAGAGGAGATGATATCATGGGTGTGGATGCGGAGCAGACGCTCCAAAGCATCCACACAAACTTTGTACGCTTGACACACAGGGTACCCATGGCGCAAGTCGAGGACTTTCCTGAGGCCATGCAGCGTCAGGTGCTTGGTGTACCACGAGCATGGTTCGATTATTCCAATGACTAGCTAGAGCTGTGGTGTGATACCATGATCATAACCCTCCTCCTCCTCGATAGGCTTAGAGATCTAAGAGTGATTCATTTTTTTACTACCATGTATTATATTTTGGTGGCTCGGAAGCCCCATTTTTGTATTATGACACTTATGTATTATGACGTCACATTTTGGATGTTTTAATGAAATTTTTTTATGATGATCGATTTTATTTATTTATATGTGTGTAAAAATGTATGTTTGTGATATGCTTATGGTCTATGAAACAAATGCCAATCTAACACATAGTTAGCATATGAGTCAACAACTTGATTAAAAATTCTTGAAACATGTATGTATGTTATGTTGTCAAATTTCCGTTCTAACAATCTCACACGTAAGAATATTCGTAATAACGTCGGATCCCTAATACAATACAAGCCATTAAGTTGTGACACTACTAACTGCGAATCAAGATGTACCTCAAGAGAGAGAACACCATGTGAAATGGCATCTTGTAATAGTTTGATAACAGCACTATACTCAGCAACATTGTTCGAAGAAGGCCATAAACATATGCCTCCTCAAGACAATACCTAACCTGTAGGAGTATAAATCACCCAAGTAGTAGAGGCTGAGTGTTGAGTGTGGAGGCTAGCACCATCAGAAAATCCTATGTAAGCAGAAGACTCCATTGACATCTGCCATAAGAAACGAAATCTAATCAACAAACCCGATCACCAGAAGAAAACCTAACTATGCAAACAACTGTACAATAATATACAATAATATGCCCTGGATGAAGATCATGCATAGTACTTTTTAAGATAGAGCCCATTTCTAGGCTCTTCCAAGGCTATCCCTTCATAATCCACCAGCTCATAGACGCCCTTCTCTAACACACATTTGACTACATAAGGACCATGCCACATGGGATTAAACTTCCTTGTGCCCAAGGGTTCTTTAGCTTGATCCCACAAAAGGACCAAATCACCTTCACTAAACCTCCTCAGATGGATAGAATTATCATATTGGACCTTAACTCGATGCTTATTTACTTCTAGAGCCACTAAGGCATCTCGGTGTTGCTCATCAAGCTACTCTAAGTGAACCAAACATTCCTCCAATGCGGAGGTGTTTGGTAAAAGCTCTATAGCTAGCTTCAATGAAGGTATTTCACATTCAACCAGCAAGACAGACTCCACTCCATATACGAGCTGATATGGAGAAAAACTGGTGGTAGTCTTAACTGCGGTCCTATAGGCCCACAAAGCAGGATATAACATGATATGCCAATTCATTTTGCTTTGTGTGATGGTTTGTTGGATAATAGACTTAAGTGATTTGTTCACTGCTCCAACCTATCCATTTGCATGAGGGTAATAAGAAGAGGAGTGCTCCTGCTTATACCCAAACTTCGAGGCCAGCTCTTCCATCATTCAATTCTGAAAGTGCCTACCATGGTCAGTGACAAGCTCTTTTGGAATTCCAAACCGAGTAATAATTTGGTTGAATACGAAATGCATGGCTGTCTCACCGTCAGATTTAATCATGGGCATAGCCTCATCCCATTTCATGAAATAATCAACAACCACTATAATATGATGATTTCCCCCCAGCCGAAGCTGGGTTGCAATCCATGAAGTCAAGCCCCCACTTGGTGAAGGGACCAACGGTGATAATTGGATGTAACGGGGCAGCATGTGAGCACATATTGCGTGCAAACACTTGGCAAGGGTGACACTTCTTGACCACATTGACACAATATTTGAATATCGATGGCCAAAAATATCATGCTCTCAAGATTTTTTGGGTTGTAGAAAGCCCAGATAAATGACCACCACACGGCCCTCCATGGCAATCATTCAGCACAACCTCAGCCTCGTCATGGGTTAAACAACGACGTAAAATGGAATCTACCCCACGGTGGTACAAAGTGTTATCCACTATAAGGTAGTTCTTAGATACGTGACGTAATCGTTGTCACTCATCTAGTGAAAGGTGAGTAGGGACCTTCAACATTTGTAAATCTATGATGATATCCCCATACCATGGATCCACAGTTGAGATAAGGAAAATATTCTCATCGACAAACGTATCCTCATAAACCTCCTCCTCCTCACTTGGGAAATAAAAAATGAGCTCCGCAAAAATCAACGATTTCTTTGATTTCATCGAAACAAACTCGAGATCGAATTCTTGCAAAATAAAAATCCACTTGTTATACTTTCCCCCGATCATCCTTCTAGTGAGGACGAACTAAAATGGATTGACATGAGCTACCACCAAGGTCTGGCGAAGGAGAATGTAGTGTCTCAATCTCTGAACCGCATGAACGGTGGCTAAAAAAAGTTTCTTCACATGGGAATAATGGATTTATGCATCTATAAGGTTTCAACTAAAATAATATATGACATGCTGATGGATCTCCTCATCCTCCTGAACCAAAACCATACCAATCATCTCCATGGACGCGGCCACATAAATAAAAAAATTCATGGCTATAGTTGGGTGGACTAAGCATGGGGGCTGATGCTAAGGCTCGCTTAAGAGCATCAAAGGACTCCTAGGCTTGCTCATCCCAGCAAAAGATAGTGTCCTTCTTTGAAAGATGCATAAAGCCTTTAGTCAAATTGGCAAATTTAACCATGAATATCCATAAGAAATTTGCCATGCCTTGCAAACATTGAATATGTCTAATATTTCATGGGGGATGCAATTGAAGTATTGCCTCAACCTTTAAGGGATTGACTCTTATACCCTCCTTGGAAACAATGAACCCTAGAAAGTGACCAGACTTCACGCAAAAGATGCACTTATGGGGATTTAGACTAACCAGGTAGTGGCGGCATCTTTCGAATACTAATCTCAAATGGTAGGGATGATGCACTCTCAGCCAAGAATGAGCAGCAAGGTCATCCAACAAGACTTCAATAATCGATTTGAGATTGTGAAAAATCAAGTTCATAGCCTGCTGAAATGTGGCTCCCGTGTTTTTAAGACTGAAAGGAATCTTCCGATATGCAAACGTACCCCAAGGAAAAATAAATGAAGTTTTTAGGGATGATCTTGGAAACATCAAAGGTACAAAAATGGTCCATGGGGTCTAAAGAGTCTGCAAAGGGACAGGGAAGGCCATAAAGGTGTGATCCACCATGTGTGGTAAAATCAGCTGTAACAGCTACTAAAGAGGATCTCAAATGGATGGTTAGTAAAGAAGATCTTCAATACTTGAAGGAGTTTATCAAGGATATCAAACATAAGTTTATTCCTCAATTATCTACTCAAGAAGAGGATCAAGGAAAATATGACTTATTCAAGTCACATCTGGAGAAAATTGAAAAACAATTGGAGAGTAGGAAGTTGGAGTCCTCAAAAGTTGATGATTCACTACAACATCATGGGTTCAATTCAAGTCCAAGAAAATACTTTATACCCAAGATTGAAATGAGAAATTTTGATGTCAAGGATCCAATCATGTGGATTTTTTAGATGGAGCAATTCTTTGATCTACACCAGGTGCCCACCATGCAAAATGTAATTATTGCATCCTTGTAATTAGAACATGATCAGTTTGTATGGTACCAATGGCTTTGTGAGCATAAAAACGAGTCTATTATATCTTGGTCTATATTCACAGAAGAATTGATTGCACATTATGGGAATATAAATAGAAACACCTTCTTCAATAAGTTGGTGAATCTCAAGCAAAAAGGTTCAGGTACAGATTACATTAAGCAATTTTAGCAGCTAAGTCTCAAAGTGAAGAATATTTTAGAAGATAATTTGGTAGATATCTTTATTGGAACCTTGAAAGATAACATTCAACATGAGGTGCGTCTCTTTGAACCATCATCGCTATAGAAGGATTTCATGATGGAAAGGAAGGTTGAAAATAAAACTATGGCAATGACTACTAGAAAAACATTCTCCAACACATATAGAGAAAATAATGTTCCTTCTTCTAAACCACCACAAAGGTTGACACCCCAAAAAAATATGAAATAAGAGAAAAAGGATTATGGTTTAATTGTGACATCAAGTATAGTAAGGGACATAAGTGCAATGAAAAGAAATTATTGTACATAGATTGTGAAGGGGAAGAACCAAAAGAAGAGGAAGCATCTCAAGAAGAGGCGACTTTAGAAGAAATAGAAGAGGCTACCTCAGAAGAAATTACTCCCACCATATCTTGTCATGCATTGGTTGTAATTAGCACTCCTCAAACTATCAAGATAGAAGGATACATAAAAAATAAGAAGGTAGCAGTGTTGATTGATTCTTGTAGTACTCATAATTTCATTCATTGTAAATTAGCCAAAGTTCTTAATTCCTTTGTTTATCCAGCACAAAATTTCAAGTAATGATTGTAGATGGAGGAACTATAAATTGCTCATGGAAATGGCATAATATCAATCTGGATATGGGGGAATATGTATTGAATAGTCCAACGATTTCTATCCCAATGGGTGGTGCTGATGTTGTCTTAGGTGTCCAGTGGTTACAATCATTAGGAATAGTGGATTTTAATTTTCAAAAACATTTCATGAAATTTTTATGGGAAGGTAAAGAATATGAGTTAAATGGTATCACAGGAAAACCAAGCAAGGTGATAAGCTCAAATGGTATGAAAAAGTTGTTAAAAAGGGACATCAAGGTATATTTGCACAACTATACTCATTAGATGTTCAAACCTCAAAGTTCCTTATCTCCCTAGATCTCCAAAGGGTCATTAATAAGAATTTCAAGGTATTTGAATATATTCCCAAAGGTCTTCCACATACTTGTGACTTTGATCATGCCATCCACTTAATTCCAAGAAGTGTTCCTCCTAACCCTCATGCCTTACTGATATCCCTATAGACAAAAGAGTGAAATTGAGTGTATGATGCCTAAAATGTTAGAGGTTGGCATAATTAGGCCTAGGCAAAGTTCTTACTCTGCACCAGTGGTAATGGTACGCAAGCCAGATAGATCATGGCGTATGTGTCCTGATTATAGATAGATAAACAAGATCACCATTAAACATAAGTTTCCCATTCCCATCATTGATGAATTGTTAGATGAATTACATGGAGAAGTTGTCTTCACAAAGTTGGATCTCTGTTTTGGGTATCATCAGATTCGAATGAAGGATGAAGACATCCCCAAAACAACATTCAAAACTCATGAAGGTCACTATGAATTTTTGGTCATGCCATTTGGTCTAATAAATGCACCTTCCACATTTCAATGTTTGATGAATTCAATTTTCAACCTTTCCTTAGAAAATTTGTGCTGGTATTCTTTGATGATATAGTAATCTATAGCAAGTCTTGGGAAGAACATGTTCAACATGTTGACAGGGTATTACAACTACTAAAGGAGAAATATTTGTATGCAAAACCCTCAAAATGTTTCTTTGGGATAAAGGAGGTAGAGTATTTCGGTCATATTGTATCTCATGAAGGTGTCAAAGTAGACCCTAAAAAAATTAAATCCATGATGGACTGGTCGATTCCCAAAACCCTAAAGAATATTCGAGGATTCTTAGGTCTGGAAGGGTACTACCACAAGTTTGTTCGAAACTATGGAAGAATAGAATCTCCTCTAACATCGTTACTGAAGAAAGATGCATTTTCTTGGACTCCATAGGAAACTCAATCCTTTCAACAACTCAAAGAGGACATGTATAAAGCTCATGTTTTGGTGACACTAGACTTCACAAAAACCTTTATTGTGGAATGTGATGCTTCAGGAAATGGAATTGGAGTTGTACTAATGCAATAAGGACACCCTATTTCCTTCACAAGTCATCTAATTAAGGGAAAGAACTTAAAAAATCCCATTTATGAGAAGGAAACGTTGGAAATACTACATGCCTTGAAGCAATGAATACCCTACCTTATAGGGAGGAATTTCAAGGTTAAAACTGATCATGATAGCCTTAAATACTTCTTGGAACAAAGGATATCTTCAGAAGAGCAACAAAAATGGGTAACAAAGTTGTTGGGCTATGACTTCGAAATCATGTACAAAAAGGGGAAGCAAAATTTTGTCGCAGATGCACTCTCCAGGAAATATGAGGATGTTGAAGCATTACTCTATGCTATTTTGATGATCCAACCAGACTAGATAGCTGAAGCAATGGATGAATACAAAGATGACGAAAAAGTATGGACATTTATTCAAAAGTTGCAATAGGATCCTAGTGCCTCTAATACATTTAGGTGGAAAGATGAATTGCTATGGTACAAGGATCGCTTATACCTTGGTAAGAGTTCCCAACTCAAGCAAAATGTACTTTCTGAATTCCACTCTTCATTGATAGGAGGGCACTCAAGTTTCTTAAAAACCTACCATAGGGTAAAGAAAGTTTTTTTTTGGGATGGTCTTAAAAATGACGTTTAAAAGTTTGTGGCATAATGTTTGGTTTTCCAACAAAATAAGGTGGAAACAATTAAGACCCATGTTCTCCTACAACCAATTTCCATTCCAATACAAAGGTGGACATGGTTCTTGATGGATTTTATCACTGGTTTACCAAAGTCTGAAGGAAAGAGTGTCATCATGGTGGTTTTTGATAGACTTACTAAATATGCACACTTATGTGCACTATCTCACCCCTTCAAATCAAGCACGGTCAGCAATTCTTTTATGGATACAGTACAAAAACTACATGGTACTCCAAATATTATAGTAAGTGACATGGATCCCATTTTCACTGGAAATTTTTGGAACGATTTTTTTTGGGGGGTACTCAACTGGCTCATAGCTCATCTTATCACCCTCAAACTGATGGGAAAACATAGATAGTAAACAAATGTTTGGAAGGGTATCTTCCATGTTTTGCAACTGATAAACAAAAAGAATGGGACAAGTGGTTACCCTTGGAAGAATGGTCATATAATACTTCCTTCCATACATCATAAAAAAATGACCCCATTTATGGCATTATATGGATACCATCCACCATCCATCACATATTCACTAAGAGATTCTAAGGTTCAAGAAGTGGAAGGCCACATGGAGCATCAACAACAAGTTCTTCAACTCTTAAAGGACAACCTGAATCTACCACAAATTCGAATGAAACAACAAGCATATCAACACTGTAGTGAATGAAGCTTTAATGTTGGGGATTGAGTGTTTTTAATACTACGACCATAAAAATAGATGTCTCTGAAGAACACCAAGAAGGATAAGAAATTATAACCTAAATACTATGGTCCCTATAAGGTGTTACAAAATATTGGTAGTATGGCCTACAAATTGGAATTACCTGCATATTCATGAGTCCATCCAGTTTTCCATCTTTCCTATTTAAAGAAGGTAATTGGTAACAAGCTACTAGTTCAAACGATGTTACCAGAACTTGATGAGGAAGGAAAAATCATCTTGGAGCCTGAAGAAATTACTAAAATACAAACTAGATAGCTTCGAAATTGATCAATTTCAGAGTATCTCATTAAATGGAATAACTTACCCACAAGAGATTCAACATGGGAAGATGACTCCTTTACACAACAACATCTAGAACTACTTCAGCGTTGAGGACAACACTTTTTGAAGGGGAGGGGAATGTTAAGCCCTTAATGATGACACATTACGCCATATAGTGTGGCACATTTCTCCCTATATGGTGGTGCATTACATATTATTTATGTTGGATTGGGTCTATTAGTGGTTTTATTAGTTGTTATTGTACACCTTTATCTCCTATATATAGGAAGGAAATATTCTCATTTTGAGTCATTATAGTATCTTATCTTGTCTTTTGTACTTAGCACATTGTATAAGGAGGTTCCTCCCTTGAAGAGGATTGATATTTATCTCTGCTATTCAACTTTTATGCGTGGATTACTCTCCTATTTTCTTTTTCTTCTCTTTTTATGCTATATCTAGGACTTGGTTGCATAACAGTTGGAGAACAATGATTCCATTAAGATGAACCATTACATGCAATGAGTATAATTTTGGGACCTCTCCTTCCCTATTATAATTATCTCCCCACTACATTTTTATAAGGTGTCTTGTTGACCATGTCAACTTTGAATAACTAACTTCATTAATTAGATTATTCTCTAACTCTCTCTTGTATTTTCATAGTGTATTTTATTTATCTATTTCTTGTTTATGATCAGTATATAGATTTCATAGCAGGTCTATATGGTTTCTCTCCTCTTCTCTTGGCATTCAAGATTTTTGGATCTCGGCCCTCAAGATCCAGATCATTGGTATCAGAGCGGGTAAGAATTCCATGGGAACATAGTTTGGAGCTTATTGAAAGTTCAAATATTTGTAGCAATCACCAACCTCATTTTGGTACTCTCAGAATCCACTTGTTGGGCCATACATTGTAAGCGTCATAGTTGTTCCATAGGACTACATGGTTTTTCTTCCCCCAGATTTTGTTCACCATTGCAGGAGAACCCATGTTTGGATTCACTACATCCATTGGTATACAAAATTTGCAGGGTTTCTATGCTATCCTCAAAGGTTCTATGACTTTTACAATATCCTATACTACTCTACAAACCCATTGGCATCCTTTGGGGCCCTTTTCACTTAGCCCTCTCATATTTGGCATGGATTAAAAAAATTTGCATGCAACAGTTATAATCTAGGGTGACCACATTCTATCCCTTTCTCGTCATGCCCCCTATTGTATAGCTACTAGAGAAGCACAATCATTGACGGAATATAGGACGATCCTCTTTTGCAAAATTTATAGCAATGTTGTTACCTCTATGAAAATTTTCAAAGGATATACCTTATCTCATTGGAATTTTTTTTGTCATCTCGAATGTGTGTTTTATGGAATTTCATTTCATTTATGGGATTATGAGATGTCCTTTATTGAAGTAGCACATGTCTATAAAAAAAATTCATTATGTGTACCTTGAAATTCAACAAGACGTTTCTCACTCCACATGATACCACAAAGAAATCATGTTATATCAATGAAAATGTATTGTCAATATCTCAAATGGGTCTTTTACTAGATTCATTTTCATCATCCGCTACAGAAGTTATGAATGGATTCGTGGCAAGACCTCAATCATCCCCAAAATCACATTTTTTCCATATGAATTTTCTAATTTTGGGATTTATTTTAATTCTATTGTAATTTATTTTTACCCATGTAAAATACCCCATATCAACAACAAGTTTTCCATTTCCAACTTGGTTATGTGTTAACTGCACAAAACCCTTCTCTTTATTGGCAATTAGCTCATTGTAATCATGACAGTAAGTTGAACATAATGGGTTCTCTTTTTTTAGCATGGGTGAAATGATGGGGACCATAATTTTCTAAGGAGGGAGGATTGATCTAAATCTTAGGGGGGCTTATAGTCCAAATTCCTATGTGAAATTCATAAAGAAATATATTTATTAAATGTAAAAGGGAACATGATGGACATGTAATTTGTTAGGATATTTATACACTTAGGAGTTAGTTAAGATCAACTTGTTATAATATATACGTTAGGAAAAGTGAGTTTCTTTAGTATGCATTTGTAAATATCTATTCTGACGGTCATGATATGTTCTAGACATAAAGTGATCTGACGGTTCATCTTCTCTTAGATCATAACTTCATTTGATCTGCGGCTTAACACCCGATTGGTCCATGATATCTATTTAAAGAGCATGGAGGGCCATTTCCTAGTTGATCAATTATGAGAAGCTCATTTGTAACTTTCTTTCTTTTGCATAATAAACTGCCTCAAGTAGCTAATTGGTTGGGGCCGTGGAGTGTGTTAGCACCATTTTGGTTAGCAGTTGGATGGGGAAATCCTAAGTAGAAATAAAGAAGTGGTATAGAAAATTTTCATGATATGACCAAAGGTGTGCTTATAAGGTGCTTAAAGAATGTTAAAAGGATCTAACTCTAAAGTCAAAATATGTATTTCCTGGAAAATTATGGGTTAATCTTTGGAAATAGTCTTAAAATGAAAAATGTCCACCAGTGGTATCGAGTGAAAGGTTTTTAATGGTGTAGATATTTGGATGGGAAGATAAACAGTTTACTCTCAATTCGCCATCAGGAATTGCAAGGTAAAATTTTTTTTGATAACCATCGAAAAGGTTTAAAGGGTAGCCTAGATATACGGTCATGAAAAAGTGGAAAATATATCTACGACTGGGAATGATTCTGCTGGTGAGACTTGCATGGAGAAACAAAATTTTCCAATCACAAGAAAATATTACATCCTGCACAGATCAATGGTGGGGATTCAAAGATGAAAATGATCTATGATGTGTAAATATTCTGATGGGGGAATATGCACGAAGAAAGTCAAGTTGAGAATCAATGGAATGGATAAAACCTAACATTAATCAATGGTGAGGATTGACATTTGATAAGATCAGCAGCTGGAGATGATTATGATGATGAAATATGCGCTGAAAAATAGAATTCTAAAATCAGCGGAATGTGTTAAAGGGCTCGCTCAATCAAGGCAGAAATTTAAAGATGGAGAGATCTACGGTCGAGGGAGATTACGCTATTGGAAGATGCATGAAGGAAGTTAGAAGGGATATCAGTGGAATATTTTAAAGGGTAACATTAATCAATGATTGAGACTGATTTTGAGTCCACTAGGGAAATATGCATGTTAGATGTACAGTTGGAATTGAGTTGAATGTGTTAAAGAATGAAATCGATCGACGGTCGGGATTTGTAAGGAATAAGATCGAGGGCTGTCAGAGGATCCACTGATGAAAGATGTATATTTTTTTGCATTCTAGATGGACAACGAAAAATCAAGGAGAGGATTATGTGTAAGGAAAGATCTATGAGGGAAAACAAAGATCCAATGGATCTACGGTGATGAAGGGATCCATTTTTGAAAAGTGCAAGGAAGATAAAAGATAGGTAGGGAAGTGAAATTAGAGAAGCAAGATTAATCAACGATCAAGATAGATGGCTCAGAATAAAGATGGAATAGAACTACGAACTAAGAAGGATTCACCTAGGAAAGTTGCATGAAAGATAGTAGAGGATTCCATTGTAAAAAATACTATAAAAGGTAAGGCACGTGGATGAAAGCTATTTGTCTTTTTGCGCATTGGAGAAGAAATCACAGTTATGTGTGGATAAATATAGGTCAAAAACATTCTCTTCCATTCGTCAGTTTATCATTTAGGCCACATTTTACCTGCCAAATAGTATTTAAATATGGACAGTGGAGGAGAAATAGAAGCTCAGGTGTTAGAATTCTATAAAATTGAGGAATTCTTTGAAGAAAGAAAGATAGGAGATTGGTTTTTGTTGGAGGAGCATACAATTATCTAAGTATATGGCTTCTCTCATGAGCTATATATTCTGCTGGCCTTCCTCACTTCTAGGATTTTTTCCTTGGATCTGGTGAGACAAAAGCTGATAGTTGAGAATGAACATTTCATTAGCTTTAGAAAATCTTCAGAGATAAAATTCCCTTGAGTGATTGGACCCTTCGTCATAAAGAGAAAGGTTGTACTACCTGTGATAGAAAGTTTGCTTGAAGAGACGGGATTTCAAACAGCTACTGTAGTAAAATATGATCCCCATCATATCAGCTTAGTAACAAGATAGGCAAACAAGAACACTTGTTTCTTTAGTAACTATTAAGGATCATGCCCATAATACTTTAAACTTAGCAGTGGCTACTAAAAACAGGGTAGATGAAATGAGGTTGAACTTAGAAAATATTCCAGTCCCATATATGATTCATTTGCATAAACAGACTGGAGATGTGATCTATAGTGATTTGTTGAAGGCTACTCTGAAGGTGTCCAAGCTGAAATCCACCAAAACAAAAATAGAAAATCAATTAAGGAAGGAAAGGGTGGAGAATAAGGCACACCAACAACAAATTAAGAAGCTCCAAGGAGACTTGTTAACAATGGATAGTGAAACTAATAAAGGAGAATCCACTAAGAATCTACTTGCTGAAAAAGAGAATGCTATCCAACTGTTAAAGAAAAAGATAAAAATCACTGCTACACAACTAATCAGGATTCAGAGCTAACTAAATTAGAAAGAGAAAAAAGACACTCAATGATGAGTTAAGCGACTATAAATCCAAACTTTCGAAGTTTGTTGATGAAAGAAAAGAGTGGGAAAAAGAAAAGTTGCTTTTGATGGAAGATGTGAAAGTTTTGAAAGAAAAACAATCTATTTTGGAGAAAGAAATATAAAAAAAAGAGCTTGAGGTACAGGTAATTCAACTTGTTACTCAGTCAAATGAAGAATATGTTGTACAAGCCATGTCCCAAGTGAGTTTGAAAGAATTGAAAGTTGTTGGTCTTAGAAACCAAAACAAAAACCTATAAGATGCATCTTTGAAGAAGGAGGAAGAAAGGAAAATACTGGAAAATAAATTCAAATACCTATTGGATAAGAATGATAAGTTGACAAAGAAACTGTCTGGGAAATCGCCACTTTAGGGAGAAAGGAATTTAATATGGGACTGTTACCACCTAAGTTGTACTTAGTGGTTTTTTATCAAGTGATCCTGGTGAACCGGATAGGGTTAACTTGTTCCGACTTCAAAAATACCTTCGGAAGTACTTCTGGGAAGTGCTTGTTGTATCATATCACATGCTCATACCCCATGGGGGAATTGTAATAAATGTTCTAGCATGATAGTGTCTATAAAAGACTCGGTCTCTTAGAATTAATTTGTCAATCCGATCAGCCCAGGGTGTTTTTTCCCTTGGTTATTATTGGTTGTTGAACAAACGACTGATAATTTCTGAGTTTTTCACTCCATACCTCCAAAGTTGGGGTGGTCGGCTTGGCATTTAGGCCTATTGAGGTTATTAGAGTCTATCTGTCAATGTATAAGCATGCTAGACATATTTTTTGAGTCATATGAACATGTCTAAGTCCCCCTAGGTGTTTTTCAATTTTTCAATTTTTTAATTTTTTCAGTGTTTTTTATTAAATTAATTTTTTCCAAAACTTAGGCTATTTTTTAATAGTTTAATTGGAAAAATTGATTTTGTAATAAAAGTGGGCCAAATAATCGGTTTCAGTCATGTAGGTGCTCATTTTCAAGCTAAGAGCACCATGTAAACCCATGGACCCACTATTTCCTAAGTTTTGAGTGATCTTCCATCACTCAGGTCAGAAAGCCCCAAAAATCAATTATTGATTATTTTAATTAATAAATTGATGAATAATGGAGCAAATCCAAAATCAATAAATAAATGGATTCTCAATCGATTTGACTGAAATCAATCAGATTTGGAGCAGATTGACTGGATCTGACAAATCCTTGACTGAAGGAGGGGATCAAATCAGATCCATAGTTGATCTACAGCTGTCTTCATGGGGAATTGTACCCTCTCTCTCTCCTCCACACGTGTGGACTCTCCTGGATGCTCTGTGGGCCGATGTGTCGGTGTATGGGTTGATGTGTCAGCTCAATCAAGCCCCCGGTTGACAAGTAGGCTCAGTACAGCTTCAGTTCTGCATTGATGAACTCTCCATCAGTTGATTTCACTTGATTCCATGAGGAATTGCGCCCCCGCTGGGCTAGATGGCTTGTAATTTGTATATATCCAGGCACAGCCTCCTCTTCCAAGCTAGTTAGAATTGGGATTGAGGTGCTGCTACTATTGTATTGTTGTTATTCTTCATTTGAAATAAAGAAAATATTTGGAGGCCAGATGGTGTTGTGCTATTACATGTGTGGATGATTATTGCCATTATTTTACTGAGGTAACCTGTATCTGTTTTCATTTTTTGCTAGTTGCTTGTAGATATGTGGTTAAGATTGATAATTAGCTTATTACAATCTTGATAGGAAAGGTGTTGTTCAATAAGTTTATTGACTGTCACTCTCCTTTGATGCATGTTTAGAGATCTAGATTTAGCATATCCTATAAGCTTATATGCATGTTATCTTGAATCTCTTTGTATGTACTAATCGGATCTCACAGGTTTCTTGGCAAGTTCTTTGATTTCAGCTGAGTTGCAGGTTCATAATTTGGAGAGGATGCTGATCTAGCTTGCTTCTTCATTATCTTCAAAACATTTGAAAGGCACAGTCCCTTGACATTCCACCTGAAAGCTCTACTACGGATCTTCAAGGAAACCAGCATTTCTTTCCTCCTCTTCCTCCCTCAAAATCAACACTTTACCCGGTTAATTTGTTCAGTTCATAGCTTTGATTTCATTTGGATCTATTTCATCAAACTAAAATACACATAGATCTGATATTTCATAGCTCATAGTCTAGATCTTGCACTCAAAAAAGTTTCATAAGCATTCTAGATCTAGCTTTAGGGAAATTGTCCTTTTTGCATGAATTTTAAAGAAAACTTGTAGATCACATGCATTAGATTTACTTTCTCTGTTATAAAATTTAATATTCTGCAATATTAGTGCATTTTAATTGGCTGCACAAATAGTAAGCCAAGATCCCAAGGAAAGCTTGCTTTCCTTGGTTCCCTTTCGTTTGTTTTAGCTAGTCTTAACTTCATTTTTTCTAAGATAAGGTAGGCTGATCCAAAGGTACTCTTAAATTTATTTTGGGAATGTTTTATTCTAACATGCTCACTGTATTTTATCAGGTATGACAGAAAATAAAGGAAGCTGCTGTTCGAAGTGGCCTCAGGAGCGCTCAAATCCCTCCAGGGGTCTCCCTTTTCACTAGAAACTCAAAATTTTTCCAAAGTTGTCAAATATTGGTTTCATCCTGTATAAGAACCAAGAAGTTTCTGATAATTTCATTTCACTGATTCTGTAACCAATAATAAATAAAATCATTTTTGGAATAGGCTCTTTCGAGCCCATTCCCCGTCCCCCCTGGGGGGATTTGCGTCGGTGCCCTTTTCATCGCTTTCTGCTTATTTCTTTTTTTACTAGCATTGATTTAATTTGTAGGGTAGTATACTTGATTTTGTTATTAATTCCATACTCCATATCTTACATTTCAAAGTAATCGTAATACTTACCCCACGATTTCCCGATTGACCCGAAAGGGGAAAGAGATTCGTGGTAGGATTAGTTAGAAAACCAGAATTGTGTATTTGTTTTATTTTTCATCTTTTATTTATCAGCAATTTTAAAATTAACCCCTCCTCGATTCCCCGATTTAGATCCACTTGGATCGAAAGAGGTTCCTGGAGGGTTTTCCTTTTAAACAAGAACACTCAGTTTAAAACCTATTAAAATCGACAAGACTCCAGTGTGTATGCTCTGCACTTGGCTACAGTTCATCTGATCAATCAAGCTGTATCAAAAGCACTTGGGTGACTAGTATAATAGTAGGATTCACTCTCCCCAACTGACAAACCATCAGGTGAAAATCCAACACCTAGATCAAACCTTTACGGTGGAAAAATACCCAAAGGAAGCGGGAACTTACTAAAAAGTGACCTGGGGGCGCCGATCTTTGTCACACCCTAATGGTTGCATTATGAACAATAGCCCCAGAGACTCCATTTCAGCCCACATATTCCTTGCGGGTAGCTGTGAAGGTTTAGTTTTGGACATACTCCAAGTACTCTCGGGTATATCTGGAGTACCCCCTTTGCCTAATTTAATCAACTCATACTTCACATTTAACTTAAAACATACCAAGAAGCAATCGCAAAATGTTCACTCCAAGCACATGCAAGCATATTGTTTATATTTTGACTCCATTCTAAAGGCACTGGTTATTTTCTTGTTATATACATATATTGTGTCTTAGCATTGTGCTTTCGTGTGTTTATTTTCATATCTTGTCATCTTTGATTGTCCATAAGTTAAATCTCAAACTCCTAAATAACTCATTCATTTAAACATCACCTCACTAAGTAAATTCTCCTTAGTAACTTAATAGGGTGTACCCCCCTTGGCTCCATTAGGAGTTGAGCCTAAACGGAGGAGTCAAGAACAAGGTGACAACCTTGACTCGAGACTTGCCCCCAAGGACACACCGAGTGGCTTGAAGATTTCTGCCAAGTGACCCAGGTGTGTGAAAGGAGGCAACACTTTTTGGCACCGTTGCCGGGGATAAATCTTTTTATTCCCGAGTATGACTTAGCTTAACTTTTTTCTAAAAAACTAAAAAGATAAAAAACTTTTGATTGATCTAGTCTTTAAAAAACATAAAAATTAAAACTCGATCCATCTAGCGACTCCACTGTCTAACATCCCTTCAAGAATTTCTACCCAAAGAAACCACCGACAATTATTCAATCCTCTCCCTGATCCCAAAAGGTTTATTAGGGAAAGATTGAATAGGCAAACTTATCGTAGAAACCTTGAAGATTTAGGAGACCAATCCCTCTCAGATATCCATCACATATTTGTAGAGAGTCATACTTTCCAATCTCAAGAAATGACGGATTTTTACAAACCCCTTGAATTTTCTCAGATAGCAGGTGCTCCTCATAACATTCCGAATGATGCTATCAAGAAGCTCCCCAGTTTCGAGGGAAATAATGCTACCACTGCCAAGACTCATCTTTGAAAGTTTGATAGGCACCTAGTCAGTTACTGCAATAATGTTGCCTCTAACCATGAAGATATCAAAATGAAGCTCTTTTCTTTATCCTTAGAGGATGATGCTACGGAATGGTATGAAAACCTTGGTGATGATTCATATAAAACCCTTAATGAATTCCTAGCAGGTTTTAAGAAGATATGGGGGGGAAAGAAAGAACCAAGACATTTGCTTGCTGCCCTTCATAATATAAAGAAGATGGAGAATGAAACCACGGATGAATTTAATACTAAGTTCAGGTGTGTGGTTGCGGACCTCCCTAGAGACATCAAGCCAAGGGATGCCTCCATCTTGATATCCTACATCTAAGCTTTCACTGGTGATTTGAGATACCAATTAAGGGATAAAGATCCGGTCGATCTAAAAACTGCTCAAGATCTGGCCAAGAAAATAGAAAGGAATATGCAATCTTTGGGAAAATCCAACATTCCAGGTTACACTAGGGGAAACACTTCATACAACAAAGAGAAGGGAAATGCCATTGAATTAGAGGAAAAGGCAACCTCTAAAGACCCCATGGAAAAGGTAACTAGCCTGTTGGAAAAATTCATGACAAACCAATCTAAGCAATTGAATAAAATTCAAAACAGAATAGTTACATTGGAGAGAAATAATGGACCTAGGAATTTTCAACCAAAACAGAATCAAGTATATCAAAGGAAGTTTCCTCAGCAAGAGCCTAGGATTCCAAACTAGTTAGACTCAACTAACCTGGTAGATGAAGTAATTCCATGGTGCAGACCTTGTGAGCAATTCCACCCAGAAAGTACTTGCTACATAGCAAACCAGGTTATAGAACATGGGATGGCAGAGGTCAGTAATCAGGAAACAACATCAGGCGAGTCTGATCATGTGTACATGGTAGGCCGAACCTATCCTCTATCAAACCAGCATTGGCAGCAAGCCACGGATTATGGTTTCGAGAAGGATCTCCTGTCTAACTTTTATGGTGTAATGCCTCCTCTGGAAGAAATTAAGGAAATGAAGGAGGCCAGGTTCAAGGGAGCTGTGTATCAAAGAAGAGAAAAGCAATCACCATCTAAACACTACAAGCCAAAGGTAACCACTCCTCCCCTCCTAGATCCTCCTATTGTCCTTGAGTCAAATATTGATATGGGAGAATGGATAAGTAGTGCTAAGATTCATGTTTATGCAACTGATGTAGTTAAAATTCTCCGTCAAAAATAAAGGTTGTTGAAAGCCTTAGAGGATAGTCAAAGTAAAGCTCATAATATTATCGAAGAGGATCCTCTTCCTAATAATAATGCTATATTTGAAGCTGAACATATTGAACCCATAGATATGCCCATTGTCCTCAACAGTGTTGATCCGAGAAGAGAAGATCACCCACCTTTTTATGTCTCCCTCTTAGTTGATAAAATTCTCTTTCATAACTGTATGTTAGATTCAGGTGCTTCATCAAATGTCATGACAAGAAAAGTAATGGAGCAATTAAATCTAAGGGTCACCTGACCCTACCACAATGTTTGTGCCATGGATGCAAGAGAAGTTGAAGTGGTGGGGATAATCTTAAATTTACAAGTTAAGTTGGCTAAGTATCCTGATATCGACATGTCGATGGATGTGGTGTTGATAGATGTTCCAGATAATTGGGGTATGTTGTTATCTAGAAAATGGGCCGCAACTCTTGGTGGGCACATTCAAATGGATTGGACATATGCTACTATACTTGCATCAGAGAACACTAGGGTGATTCTCCACAGAGAAAAGCTAAGGAAACGACATGTAGAAAACCCTAAGAAGCCCGGAAATGAATTTGTTCATTTCACTAATAATTTTGGAAACTATGCTATTTTGTCAAATTTCATGGCCCCCATTAAGGAAAACATTAAAAATGAAAAGATCAATGAAGTTTGGCAAATGTACTTTGATGGGGCTTATTCCAAAACCAGAAAGGGTGCGGGCATCATGATCATCTCTCCTTCAAATAAAGTCTACAACTTTGCATTCAGGTTAGAGTTTGAAGCATCAAACAATGTAGCCGAGTATGAGGCATTGCTCCTAGGGTTAGAAACCGCTAAAGATATGGGGATAAAGATGTTGAACATAAAAGGTGATTCAGATTTAGTTGTCCTCCAGATTAAGAATCGGTATTAGTGCAAAAATGACAGACTAAGAAAGTATAGGAATGCCACATGGGACACTATGGAATGGTTTGATGCACTTAACATTCAAAAGGTCCATAGGGAAATGAATGGGTTAGCAGATAAATTAACAGTAGCAGCATCCACCCTCTATCCATTGGATGAA